>PPMA02000023.1:6686-190760 GCA_003707865.2 Komagataea pratensis
TATACATGTATAAATCATATCTTGCGGCTTATTTCGATGTTATGTGATTGTTTCAAGACTTTAAAGGAACTAAATGCCTTATCTGAGGCTCGAATCTTCACGTATACTGACGGATAATCCTTAACTATGGTGGACACAAGATGATTATCTGTTATCTGTTAAATGCGGATACGGATACGGATATCCGCAGATAAAATTACCTGTTGCCATGTCTAACATTAACCACCGGCATTCCAAGCTCCATTCCAACACCAGTTACTTTTAACTCGGATGAGACATGTGACTTATCTTACTTCAATGCTACAGAAAACTTGCAAGTTCTAAACCCTAGTGGAAGTGCAGGACTCTACGTTTACACCAGCTATGATCCTTCAACTGAAGAGTCAGAGTTATATATTTACTTTGACTACCGTGGTGCTGATAGGGCTGTTATTTCATTATGGGGTGATAATTCAGGGCTAACTACTTCTACTGATTATTCTTTTGGTGAATACTATTATTATGCAATTAGTGGTGATGCTTCTGCTGTTTATACTGCTTCATCCCAAATGACAATGTACTTGGTTTATTCGGATTCAGAGAATACCAATTTCAATTGGTTCAGTGATGACTGTGATGCTACTCAAAAACAATTTAATGCTTTCCATAACTGTGCAAATATTGACTTGAGCAGTATTGCCTGTAACTTAGCTTCAAAATCATGCTGCAAGAGCTACACTAATGGTACATTCATTTCAGATTCTTGTACCTCATCTAGTTCAGAATCTTCTTCAATTGATTATAGCTCAGTCAAATCTTTATCTGAAACTTCGGTTTCATCATCTGTTTCAGACGTTGAATCATCAGAAGTTACATCATCATCTCAAGCTGCAGTTGAATCATCAGTTGAATCATCAGTTGAATCATCAGTTGAATCATCAGTTGAATCATCAGTTGAATCATCAGTTGAATCATCAGTTGGATCTTCTACCCAATCTTCAGACCCATCCTCCGCAGTTTCGTCATCATCAGAAGTTGTTATTCCATCATCATCTCAAGCTTCAGTTGAATCATCAGATGTTCCATCATCATCTGTTCAATCATTAGTTGAATCTTCAGAAGGTGCAACATCATCAGAAGTTGTTATCTCATCATCATCATCATCATCATCAGCTCCAGTGGAATCCTCTGCCACTTCATCATCGGAAGCAGCCATTGAACCAACCATCACAGGATCGTTCATTAATGGAAACCCACAATGGGATGTTAGTATTCCAGGGGAGTTAGGACCATGGACTTCAATTGATTTCTCTGCAGATGCTGATGCTGGTTTCGTTTTCAACGATGTTAGATATGCTAATGATGGTCAAACTTACTTTGTCAACTCGACTTTAGTTAGGGATGTTGATTTCACTACTGAAAACTACAGTGCAAATGGATTAGATGCGCACTTTGGTGGTCGTTATTTCAGTGGTAATTCATTTACTATTAACGTTACTATTACTGTTGCCAGACCAGATTTGGAAAGATTAGTTAAGAGAGATGTTTTAGTCTTTGAACTGAGTGATACTATTTCACCAAATGCTGTTTCTTCAGACTCCACTACTGAATCTACTACTGAATCCATTTCACCTGCTTCAACTGTTGAATCATCTTCTACTTCTTCTGCTGGTGTTCCACCATCATCTAGTGAAGGTCCAGCTGTTTCTTCAGACTCCACTACTCAATCCGGTCCAGCTGCTTCAACTGTTGAATCATCTTCTGTTTCTTCTTCTGGTGTTCCATCATCATCTAGCGAAGGTCCAGCTTCAGTTTCAACATCTTCATCTGGTTCAATTACATCAGCCCCATCCGCATCTACTTCAGTTGTTACTGAAGAAGGTAATGGTACTACTGTTGTTACCATCACGTCATGTGAAGAAGGCCACTGTTCAGAAACTGCGGTTACTACTGGTTTAACAGTTGTTACCACCACCATTCATGGTGTTGTTACTGAATACACTACTTATTGTCCATTAACTACTTCAACTGCGACTGAAGGACCAGAAATCACTCTTGTTACCATCACTTCTTGTTCAGAAAACAAGTGTACTGAACATGCTGTTACTACTACAGTTGAAAATGACAAGGAAAAGGAAAAGACTAAAGCTATTGTTCCAACTACAGTTACTCAAGCTACAAAGGAAAGTGGTAGCCAGACCAAAGCTACACCAGCTCAAGAAGCTTCAGCCACTACTCAATCCAAGGTTGTGCATGCTACTGGTATTGATGCATCAATTGTTTCCCTTATTTCCAAGGCTACCAATGTTGTTCCAAACACTTCTATTACTGTTACACATGTTGGAGCCACTACAGTCAAAGAAGTGCCTACCACTAAAGCTCAAGATGTTACTACTACCTCTACAGCTGAAGTCACTTCCACTGTTTCACCAAATTCTTCAAGTGGTTCAGCAACTCCATCTTCTCCAGCTGTCTCCACATTTGATGGTGCTGCTGCTTCCAACAGATTCCAAGGATTGGCTGCTTTAGTTTTACCATTACTGTTTTTATTACAGAATTATAGAGTAATGTTTTGAGATCCTCGAATTCGAGGAGTTATGGATTTACTCATTTTTGTTTTATGTCTTGTGTTTTGATTTCAAAGCATTTGTTTTTATAATAAATATAGATTCCTATAGTGATTGATTTTAAATGATGAATGTAGAATGAATTACATGCTAGTCGCTACAGTAGAGTAGAATTTCAAACGCAGCCGAAAAGTGTTTGATAGGTAAATGATTGATTGTTGAATATCTGAAGCCTGAGAGAAATCATTTAAGAAACTTGAATACTTCAAGCTTCAAATCACCAAGATCTTAGAGTTCTTATCCATGAAGTTGGAGTATTACGCAATGATATAAAGGAATCCCATGTTATTGTGTCACCCAATCGCGAAAGCCGGGTAAACAGCTCATCGCGGTTTTTTTAGTTTTTTTTTTTTTTTTTTTTTTTTTTTTTTTTTTTTTTTTTTTTTTTTTTTTTTTTTTTTTTTTTTTTTTTTTACCTAAAACACGGTCAGAAAATTTTTCTTTTCTTCTTTCAAAAACATTTTATAGAATCCCGTTAATTTTATACTAAAATTTGGGCCAAATAAATAACACTGAAGGGCGTTATTTATCGATCAACTAGTTGAAATTTTGGACTTTTCTGTTAGCATCTCATAATGAAGTACGTTGTTGTCTCTGGTGGTGTCATCTCCGGTATTGGCAAGGGTGTGTTGGCCTCATCGACCGGTTTGTTGTTGAAGACACTCGGTTTGAAGGTCACCTCCATCAAGATCGATCCCTACATGAACATTGATGCTGGTACCATGTCTCCTTTGGAACATGGTGAAGTCTTTGTCTTGAACGACGGTGGTGAGTCCGATTTGGATTTAGGTAACTACGAAAGATACTTGAACATCACGTTGACAAGAGACCATAACATCACCACTGGTAAGATTTATTCACACGTCATTGAAAGAGAAAGAAAGGGTGACTACTTGGGTAAGACCGTGCAAGTTGTTCCTCACGTCACCAATGCCATTCAGGACTGGATTGAAAATGTCGCTAAGATCCCGGTTGATGAAACCGGTGAAGAGCCAGATGTCTGTATTGTTGAGTTAGGTGGTACTGTGGGTGATATTGAAAGTGCTCCATTCGTCGAGGCTTTAAGACAATTCCAATTCAGAGTTGGTCCAGAAAACTTTGCTTTGATTCACGTTTCTTTAGTTCCAGTTATCCATGGTGAACAAAAGACCAAACCAACTCAGGCTGCCATCAAGGATTTGAGATCTTTAGGTTTGACTCCAGATGTCATTGCATGCAGATGTTCCGATAAATTAGAAGCTCCAACCATTGAAAAGATCTCCATGTTCTGCCACGTTGGTCCAAACCAAGTCATTGCTGTTCATGATTTGAACTCCACTTATCACGTTCCTTTATTATTATTAGATCAAAAAATGATTGATTTCTTAGCATTGAAATTGAAATTTGATCAAATTACCATCAAACCGGAATTCAAAACCAAAGGTGATCAATTATTAGTTGACTGGAAGAAATTATGTACTTCATATGATGAATCATTCGAGGTTGTTAAAGTTGCCTTAGTTGGTAAATATACTCATTTGAAAGATTCTTATATTTCAGTTATCAAGGCTCTCGAACATTCATCCATGAAAATCAAACGTCGTTTGGAAATCATCTGGATTGAGGCTTCTGATTTAGAAGAAAGTGAGGCCACTGATGATGAAAAGAAAGCCAAACTAACCAAGGCATGGCATTCATTGAAATCGGCAGATGCTGTCTTAGTTCCAGGTGGTTTTGGTTCAAGAGGTACCGAAGGTATGATGTCTGCTGCCCGTTACGCAAGAGAAAACAATGTTCCATACTTAGGTGTCTGTTTAGGTTTCCAAGTTGCCGTTATTGATTACGTTCGTGATAAGTTAGATTTCAAACATACCAATTCCCAAGAATTTGTTCCTGAATTAACAGAAGAAGAAGCTGCTGTCGTGTACATGCCAGAAATTGACAAGAACAAACTTGGTGGTACCATGAGATTAGGTTTAAGACCAACTGTTTTCAAAGAAGGTGCTGATTCTAAATTACAACGTTTATACGGTGACGTTAAAGAAGTTCATGAAAGACATAGACATCGTTATGAAATCAATCCTAAATTAATCTCCTGTATTGAAAAGACTGGTTTAAAATTCGTTGGAAGAGACGAATCCGGTGAAAGAATGGAAATTTATGAATTAGAAGGTCACAAATTCTTCGTTGGTGCTCAATACCATCCAGAATACTTGTCTAAGGTTTTAGAACCAAGTGTTCCATTCTTTGGTTTAGTTTGTGCCGGTGCTGGTATCTTAGATGAAGTCTTGGCTAAAGGTGTTGAGAAAGTTGAAGGTCAATTCTAAGACAACCATACAATTCATCAATTTTCATTCATTAATAGAACCCCCCCCCCCCATTATCACTAGAATTCAACTAGAAAGAAATCCAATTTGCTTTTCATGATAGCCATTTTTTATGTTTTTATCAGTCAAATTATCATGTATAGTACATCATCCCAGTTATTTTTTTTGACAAATATTCTGTTTTATAGATTTGCATTTAATATTAATAACCCATCGCATTCGAAATACACCAAGCATTGTAGAAATTCGAGCCTCCCTCTCCAAAAATTCGGTATAGTGATTAGTCATATATTGCATAATCAGACCTGGTACGGGCACTTAAATTCTGTGGGTTTCAGAGAGGTTCGGATCCATATTATCCGAGTTTTCTTGGTGCTGTAAATAACCCGACAGGGTTGCATGAGTCTCTCAAAGTTGCTAAAGGACATCATCACCATTGCTTATTCAGGTCCTGGAAAGGTTGTAATTCCCTCTAACTCTAAGTCACAAGCGATCTATGAAAGACCTTCGACCCCCGGCCTAATAACCACACACCCATTTGAATTGTGGTGCCAGTTACTCTGGTGTCCTTTCATTGTCTGGCGATCAATGTAGAAGTTCTCAGCAGCAGAAGTTGGAATTTCTGGTTTGATGGTGGTGATTTCTTCTGATGGGGCTAGTAGATTCTTCTGGTTTTGTGGTGGTTGACTGTTCTGACTTGGAAATAGAGGAAGCAAAACTAGTAGTTGTAGCTGTAGTTTCTTCAAAGGTAGTCTCGGCACTTTCATCGCTTGGATAACTTTCAATAACGGTACCATCCTCCTTGATCTTCACCAAACAACTTTAAATATCCACCACTGATAGATAATTTCTAGCGATCCCAGCGACATGATTATTAATGGATAATGAAGAGTTGGACAAAATGGTGCCTTTAATGGGGTCAGTGGTGGAAGCAGTAATAACAAAACGGCTATCAGAGGAAAAGTGGGTTTTGTGGGAATTGATGACTGCCTCTAAAGTGAGGTTGAATTTATCAGAGTCAGTGGATATGGTTTGGAAGAAGGAAGAAGATAGCTAGTAAGGCAAAGAAGAAGGGAAGCGAGATTAAGAGGTCGAGGGGGTGTTGCTGCGGCGTATTTATAGTATTATAGTGACTGTTTATGCTTTTGGATGGGTGTTTATTTGCAGTTATGGATAGTGGAATTATAACATCTTAGGAATTGACCAATTAGGAAATTCAACTTACTTCAGACAGATAGTGAAGAAACATGTTTTTATCTGTTTTGGTCTTTTACATGTGCCGAATAGATATTTGCTCAAGAAAGTAAATATTCTCTAATCGGGCTCTCCATTCGGAATCAAATAGTCCATCATAACCCAAATTGTGTAGAGGTTACAAGTTTTATTATTTGTGGATTATTTTGAGTACAGTTTATCCTAACGGTTCTCAAGATCAACAATTGTTAAATTCAAATTTGCTCATTGTCCCGACTTTCATTATCACAATGGGACAACTCGTTGAAGGTCGAAGGGTCAGAGAATCCAAAGCTCAAATACAATGGAACTCTATTTTCATATAAATTCTCGCTTCAGTGGTTCACTTGTAACCATATATCCACACAACTCCACTAATCAACAAACACAATGAAATTCCTCACTTTGCTCATCACCACCATCCTCACCACCGCACTCGCTTCCCGGAACTCTTCCTCGTTCAACCTGTCCATCTACGCCCCAGGAACCATCCTCGAGCGCACGATCCTTTACCTTTCCTCCAACAAACTCTGCCTTTCCAACTCCACCAACGATGATTCACTAACTGGTAAGATTCTAGCCAATGGGACACTCCTCATCAATGATGAAATCGCTTTTAGAATTGGTAAAAACTTTCTCTCCACAGAGACACTCTCCTCCGGTTTCGTAATAGCTGATCCCTGGTCGATTTCAGAAACTGGATTCTTGAAACTATACGGTGCTGATTTCCATGCTTTACCTTCTGGAGACGAAGGTGTTTATGCTTTGGGTTCCATTAATGCTGCTGCGGGTCGTGGTGATGTCGTTGCGGTGGGTATTAAAGCTACTACTGAGAATGGTGCCTTGTTGAACAGTTACACGCCTGTTGATTACGAGGGGTCGTCATCTTCTGTGAGTTTGTTGGCCACTTCGCAAACTTTGAGAACTGATGGGTCTCGTAGTAATGGATCTGGGCATGTTGGTGTCACTCTTGGTGTCACTCTTGGTGCTATTGCTTTTATGGCAGGTTTAGTCTTGTAAAAAGTGAGCATGATGTATACTGTATCTATTTTTTTTCATATACACAGATAATCTAAAATAAGTAGAAGCCCAATACTGGAATCACAGCATACCACATTCTAAACCCCATCAAAGTAGAAGAAGCACCACTGGTATCAAACTGAGCAACATTCTTCCCGGGAGAAGTAATAGCCTTGATCTTAATTGTATAAACACCACTGGCCTCACTAATGGCCTGCTCCGACCCCAAAATCCAAGCTGATTCCTCACCACTTGGAATGGCTCTAAAGTCCTTTATCCCATACAGGTTCAAATATCCCTTCTTGTCAATAGAGAACGGAGTTGCGTAGTCAGTAGTAGAATTGGTAGTCTTCAAGTAATTTTTCACGATGGTCACATAATCACCATTCTCTAATAAGAATCCTCCATTGGCTTGGATGGAACCGGTGAGTAAATCGTCGTTGGAGTTGGCTTTGGCAACGAAGATAGATTTATCGTTGTTGATGATGATGGAGAGTTGCTTGAAGTTGTCCTCGTTGGAATCTATGGCGAAGTGGAAGATGTCCGAGGTGGTTGCTGCTAGGATGGTCAGTGTCAGGTGGAAAATGCTGAGGATTGTGTAGTGGAGTTTCATTTAGTTGGAAGTTAGAGGTTATTACTACTTGGTTCTTGACCTTGTGGGTATAGTGAGGATCTGGCTTATTATATTTGAGAGGAAATAATTGGGGTGGTGAGAGACTCATTTACTAAAGGCATCCAATCAGCATCAAACAGAAGAATCTTTGATTAACAGTACTTCGAAAACTTCTAAAAACAGCTCAATTGACTCTTCTTTACATAATTTGGGACATTTCAGAACTCTCGATGTTGTGTTTGTCCCTGTTTATTTGCTCAGTTGTGAGAACTTATAGTACTGAAATCACAATTACGAAACAGGTGCAGATCTCCTTTATTTACAGTTCATTGACACCTGGTTGGAGTGCATAATCAAGCTTGTGCTAATATTTCCAGTGATGTGATGAATTTGCAGTTACACCGAACTGGGTCATAATTAGCTCACAAAAGTCAATATTTTGATCCAGTCTCTTTCTTGTTCTTTTATTTAGTAATTACTGGAAACCATTACAATGAACTACCAGTCTCTCAAAGAAGGGGAAACAAAGAATAAATATGGCTCCGATCAGGAAATTAGCAGTATGATGAACAACGAATTCGAAGAGGTCTACATTAAGAAAATCGCACAATTAGAAGATGATTGGTTTCAAGAATCTCATCAACATTTCCAACCCATTGCCATGGTATCATGATTTGTCGACCATCGAAACTGAACTTATTCACGATTTTATCAACCCAAACTATTTCATTCACGATCTTAATGGGACCATTGGTGGTTTTGATGCTAGAAAACATGTGTTCTTCACCCAAGTACGAAAATGGGCAATAACATGCTACTCAGATTCCTCAAAAGTATGGACATGGATGGTGGCATTCTTTGTCCCTGATCCTCTATATCCAAATTCAGTGAGTCATGGATGATATTATTGATATCTACAGATTATTTATCCGGTGTTGTGATGGCATTGACTCGAATGATCTTGTCTTTGATATTTGTGGTTTTGCCATGTTTGAGTATGGATGATTCATTTCGTGTCTATTTGAGTGTCGTGTTGCAGAGTCCAAGTGGGGTGATATTGTTGCTAAGTACAGAAGCAGGTGAGATGTTTGGAGCGATGGCATTGGGTCGTTTTCCAGATTTATTCATATACTGTTGATTCTTATCCTGACCTATCCATGTGTCTTCCTTTGGTTGGGTCCTTGATGACTTTATTGCCGACTGTTGTTTGTTTGAGGGTTTACAACTTGGAAGAAGAAGTAGATGAGAGTGCATGCATATAGTTGAATGTATCAACAAGTTCAATATGCAGGCCAAGCCACTATTGTAACGTCAGTGACCCATATCATGAACAGATTTAGTCACTTGAAACATCTGGTGACTGGTCAATGGTATTACTGTTTGCAGCATAGACCATTCAGCCTCTCATGAAACCATTTTTATGACCACCTGCACACTTCGCCCACCTACTACAAGGTCACCAAAACAAGGCTTTGTTTGACGCATATTTACGTTCTGGTCTGCGCACGACTTTCTGGCAGATCTGTCTATTTAAACCAGACATAATCCTCTGATTATATGAAGAAGAAATAAGGGATATTCACTGTTATTTGATAATGTCTGCCTTACCCCCAAGTTACTATGAGGATCCAGCACTCTCACTGTTAACCACACACCCGACAGTTGTCCTCACGCACCATATCAACACCGCAAATGTTGTCTTTGACTACCAATCGCGTGTCCAGTACACAATCTCGTCTCCACAGGGTCAGATCCTTGGGTCCATGACGGAGAGAGATAAAGGCCTGAGAGGGATGTTGATTCGTCAGGCGAGTGACCTGCATAGACCGTTCCATATCGATGTGTTTAACGCACAAGGTGAGTTAGTGTTGACTATAAAGAGAAAATATCAGTTTGTTACGTCAAAGGTCCTGGTCATTCATAATGGGTTGATCATTGGGAAGTGTGTTGAGAAGTGGGATCCGTTTAGAAGGAAATATGAGCTGTTTGTCACTAAAGATGGTAAGGACGTGCCTGCTAAGTCACACGATAGGGATAATGACTCGCATTTTAGAAAGTTTGGGAAGGTCAAGACTGGGCCATTGACGTATAGTTTCCCTATTAAGAATGAGCAGGATGATGTAATTGCGTCGATAGATAGGAATTGGATCGGGTTGGTGAAGGAGTTTTTCACAGATGGTGGTGTGTATGTGGTGAGGATGGATGCGAGGGAAGGACAAGTTGGTCAGCTGTATGGGGATGCTAAAGAGGTGGTTCTTGGATGGAAAGAGAGAGCTGTGTTGTTGGCGTGTGCAGTGAGTGTTGATTTTGATCATTTCTCGAGAAATTCAGACAATTGATAATGGTAGATTATGGTTTTATGTATGTTACTTTATTATTGAAGATTCTGTAGTAGCCCCAAGCCCCACTAATGTTCAGTTAAACAACTTTCCACTAACAGTCATTAATTCCATTTCAAAAGAGTGCCACAAATTTATCAAATAAACCGCTAAAACACATCCTTCATGAAACAATAGACCATGGTTAAAAAAGAAGGATTTCTTGACGCGATTGTCCGTCAAATTGTTCAGTTACAGAGGCCATTCCATATCTATGGTTGGGGTATGTGTTGTTTGCAACGAAGATTCATCAACACAGGTACACCGTACCTTTTCAAATCTGTATTTCAATGAGTCATTATCATCATTTATCCAAACTTGATAGTGCTAGTCCTTGGGAAATCTTCATTTGCTTATACTGGTGTTTCAAAATAGTACCATTGCTTACTCCTTTGCGAGAATTTGAAACAGTAACCATATACAGTATTTCTCTAAGTTTGTTCATTTATTTCATATCTTTATTTATTTAGAATATCAATCTTTCTTCTTTTTGGCCTACTCATAATACCCAACAGTTCCCGATCCACTATGTCTTGAGAAATAATCAAAATCAATACTAACCGCATTTGCCAACAACACAGCTCTTTCTCTCCAACCCAGTTCTCTATTCCTTACACCAGAATACAATTCCCTTAAATCATCATTTGAGGAATCATTACCCATTCTAATCACATAGACACCAGAATCAGTAAACATCTCTCTTGCTAAACCCACCCAATTACGATCAATGGAAGCCAAGACATGACCCTGTTGATCTCTCACTGGGAAATCAAATGCAAGAAACGGTGAATCAATCTCACCAAACTGAACAAACACATCATCAGGGTTTCCACCTTCTCTTCTCCCATCAGTAGAATAAATCACATCATTTGATAAATCATCTTCTTCCTCCTTCACAAACAAATCATACCTTCTTCTCCACAAATGCCATCTCTGCACAGATTCACCAATGACCTCTTCATTGCAAATCACTCTGATATGTGAATTGATCAAACTGAACGATCTCTTGATAGTCAACACCAATTGCCCATACTCATCAAACACATCCACATGAAACGGTCTATGCAATCGATACACCTGTCTCAACACGACCCCAAGGAATCCGGAATCCCTCTCTATTAGCGACCCCATAGGCTTCCCCGTTGGTGATAATCCAGCATAGTTGTTCCGTTGCTCGAAGCCAAAGGCAACGTTCATAATCTCGATCTGACGCTCCAGCACAACGGTTGGGGATGTGAGAATGGAGGGCAGGTTTGTGAGGTTGTTGGAGGTGTTGACTTGGGGGGACTGTGATGGAGAGAGTTGATCCTGGAGCTGTCTGAGACGCTGGAGGCGTGACTGCTTTGGTGGGATGGCGTGAGGAAGTGGCGTGTAGTGACGCGGAAAAGGGGCCTGCGGTGGTCTCGTTGAGCTGAGTGCGGTTCTGAAGGTGTTTAAAGGCGTGTTTGTTCGTATCAGGCTCATTCCGGGGTTTGTTTGCGTGGCAATTGAGTGTGGTGTGTCTGGCTGGTTATATCACAGGATTAAAATTGTTCTTCCGCAGAGGTTTCGCGAATTCACTACTAAAAAATATCGAATCAGTGATCTTTTGGAATATCCTCATAACCCATTCACAATCAAACTGAAAGAGATTCATATGCCAGTTGTTGACACGTACACATGGCACACATTACATGTACTAGCGGTGCTCGGATATATCAAGAAGGGTCATAGCTCTTGGTCAAATGGCAAGAATTGGACGGAAGAGAGCTGTTCGGTTGATGCTTGAATGGAGATAATGGTGGGTTCTTAGAAAGAGAGTCTCCTCAAACAAGCATACCTGAAAGAGAGATTACCATGGCCTAACAACTTAGTCGAAATGTTTGCTGGTGAATGGAAGTCTTCATCTGCTTTTGTGGATAATGATTCTGATAAAAATGTGGAGGAGAAGCTGCTGTTGATGATATATTACTGTTGAATACAAAAGGCTAAGGGAAAGAGGAAGTGATGATTGTTGAGATCATACAGGGCTACTCATGATAACAATTACACCTTTTGAATGCTGAAATGTTCAACTGAGATTTAAAAAGCAAGAAATTCTCTACAAAAGTGTATATAGCAATATAATTCTTTTCTTGTTTTTAAATAGTGTAGCAAAGTTCAATGGTTAGTATAGCTAACGCAAAAGAAAATAGTTCAATGGTTAGTTAGCTGGTCCGCCTCTACCACCTCGGGCATCCACCTCACGAACAACTCCTAATGCGACTTCTAATAAATCGAAGAGTTTGTCCAATCTTTGGTTCACTTCATCCAATCTTCCGTCTATGTACTTCCTTGTCTCTGCATCTGTTTCAGTGATTAAACGCCGGACCCCAGAAATGTCATCTCGATTTGCAAGATATAGTCCTTCTTTGATTTGTTCTTGAGGTGAGTCTGTCATTTTGTTTGGTTGGTTGATGGGAGAGAATCACTTTGGTGGTGCTTTTTTCTTGACACATAACTTTTTGTGGAGTTTGAACTTTGTAGGGGCAGCATTCTGACAATTCAACTCATTCATCGAGTCAGATGACACTCGCCAGAGTCAATTGATTCGACTCTGTTTACTTCCTTGATGATTTTTTGATTCAAGTGGTTCGTGCAGGTTCTGTATAATGTTTTTGTCACCTTGTTGGAAACATCTTCTGCAATGCTGATCCGTATCTTTTAAAACTATTCGAACACTACGAACTTGGGAAATTCTCCAAAATGAAATCATAAGAATACGTAGAAACTGCACTACTCAACCTTCACCCCCACAACCTCACCACTCTCATCTTTCAAAATAACACCTCTTCCTCTTCCTCTACAAAGCACATCCAGACTCGCCTTCAGCAACTCCTCATTGATCCCCTCAAACAACTCTCCTTTCACACTCTGTATCTCAAACAACGTCAATATCGTACCCAACTGTCCCGTTCTCTCCACCCACTCAAGCAACAACGAAGCCCATTGGTCAGGCGTGTTCCATAATATCAACAACTCCGATGACAACGTGTTTGATTTCTTCTTAGATGACCCCGTAGCACGCACCAAATTCAATCGTTGCATTTGTATAAGGATCTCCTTCCCTGTATTTGAATCTAATTTTCTATTGATCTTGGGATTATGGAACAAGTTAGCCGGTGTATCTGTATTGGTGGCTGTTGATTGGATGACGTTGCCCTGGTCGTCAATAGACCAGATCTTGTATTGTTGGGCACGGGAAAGGATCGATTGGATCCATTGCTGGCGTTGTTCTTGCCAGGTGGACTCGTTGGGTTGACGGGTGTAGAAGGGCGGGAAGTCTTCGATTGGCATGCTGTGTGTACACTGTGTGTGCAGTACGTATGGGTTCGCAGATGATTGAATCTATGGATCTTCCAGCTGCAATTGTGTTCAATCTGGGGGTGGTTGCTTTTAGGTGGTGTTCAAAAAAATTTCATTGTTTTGATTTTCGTTTTGCAAACGTAAACAAACCCTGGCATTAACAACAACGGAATATTCCAACTCCAAATCCCCACTCATTATCTCATTCGACATTTCCGCCATGTCCTCACTACGCTCAACTATCCCTCCGCTGATCTCGAAATCGCTGATATCACCACAAAAACTCCTCAAGGGAATCAAATCACCAAATCAGAAAACATACCAGCAAACTGTCGAAACATACAGAGAACTCATCGAATACATCGACAAGCTGCTCATTCATGAGGCACATAATAAGAACACTACAAACAAACCCAACACCGATGATCTCGAAGATCCAGTAACCGATGAAGAAGAACTCAAGAAACTAAAAGATCAAATGTCACTTCGAAGACTCATTATCGAACAAACACTCATCACAATCCCCACCCTCCGAGGAATTCATAAAGTGGAAGGTATACCAGAACAAGAGACTCAAATTGGTGACAAAGTCACTAAAAGAGATGAATTATCACTTGAGATAATTAAACTGATGCGGTTGGTGGATTTCAAAGAAATCAAACTAAATGAACTCAAACAAACCAACAAGACGTTACGTCATGAGATTGATGTGAATACTGATGTTGACTCCTCTGAATGTAAGAGAAAAAGAAATAGGGGTATCCTTGAAGGCGATGAGAAGAAGAAAGAAAGTCTAAAGAAGGCACAGATGAAGTCGTATCAATTAGCAGAAGAAATTCATGCAATGATTATTACAAATGGGTTGGATTGGGCAAAGGATGAGGAATTAAAAGAAATAGTTCTTTATTGTTCCGATATATACAAGTAAGTGAACTAATTAACTATGCACCGATTTCATTTCTAGTATTTTGTTGTAGTTTTGTTTCATTTTTTTTTTTTCTATCAATTATAAACTGAACACTCTTTCATTGATAACTCTCCAATCTAGACTATCCCAACTCTTTTCGACGAATTGTTTTCTTCCCTTGATACCATAATCTTCCAAATATGAAACATCCCATAAACTGAATCCAATCAAAGGAAGACTTAATCCTTCAACATCTTTAGCTTCTCTCTGTAACAACTTCAAAAAATCAGCCTCGCTAACAGGTCCATTTAAATCTAAATCCAATTTAACACTATCAAAAGGCGTACCTGAATTATTCAAAGCAACGACATCAATCTCTTTGTTTGGTGCCTCAATGACAAAAACCCAACCTTGACCAACAACATCCTCACTCTTCTTCAAAACCTCTGCCTTCAGGGCTTTAAGAGATCCGTATCTGGACTGGATACGTGACAACAACGCTCTTGATGGCTGACTGACAGAAGTGGTGTTATTATTCTCAGTAGGTTTGAACTGTTCCATGAAGAAATGATTATTGACACATAATCCAGCAACATCTCTGACCCTCTGTCTCTTTGCATCGCCTTGGCTCATGAGGAGCACAGCAAGAGGATGTCTTGTTTCGTCGGCAGTGCCCGCAGTCAAGACGTTCAAATCATTAACGAGTTTCTGTTGGTGTTGAGTCCATGCAATGTTGAATCCGGAGGCGGAGAGTGGGCCGAAGGATGCGATATTTGGGAGCGTGGCTGACTGGAGAGATGTCAGGCGTGGAACAGTGTGCAGAGAGCGACAAAATAGTCTGGTGAGGGACATTTTGGGTGGTAGTGGGTGTGGGCGATGATCACTGATGTCAATATTGAACAGTTTCGATCTTTTTTTTTTTGGTGATGTTTTTTTTTTCGCGATTTTTTTATTAGTTTTGAACGTTGTGCCCTTTGTTGATCGATATAATACTGACTACGTAGCGCATATAAATAAACATGAAGGCCTGTATTCAGTTTCTGAAGTGCTTGATCGAAGTGAAGAATCAACCATCAAAGACACGACTCCAACGAAAAGCCATTTCTTTGTCTTCCTCACATACCACGATTGGGTATTAAATCCTCAATACGGTCGATATGGCTATAGAAGTAATCACAATCTCAAACAAACGTGCAGAGAGTGGAAGATCATCCATAACATGAAGAATAAACTAGGAAAGAGAGTTCATAAAAGTAACGCAGAGCTGTTCTTTGTCCGAAGAGCACAGATCCCCTAAACACTGGCAGTGCCCCTGTAATTGTGCCATCAGGATTTTCTTTCGGCAATGCGAGATCTTGATGTCGTGTCCTAACCAACAGGTCCACACTTCCTTATTTGAAATAGATGCAGCATTCCAAAACTTATGGTCCCTCTTTGCACTGAAGTGGAACTCGCAATGTCTGCTATTAATAATCAATCATTAACGAAATCTTACAAAGTCCAAACCTGAGATGGTCCAGATAATACAGATGCCGATTTTATATGATGAAAGAGAACGTTTGACACAAAAATATTTTGTTCTCTCAGAAAAACAACAACCACAGCGGCTATTATTGGCTACTTTGCAAAGAGTGCCCAGTTGATGCCCAAAATGTCAGAAGGCAAGCAGTTTGACGATGGCTTATACGCTGGGTCCTTTGACAGGCGGAATTTGTGCAGTTTCAGAGGATTGTTTGATCTTGTTTTGAAGTCCGGTTTGTTTATTGGTAGCAAAGATGATGGTTCAATTAAGTTAATGAGAAATGTCTTTGGTATTAATGGGAATGGAATTGGACAGTTTGAAGAGTTTTGTTTGTGTCAGGAGAGAGATCTTGTTAATGATACTGATATGAAGGGGTTGTATCCATCCAAGGAAGAGACCATACAATTTGCTACTGTTGTTCATAGAATCCAATTCAGTATAGATTTGACAGATGGTGGAGAGTCCAGGCTGTTCAAGTCATCACCAGAGATAGATCCAGAAGTTACAAGGCTAGTAAAGAGACGCAAACATGATGATGTTGATCCTTACCTTCTCACACCTGAATCCAACTTACTCAATCATTTGAGTGACATTAAAACACAGATCGCAAGGACACAGATAACCAATGAAGCATTCAATGGAATAGATGACAACTTTAGAACCAGTGTCGTTGCAGATTTAGATAAGTTCGAATCCATAGAATCCAAACATCAAGAAGCATCCCAAATCATTAGAGCCACATTCATGAATCTCAAATTATTTTACGAATGGAAGAAAAGATCCATCAATGATACGATAAGACAAACAACAAACAGTATCAGATCATCGGAAATACAGTTACAGAATTTGATTCATCTCATTCTTAGGTTTGGGTATGATGATGACTCAACCAGCGAAGTCAAGATCAATCAAGGTTGGAGTTTCCCATATAGTGATGTTCAAAGTAGTGCTCCTAAGTTTTTATCAAGGACCCTTCCTCATGATTGGATAGTTGGATATTCAAATATTGATGAAAGTACAGCTATAGCATCTCTGTGTCTACGCTTCCATACAGAGATTGGAATGATACCTGAGTTGGAAACTGATTATGAATTTGAAGAGATTTCAGATGAATTTAAGAACCTTGCTAAAGAAGTTGCATTCTTCTCTTTCTTGAGAAATGTGGAATATATCTTGGTCAGTGATGGTACAAAAACCCATTTCTTTCAAGTGGATTCAGCTACCAACGATGATGATCCATCGATCAGACTTAAATTCTTCACTTTAGATTCATCTATCCCATTACAAGCTCAACTTTACACGTTCATTAATAGATCAATAGATTCATCCCTAACAAAGCATAATCAAGGTTCAACCACATTAAGAGACAAATTAGGTCCTTTAATTTTCCATTCAGGAGCCAAAATTACAGAATCAATATTTACAAGAAAGTTCAATCCGTTATTAACAACCATCAGTGACTCCACTGAATCAAACAATAAGTTCTTTACAAGTCACAATATCATATTCTTTCCACAAACATCTCCATTATTAGGAATCTCACCACCAAACACCAATTTCACAGAAGATCTATTCGGTACACCATCCCCATCAAATCTCAAACACACACATTCATTGCAATACACAATCACACTTTCCCAGCTTCTTCAAACCTTTCCGGAATTCCAAAAACTCAACAAAACTTTATTCCCAGTCACCCTCAGTCTCAAGATCTATGATGTTGATCAAATCGAAGAACAACATCATCATCAAACAAGATCAGATTTTCTTATCATTGGTCCTGAAATCACTGAAGATTCAATCAAATCATTACTAAATCAGTGTGATCGGGAAGCTAAGTCAATAGTCGTACATTCTCATGATGCTAAAAGTGAAGAAAATGATGACGCTGTCGAAAGGTTGATCGCTACTGGTTGTTATTATTGTACTGACCTGAATTTCTTCCCTCGTATGGCTGGGAAGTTTATACTTACCGGGTGAATAGCAGATATAGGTTCCTAATTAATAAGTGTCATTGAATGTCTCCATAGTTAGACCTGTAAGCGATCCATGATGTGCCTCAACCCCAGGTTCAGAAAATATGATATTCAATCACAATAACATGAACAACGAGACAATGCTCTGGAGTAATTTTGAAATTATTTACATTCCAGGAGAAAAGAATGTCGTTGCTAATGCTTTAAGCAGAAGTATTATGAGTTTGCCAAAAGGATTTCCAGTGTATTCTTGACTGGTTCTGATAACAAGGGAAGCAAACAAAAGTAGATATCTGATCTCTGAGCATATCATCAAGAAAATGCATTATGCTTCAGAACAATCATCAACTTTCTCAGCTTTACACAGTATATTTGGAAATAAAATTTCAGCTTATGCTCTTCACCACCATCGGAAACAGTGGATTTCACAGTTAATGTACCATCCTTGCAAGCTTTCCCTATGAACGTAGAGACTTCACGTTAATACACTTGAAATTCTTGTTATCGAAGATTCACCTTCGTTCTCGTACAATGAAGTGGACTCAATAACTGACCATCTCATGAAGATCTCAAGTTCAGGAGACGTAAATTTCACAATTATGAACAATTTTTAAAGTTATCAGTGTGATCATAAGATGCGTAAGATTCTGAATTTAGGAATATGTCAATCTACGATGGAACATATATGTCAATAATGTGTATTTAGTACCAGCAAAGGCAGCACTGTATGGAAGCCCAAACAGTGCATGACCTTGGAAAATAATAAATAACTAAAGTTAATAAATTAATCCACCTTTTATCATAGATCAACTTATTGACATTCAATGATGGTATCAATCAAAGATCTATGTTGAAAATCGTATGTAAGATGTGTGAAATACTTATAATGAAGGTGACAGTCAGTGCAAATGTTGAGAGCACTGAAGATCTGGAAACTCATGAGTGCCGAAAGGCTTCACCCATCCATCAGAGGCACGACCGACGTTAAAACAGGTTTCATTCAAATGCCAGCCCTGTATTCAAAACGTCACCAATGACATGTTCCTCAGAGGTTAAGGTGAAAAAAATTGACATTTCTGGAAAAAACTTCCGGCCATCGGATCAAACCACATGTTTTATGAATAGGAGATACCAGTGAATCATAGTGGGACTTGGGTTGGGTTTGAAGAGGAATTGAGTTGCGTGGATATTGTTGGAGTCGGATTGAAGGGGTTAGCCGTGTTTTGGTGAGGAATTGAGGTGAATTGAGTGGAATTGCAGGTGTTGATGATATTTTTTGATTAATAATTAGATCTGAAGAGAAGGAATACGCTTTATGTACAGAAGTTTATCAATGTATGACTACAAATGTTCACAGCATATCAAATGTGTTCATTCATATTTCAAACTAAAAAGTAAAAGTTAATTGATAACAACCTAGTTAACGATACCAATAACACCACAAGCTGGTCTACCACCGGCATTACCAGTCTTTAAAGAATCAGCGTGGCCACCTTTACCTAAATCATCTTGACCGTCATGGATAACAACAGTTCTACCCAAGATAGAAGTTGGACCTAATAATTTGACCAAAGAATCTTTGATTTCACCCTTAGCGACACCGTTGGAATCAGTTTGAACATTACCTAAATCACCAACATGTCTAACTTCATCAGATGGGGCACCATGGGTCTTGCCAAATGGGTTGAAATGTGGACCGGCAGAGGTACAACCATTAGTATTGTCACCAAACTCATGAACATGGAAACCTTTTAATGCATCTGGTGAATTACCAGTGATTTCATAACTGATGGTGGTTGGGAGATCTTCAGAAGTTTGTTCGAAGTGGACGGTACCGGAGACACCGGCATCACCTCTCAAGACAGCGACAGCTTTAACCATTTTTTTTGATTGGAATTGATTAGTTTTGTGGAATTGTGATGAGAGTGTGATTTGGCAAACATTGGGGGATTTTTTATATGAGTTGTGGATATTGTGGCGATGGGTTACCCGGTGTGGCCTATCCGGCAATGTGATTGGCTGAGGCCCACTGTGTTCCACCCATTGCTTTCCATAAGGAATTATTCAGTCAATATGGTTGATAGCTGTGCGTTTTGATCCGTTAGGTGAAAGTGACATTCGAAAAGGGATCTTTCTGGCTTTTTATACCTAACGAGCAAATAAATAACTATCAAGGTGTTGACTATGCGCAATATTTTTACATAAGCCATAGATAGTTCAGGCGAATCAGGATTCAGTACTACAATTGTACGGTAGTGGTTATGAGTATCGAATTAGGAGATGTTGGCTGTTCTTTTGAGGAGTCTGATGAGTTCGTGTTGGGGGGTTTCGAGATCTGGGTAAATGCCCTTCTGTGGGGGGAGGTTAGTATTGCTAATTGAACAAATGATTGGAGTATCCTTACTTCTGACAATGCATCAAACAGTTCTCTTCTGGCGTATTCTTCGATTCTCTTGTCTTTTACCTTCTTTCCCGTGGTCTCTTCCTCCTCTGTCTCCGTGTTGCTGACTTTCTTCTTTCTGTCCTCTTCTGATTTGGGACCCGGTGTGAGCAATAATAAGAGCGTGTTGGTGACAATGACACTGGTGAAGAGCCACATGAAAAAGGTTTGCGGCTTGCGCATGATCTTATTGAGAAACGTCATTGGAAGTATTCTTTTCCTGGGATAAGGCTGTGTTGAAAGTTGAAAGTTGAAACTCCACAAGCTTTGTTGATCTGACAGAGTTTTGTGTCAAATGTCAAATGAAAATTTCGCGCTTTATGTCTGGACTCTGGTATGATTAACTTGTCTATTCTATTGTTTCTTTTCTATTTACACGCGATCTGACTTCACAAGTCTCTCAACTTCTTATACATCTCATCCTCATCCACGTTCTCATACTTTCCGTAATTCTTGTGCATCCCGTATCCTTTAGGTTGTTCTTTCTCGTCGTCATAATCAGTTGATTCCTGTTCTTTGATAAAATCATTGACATTACCAAACTTAATACCAATCTCCTCTTCCTCAATGAATCTATGAATCTTTCTCTCATTCAAATCCTTCTCCTCCAGCACCTTCAATAATCCGTCATTCTTAATATAAAACAACGTAGGATATTTGGTAATTCTCAAATCTCCAACAATCCCCGAATTCAACTCATCCAATGCATCAACTTGATAAAATCTAACACGGTTTTTATAATCCCAAGATATCTTCTCATACTGACTGATCTTCCTCTCCCAATCCTCCAACCATGGTGCCACGAACGCAATAATTCTCTCCCCATCACCATAAACCACCTTCCCTATCTCCTCATCCCCTTTCAACTCCCTGACAACCTTCTCTGGATAGATTGCCTTCGCACCAGTATTCTCTTCAATCCAATAAGCCATATCCTCAGCATTTCTCTTCCCGGTATAACTTCCAACATGCTCCCCATCAAAAGAATACAGCCTCATCGTAGGAAACCCAATGATCTTCTCCTTCATTCTAGTTTTTGCATTGCTCTTTGCCTCGATCTGTGCGATTTGAAGAGTTGGATTATCCTGGAATAACTCCGCAAGAATGCTGTATTGTGGACCAAGTGCGTTGCAATGTGTGCAGGATGCCGAGTAGAAGTTCATGAATGTGTATTTGGCTTGTGGGTTATGGATTATGGAGCGGAAGGTCTCATCGTTGGCAACAAGAACGGATTTGAAGTATTGTTGGGAGGTGACTCCTACTATTATTTGGAATGCTGCAAGGATTGTCAGCAGGTTCATTGTGTATGGTTTAGCTGGACTGGTGTGATGGGTTTTGATAGAGTTTTATGCAAATGAGGTGAAAAAAAAGATGTTGGTGATGATTTTTATCTGTTCCATCTGAAGTGGTGTGTGGGTGTGTGTCAGATCCGGGGAATAAACTATCTATTATTGATGATGAAGCGCAGTTGGTTTGGTACAAACGGACCATTCAGACGGTATAAAATTGCAGCAGCCTGTGGTTTGCTTTGCCTTTATCCTTGTCTTCAATTGCGACCTAGTTGTCACTTTATTCTGTGCATTGAGTTTCTTCAAAATACCCGGATCAAATGAACTTAACTAATGCCGATGTACCAGTGGGTATTGTATTGGTCATGTTCTTCATCACCATTGACCCTTTTGTGTTCCTTAATATTTGCGGTTATGTGTGGCGTAGGGTCAGATATTGCACCTGATTTAAACAGATATTTCCAATTTCATGTTGCTGATTGAATGTTCCTAAGTTTAAAGCAAGAGCATTACTTCTTGATTGTTTGATCATTACAATACAGCTAGGGAGGGAGTTTCCTGGTGATTCATGGCAATATTATAAGACAAGGTCATTTATGGCTTGATTATCGTGATGATGTGAAGGGACAGAAGAGCCACTTGAATGTGTTTCTGATGAAGGTGGGTGTGGCGATGAGCTGGGGAGAGAGTGAAGAGTGGCAGATAGGCTTGCATACATTCATAAATACCCAAACATACACATAAACTATATACACCAATCAAATAATCTATGTAATTACCAACTATAAACATTTCCCAGCAAATTCTGCACCTTCTCTTGATCTTCCTTCACCAATTCATCAACCAATTTGCCATTGGCTCTTTTATCATCCTCCAACAACCAAGCCATAGCAAAATCTCTGATAAGTTGAATATTATTGTGAAGGTAATTTCGAAGGGAGTTTTATATCGTTTATTATAATTTATGCAGTATTAACCACCACCGTAGCACTATTTTCTCATAGCGAAGACACTCACTCATGCAAGTCGGACCCTAAACTTAAAGCCCTTGTAACATCCAAACACCACGGATTTTCTCGTACTATAAAAATTTTCAAAACTTTTCAAAATCTCAACACTTTACAATTTCTTATTAACCCAGGCCTCTTTCCATAATTCTGGAGCACAATTAACTGGGGATTTGTCTATATTGTTGTCCTTTCGTTCTGACGGGACGGCATTGGATGATTTCTTGGTTAATAATTGGATTCTTCAACGAAATCGGGGTCAAGAGTGAATATTATATGCTGTTTTCGCTAACCGCAACTGAAACCTACATGTTGTCGTTTGATAGTACGCATGCATACATCTTATCATATAGAGAGCTTATTTTTATTTATTTATTTATTTATTTGTTAGCCTCGCCTTGCTTTTGGGAGAGATCGGTTTTGTAATTGGTGAACTCGGTCGTGAATTGTTCTGCTGTCCCTGAAGTCCATCTGTATTTATGATATGGATGCTCTTGTGGAAGAAAGTTCTGGCCTTTGATGCCTGATAAGTTCTCTCTTAGTGTTCCTCCTTGAACTGGGTAATCATCCCATGCCAACCCTCTCTTTCTGAGCTCAGGAAGGACTAAATTGATCAGGTCATCCCAAGTTCCTGGATTAGTAGCAGCTGCGAAATTGAACCCATCAGAACCTGAAACTTCAACCCATTCTTCTAACTGATCAACAACGTCCTGGACAGATCCAAGCACTAATGAGGTACTTCCCTTGACACTGATATGTCTTGCAAACTTATCCTTTGTGACTGGTCCATCTTCAAGAATGTATTGTGCGAAATGTTTAACAACTTCAGAATGGTAATCATTTTCTAATTTGGATAAATCAACGTCATCATCATATTGAGAGAAATCAATTCCTGTCCAACCACCAACTAATGCCAAAGCACCTTCTGGATCTGCTTGGTCAGCATAACTTTCATACTTGGAAACAGCTTCTTCATGAGTCTCACCAACAATAACCATGACTAAAGAAACAACTTTAATGGAGTTGTCATCACGGCCATATTTCTCTTTAGCAATGGTCTTGAATTTATCAATCTTGGATTTCAACAATGATGGGGTAGTACCATTACAAAACACCACTTCTGCTGTCTTTGCAGCCAATTCCATCCCACTTGGAGAAGAACCAGCTTCAAATAGGATAGGAATACCCTGAGGAGAAGGTTCTGTGTATCCAGGACCAGGAACTTCATAATACTTCCCTTTGAACCCTATCTTTCTAACCAACTCAGGATCAATATAAGTCTTTGTCTTTGCATCTTTCTTCACTGCATCTGCTCTGAAGGAACCCAACAACAATTCATTAACAACCTGGACATATTCCTCAGTCTTCGCGTATCTCTCACTCTTCTCAGGTAGCTTCACACCAGCCAATAAATTCCTAGATGCACTATCCAAGTACGAACTCACAATATTCCAACCAACTCTCCCATCAGTCAAATGATCCAATGTACCTAATCTTCTTGCAAAATGATAAGGATGTTCTGAAATAGTACTAAACGTCACCCCAAATCCCAAATTCTTAGTAACTGAAGCCATTGCAGTGACAGCAGCATCAGGAGCAATCCCAGGATGTTGGACACCAGCCTTGACACCGATCTTAAAGTTCTCTGGTCCTTTATAGACATCGTAGGATCCCAACACATCAGCAATGAAAATCGCATTGAATCTGGCCTCTTCTGCCTTGCGAGCCAGATCGGTCCAAAAGGACAGTTTGTTGTAGTTGGATGCAATATCACCGGCATAGGACCAAAGACCGGATGGTTGTGTGTTGACACAGCCCTGGGTGAAGATGTTGAGGATCAATGGGGAAGTGCGTTTGGATCGTTTGAGTCTTTTGCTGGCTCTGAGTTCGTCTGGCGTGGCGATTGCGCTGTAGGAGAGGCCGGCCATGGTGCTGATGTTGTGTTCAATGTGTGGTGGATAATCGGGTGATCTGATAAGGAAGTACCTGTCCTTATGTACTGTGTGAAGTCATTAGAATCGTATGTTTAATTTAATTGCAAATTTTGTCTTCCTGAAGACTCCACAATGTCGAACTGTTGTGTTGATGTGATTCTGATTACTTTTGTGTGATCCGAGCCGAATAGCATTTATCACGTGAAGAAATGTGATAACGATGAAAATTATACGATTGATTCAATAAGGGCAAGAATGCTCGATGGAATTGGTAACACACGCCGGACAGTCTCTTGGTTATAGGTTACAAATACAACCAGGTATCTGGATGATGTACGCTGATGGGTGTTCACTGTTTTTGATTGGAAATTAGTAATTCGTGCATTCGTATCTTCTCTGGCCTTTGAAACTCTTCTTCTTCTTCCTCTTCTTCTTCTTCTTCTTTTTGATTGTGATTTCAGTTGATGCCCATTCGAGCAAGAGGAGAAATTCTTCTTCTTCTTCTTCTGATGGTCGGATTGTGATTTGACCTTGGAGAGATCCTCTTACCACCACCACCACCAATATTACTCTTGTATACTTGCCAACTGGATCGCTATTGTATCCAGTTGCAGATGTTATCTTCTAACTCGATGAATGAACGAACTGAATGCCAATTCTAATAATGTCTTCAACATTTATTGTTTAGCCACCTTTGAGTAAAGTTCAAACTTTAAAGTAAACTACTGGTCAGGTTCCGCGAAAATGTTGCACCTGCACAAAAACAAAAACAAAAACAAATGTTTTGTGTCAAAAAAAAAAAAACATCGTATTTCTCTCTTCTCTTCAACCATCAACCAAACAAACAAAATGACCGACGTGCCTGGTTTGACCAGAGATGAGGAATTGTTAGTTAATGAGGCTCGCGCTGCTGCCAACATTTTCAGACCAGCTGAACTCAACGTTCCTAATCCATACAGAAATTTACCACGATCCATCCTTGACAAAATGGAAGAATTAGACTATTGTGATGCAAAATTTGTTAAAGCTGCTAAACAAACACAAGATGAAGCACAACACCGTGCGTTCATAGAAGAAAGGGTAACTGAAGAAGTAAGAAACCAACTTCCAAATCAAGTTGAGATTAATCAACTCCGCCAGTTAATCATTCCGACCAACAGACAAACAAGAGATTATATCAATGAAAGACTAATCGAACAAAATGCAATACACAATCAAAACATCATCCAGATCAATGCCACCATCAACCAAATCAATGCCACCATCAACCAAATTAACGAAAGGCTCACCGAACAAAATGCTAATTTTAACCAACGAATGCTTGAGCAAAACGCTATCATGAATGAGGAATTTAACCTTCTCTTAAATGCATTAGATTTACCAGTAGGTATTCTTGAGAATAATGCCCAAGTTGGTGGGCGTGGTGGCAGACGTGGTAGACCAACTAATTGAAATAAATAAAAAACCATTTTGCTATACTTATTGTAGTGAATCTCCCTCCTTCCTTCGAATAGCCTTTTGTATTCAACACTAATATCTCTAATCATGAACGCAAGTTTCGCATGTGATGTAGACTCACTTGAAATGAATTGATGGATTAGTGGATTTCTAACTTCTGAATGATACGATTCTCTTTCAGATGGGTTGTGAATGATTATGAGGATACCCACAAGGTGATTTCGGTAGTTCATTGATACTGTGTGATGTCTGCATGAGTAGTTATCAGCTGAAGAAATGTGATAAGGAAATGCAGTACGATCATCGATTCTGGTGCTATTGGGTAACAGACGGTCTCTTCCTTACAACTGAGTATCTAGATGATGTACATTGATGGGCGTTGTTTATATGGCAAATGGATGCTTTTGATTGGAAATTAGTAATTCATGCATTCTCAACTTTCACATCTTCTCTGGCCTCTTGAAACTCTTCTTCTTCCTCCTCTTCTTCTTCTTCTTCAGCAGGTTCAAAAATCTTTCTAATCTTCTCCACTATCTCTTGATCCTTCTTACTCAATTCACTTAAATCATCCTCATTCTCATTAACTTCCTGTAACCAAAACAAATGTCTAGCACCACTACTCAAGAACTTCAACTCAAATACTCTTCCGGTTTTGGACTCTTTCAAATGCGTCCAGGTGACGTCCCCGGGTATGACTAGCAATTCCTCCTTTTCGACATTGACTGTGTTCTCAGTTGGTGCCCATTCGAAAGAGAAGAAAGATTCTTCTTCTGATGGCCTGATTGTGATTTGTCCTTGGATTTGATCAGGTGTTGCAACTTTGGATGATGCGTCGTAAAGCACTCTCCCGGCTCTGAATTTGATGATGCTCATTTTGATTTTGTGGGTTGTTAGAGGCGGTCAATGGAGTTGTTTATGTGGGTTTGATCTTGTTTTCAATTCGATTTTGGAAATCGCCACTGGCTGCGAATTCCGGTCAGCAACCCCCTTCCAGCTGACGTCATGTGATTTAGTGACCGGATCTCAAAATGACACATAATTTGACAGTTACCCGGCTATTTTTTACAAGAAATGTTACGTAATCGTAATTTGCGCTTTGCGCTGTTTCGAAAAAAAGAACAACAAACCTTCTTTTATCAACATTGTTTACTTCCAAATCAACTGTCAATTCCCCCCAATTGCTCGCAGATCCAAACAATCGGTAATCATGTTGAACATCTTCAGGTTTGCAGGTGATTTCTCACATCTCGTATCCATTTTAATCCTTATTCAGTCAATCACTCAGTCACATTCAACAATCGGTGTTTCTTTCAAGACTCAATTACTTTATGTCATTGTCTTCGTCACTAGATATTTGGATTTGTTCTTCCGTTACATATCGCTCTATAACACAATCATGAAGATTTTCTTCATTGGGTCATCTGTTTATATCCTACATTTGATGAAGAATAAGTTTAAAAGTTCAGATACTGCCAGAATCGATACTTTCAAGATCGAATACTTAGTTGGTGGATCTTTTGTTCTTTCATTGATAACTACTCGTGATTACAGCATCCCTGAAATACTATGGACATTCTCATTATGGTTAGAAAGTGTTGCTATCTTGCCACAATTATTCATGCTACAAAGAACTGGTGAAGCTAAGAATTTCACTAGTCATTATATTTTTGCATTGGGTATTTATAGAACTCTATACATACCTAACTGGATCTATAGATGGGTTAGTGAAGGTAGAATTGATTGGGTTGCATTATTGGCTGGTTTAGTCCAAACTGCTATTTATTCTGATTTCTTTTGGATTTATTATCAAAAAGTTGTTAAGGGACATGCCGGAGTCTTGCCTGTTTAGACGAAAAGAAGCAACAGTTCAATTCGTGCGTTGTTTTATATAATTGCCTTGACATCAAAAATAGAATGACTTATCAGATATCATTGACATGTAGTTCTACAAGTTTAACTTCGAAAATGTAAATTCAAATAATAGAACTAAAAATAAAACCTAACTTAAAAGAACTAATGACTGTTAAAAAGACATAACGAACTATAAGAGTAACACCAACAAAAATCATGACCGAACCTCTGCACCATCTTCCATTTCAACACCAATACGACTTTTCTCAACCATAACAGGATCAGGTTCACATAATCCAACATTATTCAGTTTGCTAGTAACATCTTCAAACTCCCTGCTGTTATCCTTCTTCACACCATTCTGACTAACTTGGGCCTGTGAGCTATTCCCTCCAGATATAGACAAATGACTCTGATCAACAGATGTCGAACCAGTAGAATTAGACTCAATGGTATCTAACGTATTAGTCAAAGATGATGTCTCCCTTCCATTAGATTCCAAAGTCGAACTTGATCTCGTTCTATTCTCACTATCCTCTTCTTTGATCACAGGTGCGATATGGATTGATCCTGATGATGATGATGATGGTGGTGGATCGTTGTGATGTGGTGGAATCGAAGCAATGGTGTTCGGTGAGGCTGGGATGGAATTGTGACTTGATGAACGAGATGGAGCTCTATGATGATTGAATTGAGCTGGTGAGATTGGATCATCGTCATCGAGAATAGCAAGAATTGGGGTCATCGATTGGATGGAGTTTGCTCTTGTTGAAGTTGGACGTTGAGGTGGTGCGATGGTGATTGGAATTGGGATGCTTGACGAGGTTGATGGTGCGGTTGGAATTTGTGGTTGCAGTCGATTGATGGAACTGCGACGTCTTTGACTGGCGACTGTTTGAGTTAGGATGTTGGAGACATTAGGAACAACGAATGGATTGTTGTGTGAATATAATGACGTTATATCGACTGATGAAGGTTCTCTTCTGACGAGTAATGAATCATGACTTTCTAACCGATCACGGAATGATCCATCGTATTGTTGGGAATATGGTGGGAATTGATGAAATTGTTGATTTTGCTCAAGTGATACCTGTGTTGAATTGGAATGATGTAATAATGGTTCAAATAACATTTGATTGTCATTGATGTCTGTTGGAATTAAGTCCTTCGGAGATAATGAAGATACTGAACTCATTCTTGATAAGTGGTCATTTATAGCAACATTATTATCAACAGATCTTGGATCCGGTGCATATGGAACCAATCCTTCATCTTCATCTTCATCTTCTTTGTTTTCCTTGGTGCTTAATGTTCTTTCTGAACGATCACCACCAATCAAATTATCAATAGTTTCATCACTTGGTCTTAAATCTAATGAAGCACGAGGAGTAACTCTTGGGGATCTAGCATTTTCTCTTCTTCTCTGACCTGATGGAGATGTAGACCTCATAACAGAAGAAGGCATATTCTGTGATCCTTTGAATGTGAAAACATCACCTAAATCACCTTCACCATCATTACTTTCATCATCATGTTTGATTGTCTTTCCAGTATCATCAGTTAATGAAACTTCAGGAATACTATTCTTATCTAGTTTAGCTTGACGTAAAAATGGAGACATCATACCATCCATTTCTAAGAAATCATCATAAGTTGGTGGATCCATCGGGATATCTTCACTCCTAACACCATTTGTTCTAGTGACAGGGGGTGGTGAATTCAATGGTGTAAATGAACGGTCAATTGATCTTGAATCTTGTCTTCCTGTTCTTGAAACTTCAAAATTATTGAAGCTGCTTAGTGATGAACGAACATCAAATGCAGATGATGATGAACTAAGCAATGTATCAACGCCCAATTGTGAATCAATTCCTAGACTTTGAGATGAATTATCTTGAAGTCTGGATAATGGAGGCGGACTAACATCATGTTCAAAAGGTGGTGGATCATAACTTGGTCTTCTGATAAGATGGATTGGACGTTGAATTGGTGATGAGATTGGACTGACAGGGACAGCTTGTGGTGATGTCAATTCATGCTCTAAGTGGTCTGGTTTGTAGATGTTGGCAGAAACAGTGGACTCAAAATTCTCCAAATAATGAGTTAATGACGATTGTGAAGTTGAACGATTACGATTGATGGCTGTATCACTGAGGACGGCTGATAATGAACTGACGTTATCAACTGGTGTAACGTCTGGCGAGAGTTCAGGACTGCTGATAACTTCTGATGGAAAATAAATGTTGGATTGGTGATTGTGAGTTGCTGAATCAAATGTTGGGATACCGTATGCAGGCAATAACGTATTTGCATGAGAACATAACTTGTTCAATACATGGATCGGTGAATCAATGGAAATTTCATAGTGTTTTGGTTTACCATCAATCATTCGTGATAACCTTAAACAGATCTTGATCCAATGATGAGATTTGATATTGGTGTAGGAAGTGTTTGGATGTAATGTGGATCTATTGTTCAGTTTCTCTGGGACATAAACTTGAAATTCAAATTCTTTAGCAGTCAAATCATGACCATCTGAAGTCAACAAATTACCCATTCTCTTCAATTTTGGATCAGCGTCAGGTGGCAACTCCTTTGGTGGAGGTGCCTTATGTTCCAGCACCAAGAATTTTTTAGTTGGTTCCATTCTATGAACTTTTTTATTTCGACAATAATACTCCACATTCTCAGTCAAATATATCCTTACTCTATGAAGTTTGATTTTATCCAATGGAATCAATTTGAATGCGATAGGAATATAAGCGTTTAATATGATAGATTTTGAAGCAATAATAATATCATAATGCAATTGATCTTCCCAATCTCTTGAAATGGCAATAGGTTCACTATCTTCCACGCTTTCTTCAGATGGAGCTCTAACGATATGAACAGGTAATGAAGTTGAAATATTGGATTTGAAAGCACCATATCTTTCAATATGGAGATTTAACTGATATGTGACACTACCGAAAGTTGCATCGATTGTTTCTGGAGTTGATGATGGGATTGGATGTTCGAATTTGTAGATGTAATCACCTGGAGTGAAAGTGAAGATCTCATTGTTGTTACTATCATGTTGGTGATCGTTGGAAACAGCACTGAATAGTTTCATGGAAGATGATCTGGTACGGTTAGGACTAGAACTAGCGACTCTTTTCAATACACTGAGGGCGCTTGACCCTGGATTTTGACTCGCACTTCTGATGCTCTGCACATCCAGACTCAGATTCGTCACATCGTTAGACTCACTGGCCAATGGTTGGAATAAATCAGCACCAGAATTCGTGGCGTTTGCAAAGAATGGCCAAGTGTGGTTCAACAAGTTGGTTTCTTCTTCTGATTCTGTTCTTTTGGGAGGAATCCCCTCTGGCCATTCGGTTCTGGCAGTACCCTTCAAAGATAACGTGATGGCCTTCAATTTGGCCGTTTTGAGCACTCTGACAACGAGCGCACCACGCAACAACGTAGGGGGGCGTGATTTGTAGTCGCTGGGGTCGAATCCTTGCACGAAGAGCGTCTTTTCTGCGAGCTGGAGGTATATCTGGAGCGAGCCTGTTTGTGTCAAAGGCCTTGTCTTGGGCGTGATTTCCAGCTGGCCGTCAAGCGGGAAGAGGGCCTCCATTGTCGTGAAGTCGTGGGCAGGAGGTGGCAGTGGGCGCTTCTCAGCAGAACGAGCAACAGTTAGGCGGGACCAGTGTCAGTAATTTGTGTTCTTTCAAATAAATATCTCTTTTATCAAAAGAAAAGAGGACTTTTTCCGAAAGTGCGGCTTAGAAGGAAGGCTAGTGAACTAACTACAAATCAAAGTACGCGATCCGAAACCCAAATGACACGTGCATTATTATCTTCCTAGCGATTCAAGGATCCGGTCGAACTCCGTCTTGCTGTACTTGATGTATTTCTCCGTGTGTTTCGTGAAGTCGCCCTGGGAATGCTTATCGTAGAACCGGTGGTACAGGGGACTGATGAAGGAGATCTCCTTGGACAGATACTTCTTCAAGCCCACGTCCGTGATGTTGTACTGCTTGTATGACTTCACCAGCTCCTCGAACTCCGCATTGAAGTTCTTGAACTTCTCCTTGGTCTGCTCCTTATCTTTGGAGCTCAACTTACCCACCACGTTCACGTCTAATAAGTATGATGCAGCCTGCTTCCAGGACGTCAGGAACAAATTCAAAGCTCTTTTCTGCAACTTTTCTAATCTTTGGTATCCATTAGCATCTAAGATCTTTGACATTTCTGATCTTGATATAATTTGTTCAACAAGTGTGATGTTCGTTATCAAGAAATACCCAATTGTCTGCTTCTTCTTTATCAACTGATTAGCTTTAATCTCCAAACTTATAATCAATGCATCAATAACATCGGAGAAAAACGAAGACAATAACTGTTCTGGGTCTTCATCGTTGATAATGTTTGTCTGACTAACTGATGAAAACACAGTTAGCCACTGTGGTTTAGGTTGTGGGATCCAAACACCTGCTTTCAACCCCTTCATGACTTTTGTAGCACCATCTCTATATTCTGTAAAACGACGAGCTTTGGACATGATTTCAACTGTGATTTCACTGATACCGTTATCATGTGGTAATGATGTCAAACCACGAGCTTTTTGATCAATATAGACTAATATTTCCTTGAATAACGTTCTTGCTAAATGTTGACATGAGAATAATGAGTTTTCTAAGCTTGGGAATTCCTTGGAGACAGGTTCAATTAACTTGACCTTGAGTTCATTTTCAACTTTGATTATATTGTCTATCAATTCAAAGATTAATAACCCATCATTTTGTAATGTTTTCTGAACAGATGATACTATATTTGTGATTAATTGAATGAATTTTTCAATGATTGGATGAAATATGTTTTTGAACATTTTGATTTCCCTATGTTTCTCTTTGATAATATCCTGTAGCAATGCATATTCATTCGATATGAATCCGATTAAGGCATCAGTGTATTGATTGATCCCATTGCTTCCCTTTTCATAAGGAACTTTATCATTCTTCTTAATATGTTGGGTACTTGATGCCAAAAATGCCAAACTATCTCTAATTGTCTTAATTCTATTATCTTCATACAATGAATCAATTGATTTATCATTATCTTCAAAAAAGAACAAAATATAACTAGCATCCTTAATCTTATTATCATCCAAATATGGGAATGGTTCATGCTTATTCATAAAAACCAATGGATCAAAAAGTTGAGATATTGGTTTAATCAACCCTCTAAAATGAACAGTCAATTTAAATTCTGAATCCAGGATAGTCTTATGCAAATTCTCAGAAATACCCTTATATTCACCACCGGACCCACCTTCATTTAACCTCTCCAAAATATCCTCTGCCTTATGTATAGTAGTAACGTATTGTCTCACATTATCAATCGATCTCTCACTCAATCTGGCCTCATAGACACTGGCCTCACTAGCGATGCCCTTGATGTTCGACACGGCCAGCAAACTATCATCCATATTCTTCTTGAACGTGTTCAATTTCTTGTTCTCTTCCACAATTGGACGGAGTAGGTCTTCTGACTTCAGTGTGTTGGATTTGATGATGTTTAATGATTTGTTGATCTGTGTGATTAAATTCCGTGTTTTCTGGAGATTGTCCTGTAGGACAACGGCGTCTACCTCGTCCACATCGATGGAAAATGCGAGTGACATGTTGGCAATAACGAAAGACTCTGTCCAATTGAATGATTATTCAAAGTGTCTGGTATTCGTTCCCGTCTGTTTACTTTTTGGTAATTCCAATTCCGAGAAATGGGCGGTCGGAACTGAGTAAGCTATGTCTTTTGTTTGTGTTATCTTCCAACTGTTTAAATAAGTCTTCTGATGAATGTTTCACGCCAATTAGTCACCTATTCGAAGAGAATATGAGCACACGCGCACTTCTGGACACTTTGATAAAGGAACTCGAGACAGAAATCGTCTCAAACCCAGGAAAAGACGAGGCCATTGCACAAACAAATGCATTGCTATACACAAAACATGAACAGGTGAGTGTTGTCAAGAAGAGCTCTTGATGGTCCAATTACTAACTAGTTGATACAGAACGCAGATCAGTTGAGAAGACAGTTTCTGCTTAATGAAGTACAGCATCAGGAACTACGAGAGAAGTTGTCTGAATATACTGATGTAAGTGTCTTTTTTTACTTATGGAGCGAGACTCCAGTACTAACTTCCTTCAGAAAATAACACATGAGAAGTTCCTCAATGAACAGATCATCCAAGAAGCGCTCGACTCACTAAAGAATAAACGCACAAGAAGAGTATCTGTCGACTTCCACGATTCAGAAAGTCAAATAGACACAATCGATACCATTGTTGATGAATCAAACGAGGATGAAAATTTAAAACAACTAAGAAAGAGATTATTACAAGGTCGTTCAAGATCAAAAGATTCTGTTCCTCACGCAGTCACATTCGATCAGCATTTACAGAACGAAGAATCGAAGCAGGAGGATATCTTGAATGATATGTTTCAATTCATTCAGGGGATTAAAGATGGTGCTAATACCTTCAATGAAAAATTAAACCAAGATCAGAATGTTTTGAAAGCTGCCGAAGCTGGGTTGGAAATGACAAGTGCTAAATTAATAAAATCAAGAAATAATTTATCCAAAACGATAAGTCAATTGGGATTAATGGATAGTTTGAAGATCTTTGGTTTGATTATGCTTTCTTTCTTCTTTTGTTTGATAATTATCAAAATATTTCCAAAATGGTAAATACATAATGATTTCATGGGCTTACAGATGTAGAATCAAAAAGCAATTATTATCAAGACATAAATATTAGTAAACAGAACCTTCAAGTGAGCAGCTATAACTCACCTTCAGCATACATGGCATCAATTTCCTTCTGGTAGAATTTCTGAGCCTTATTTCTCTTCAATTTCAAAGTTGGAGTAATAGTATCATCAGAAATCTTGAATGGTTCAACAGCAATATGAACATTTTTCAATTTTTCGAAGCTGTATAATCCAGTGTCTGCAATGTTGGAATTCAATTCCTTCAAGATGAATTTACGGAATTCTAGATCGTCCAATTTCAATAATAATTGTTCCTGAGTGTTGATTTCTGGATACCTTTTACCGAGATATTTCAATAATAAATCTGGTTCAATACCAATGATACCAACCAAGAAACTTTGGAAACTGTTACCATATACAAAGATCTGACTGATAAAGTTATTGTTTGACAGATAGAAATTTTCAATCTTTTCACTGGCGATATATTCACCTTGTGCCAATTTAAAGAAATTCTTAACACGATCAATAATTGAAATTCTACCTTGCTTATCAATCTGTGCAATATCACCAGTACTAAACCAACCATCTTCATCAACTGCAGATTTGGTGGCTTCATCATTTTTGAAATATGATGAAAAGATTTGTGGACCTCTCAATAACAATTCACCACTTCTATTTTCCTGATATGAATAATTCAAATCTGGTAAGTTACGTAATTTGAATTCTGAAGTGACACCAATAGCCCCTGTTCTCGTAGCATCTTTAGCGATTCTGGTAGTGATAGAAATACCACCAAAAGTTTCAGATGAACCATAACCTTGATAGAACCCACAATTCAATGCCTTACGTAAATAATTGATTGATTCAGCAGCTAATGGAGAACCACCAGTGATTAAGAAATCCAAATTTTCAAAACCTAATTGTTGTTTAATCTTATTGATCACAAGACTATTAAGAATTCTGGTTAAAAAACCTGGGTTTTCTTCATCTTCAGTGGTGGTTAATTTATGGTTGACTGCATATCTCAATAACCAACCTTTGAAACCTGGTGTGGTTTTGATCTTATCTTTCAAACCTGATTCAATACGATTGTATAATCTTGGAACTGAACTGATATGTGTCGGTTTCAATATCTTGATGTCTTCTAAGAATGTCTTTGGGTTTTCTGGATTATGTGGGAAACCAATAGCACCTCCTTCAGATAATTCATAAACGATTTTGAATCTTTCATAAACATGAGCTAATGGCAAGAAGACCAACGAAGTTGGACCAACTGGGAATCTGACATGAACAAACAAGAATAAGACACCTGCACAGATATGTGAATGGTTCAATTGAACACCTTTTGGAACACCAGTGGTACCTGATGTGAATGAAATAGTGTATAAAGTGTCAGGAGTTGGAGGACGATGTGGTTTTTCATTTTCTTTACCAATTTTCAACAATTCCTTGAAATCGATCAAATGATAACCTCTTTCTTTTGCTTCTTGAACTACTAATTCATCATCCTTTTCTAGATCTTCAATAGAGACTAAAACTCTCAAAAATGGAGATTTGATATCAAAGACTTTCAAAATCTTAGCCTTAGATAAGACCATGATTGGGGATTGAGTCAATTTCAAGATGTAATCAGAAGCCTCAGCACCAAGAGTGTCATATAATGGAGTGTTTGGAATAGAATATGCATGGGAAGCTAAATCAGAGATAATCCATTCTGGCTTGTTGGCAGAGAATAAAGTCAAAATAAAATCATCTTTGACATCATCAGCGTATTTTTCAACCAAATGCAAGAAAGCAGAACCAGCCCAAGTTCTCTTTTGAGCTAAATCGGCATAGGTTTCCCAAGTGTAATATTCATGAAATTTGTCAGAATTTGGAATTTTAGTTCTGTAACCAACAGACTTGTTGTTACCATGAATTTTGACAGATTCTTCGAAAATATGGTAGAAGGTGTTCAATGAAGGATGTAACACAGCAGCTGGTTCGTCACCCTTTAGGTACTTGTTTCTGAAGATTGGAGAGAATTCGTCTGTCTCTGTCCCTGGAACTGGAAGGGAGCCGTCAGTTTCTTCGAATGGCAAAGCGAAGTGCGGAATGACCTCCCTCAAATTGTGGACGTTTTCCTGGCCTTTGAACTTGATCTGTGACATTGCAAAGAGTGGACTGGCAAAGAGTGGGTTGCCACGTAGAGAGGCTGTGGAAGTTAAATTTGTTCAAGGAAATGAAAACAAACTTCTCCAACTTTTTGCAAATAGTAACAGCTTTTCTGACTAAGCAGACCTTAATTTAAGCTTCACCAGCTTTCCTCGGTCTGTGTTTCTCGAAAGTGGGTATTAGATATGGAAATGTGTCTTCTTTGGCAGCATTGTGTTGGGCTGTCAGAAGGCCTGGTGGACTGGAATTGAAACTGGAATACACTAGTGGCTGATTAATTAGCTGGAGAATCACCGCCGGCCGGCTTTTATACATTTATAATATTGTATAAATAACACAGATTTCATATTCCTGTGGTGTCCGGATGTATGTCATAAATTTTGGCGAAGATCAAGTGAAATAAATAATTAATAGTTAACAATAGTAACCCACTCAGCCACACACAGTCATGCATCGAGAGTACCAACCTACGGCAGTCTCAGGACTTATTGCAGCACTCGATGCAGCTGCCCAGAGAACAGGCAAGGGGAAAGCACTGAAGAGAGCCTACAAGATACTTGATTCTGATAAAAGCGTCATCAGTTGGAAGTTCAATGAATGGGATTATGGAAGAGAAAGTGTCAAGCTTCCAAGTGACGCCAGAGGTCTTTTCACTCTTGAGGGGGGAGAGAAGTTGGTTGTTAGAGGTTATGACAAATTTTTCAATATTGATGAAGTTGGACAGACAAAATGGAGTTGGTTAGGAAACAACACTGAAGGTCCGTATCAAGTCACTCTCAAGGAAAACGGTTGTATCATTTTAATCTCTGGTTTAGAGGATGGAACGATTGTTGTCTGCAGTAAACATTCGACTGGGTCCAGAGATGATATCAACAGAAACCACGCAATTGCTGGTCAGAAGTTCTTGGAGAGTCAGTTATTGAAGTTAGGAATCAGTGTTAAAGATTTTGCATTGAAGTTGTATGAGATGAACGTCACTGCTGTTGCTGAATACTGTGATGATGGTTTTGAAGAACATATTGTTGAGTATAAAGGCGATGAGGTGGGATTATATCTACATGGTCTGAATCTGAATAAACCAGTGTTTGAAACTTTACCATTTCAAAAAGTTCATGACTTTGCTGAGACTTATGGATTCCAGAGAATTGACTTCTTTGAGAAGGAAAATATTAAAGAATTGAAACAAGTGCTAGATGAGTCTTCTAAGACTGGTTCATACAATGGAAAAGAAGCTGAGGGTTTTGTGATCAGATGTAAACTAAAGAAGTCCAAAGATGATTACTTTTTCAAATTCAAATTCGAGGAACCATACCTCATGTTCAGACAATGGAGGGAAGTCACCAGAGAATACATACAGCATAGACGAAGAGGTGATATCAAGTTTACAAAGCATAGATATATCACAAATAACTACTTGGATTTTGTGATTCCATTACTGGAAAATGACAAGAAACTTGCAGATGATTTTTTACAAGGTTTCGGTATCATTAGTCTACGTAAGAGATTTTTAGAGTTTTATGGTAAGTCAGGACCAGAAATCCTGAATCAGGAGCTATTAGAAGAATTAGACGCTGTGAATGCTCTTGATAATTTGACGATTGATAAAGGGACCAAATTCGTGTTGATTCCTGTTGCTACCATTGGTTGTGGTAAAACTACTACTGCCTTGACCTTATTAACTCTATATCCCGAAACATGGGATATTGTTATCAATGATGATATTCCATATTCCAAAAATGCTAAAACAGAATTCATCAAGAGGTCACTCCAGAAGTTACAAACAAAGAGTGTTGTTGTGTTGGATAGAAATAATCATCAATATAGAGAAAGAAAACAGATATTTGATGACTTCAGATCATTGAGAGATGAATACATCAGTCACAATACAAATGTTCAGTTCATTGGTTTGAATTTCATCAAAGACGATTCACATTCAAACACATTATGGAACTTAACCACGAAGAGAGTGCTAAGTAGAGGTGACAATCATCAATCCATCAAAGCTATTACTGATGGTGAAGGGAAGGTCAAAGGTATAATGCGTGGTTTTGTGAATCGTTTCCAAGAGATTGAAACGAGTAAGGAACCGGATTCAACTTTTGATCTAGTGATAAACTTAGATGTCAGTCAAGATAACTCATCACTGAATAATGCCAAAAAGATTCTTGAAGAACTCCATGAAAAATACCCAGTGTTGATTGAATCATTACCATCAGAAGAAGAAATCAAATCAAGTTTCACCAAAGCATTAGAATTCAAACCATCATTTTCCAAAAGTATCCCAAAAGGATCCTCAGAGAAGAAAAAACACAAAGACAAACCAAAAAACCAAGAACAACACCAAGCTCAGAATAACGACTCAAAGAAACAGAAACCAAAAGGTCCTGTCTATTTTAGTATTGATTTGAACGGTACAGAATCTTTATTGAATGAAATCAACAAGCTTCTAGAACTAAAGAAAGATTATGGTGAATGTCTTTTATCTTCTCTGAAGGAAAACAGTCGTGTTCAAGATGAGTTCCATGTTACTTTAGCTCATGTTAATCAAGGTAAGAAAGGAACAGAATCAGAAAGATCAATTTGGGATGAATACATGAAGTTTTATGAATCCAAGAAAGGTTCCATCAAGGATTCGAAACTTGGTGTTTTAGCTACAATCAGGTTGAATAAATTGATATGGAATGAGAAAGCATTAGCTGTGTTGGTTGAAGCTGTTACTTTTACTGAAAAGGAAAGTGGTGCTAATGTTAGCTTCGCAATTGCTAATAAGTTCCCTCATATCACTGTTGGTACCGCATCTCCAGATATCAAACCATTCTACTCTAATGAATTAGCTCAAATCTCAAGTCATCATTCTACAGAAGGTGTTCATTCAAACATCACTATTTTGAATTTTGATGATGTTGTTTTATCGCATTTACCATTGATAGTGAACTACTAAATAGATTATGTGTGTATGAATCAATCATATTATTACTCCAATTATTTATTTAAAAACCCCCCCATCCCTAATGTAGACTTATTTAGTGAAATCACCATTGTTGACGACGAAGACATCCAAAGCAGAAATGGCAGCATATAGTCTGTTTTCAGCTTCTGGGAAAACCAATGAATTTTCAGAGTAGAAAACTTCATCGGTAACTTCTTCTTTGTGACGAGGCAAACAGTGCATGAATTTCCAATTATCAGCAGCAACGGAGGTATGATCACTAGAGATTTGGAATCCTGAGAATCTTTTCAATTTTTCTTGAGTTTCTGATTCTTGCCCCATAGAGACAAAAGTATCAGTGACTAGTATGTTGGAACCCTTAGATGCTTCAATCGGATCATGAGTCAATTCTAGAGTAGTACCATTTTCACTTGAGATTTCTTTGGCCTTTTCAACAATATGTGAATCAATTTCAATACCTTCTGGGGTAGCAATAGCGACATTCATACCTAATCTCAAAGAAGCAATAGAGAGATCATTAATGACATTATTAGCATCACCAATCCATGTTAATTTTGAGCCTTTAATTTGACCGAAAGATTCTTTGATAGTCATTAAATCAGCGATTGCTTGTAAGGGATGATAAGTATCACATAATGAATTGATGATTGGGACAGATGAATGAGCAGCTAAATCTTGTATCTCTTTATGACTATTCACTCTTGCAAAAACAGCTGAGACCATTGATGAAATGACTTTAGTGGTATCATAAAAGGATTCATTAACACCTAATTGGATATCATCCTTACCTAAAAACATAGGTTGAGCACCAAAGAATGCAGAAGCACCTTCAGATGAGATTCTGGTTCTTGTTGATCTTTTTGAGAACACCAATGCAACAGTTTTACCTAATAATTTGTCATGATTCTCTCTAATCTGTTCTTTAGTACCATTCTTGAAGATATTCTTGTAAGCGATGGCTTTATTTACCAACACTTCAAATTCAGGAGTTGTAAGATCACTGATGGAGATCAAGTGACGTAAGCTGGAAGAAGCAGAGCTAGAAAATAGACGTTTGGAGATCATTGTATGAGCAGGACTTTTCAGAATTGAGTGAAACATTGCGGTGAAAAATCAAGTTTAGGAGATCTCCACCAAGAAAGTATGAATCATCTGGTAGGGGACACAGCAGACGATGACACAAATTAATTTTTATAATAAATGGTTATGATATTTCCCATTTGGGACATTGTAAACAAGCCCTGTAACAAGCATGAAATGTGTTTTCCTCCGGTAACTCAACAGCTGTAGAAGTCCGTCTCACTCTCATCAACTCTTCTTGTCAGTTCATTGATAGAATTACTGATGTTTTGTTTTCTTGTGGTTGAACTCGTCAACTGTTTCTCTAGTTTTTCCTTCACCAACGCCAGTCCCTCAATTAATTCCTCCAACTTCTGTGTTTCTTCTGAAATTGTAACGTCTTGACCATGGTTGAATTTTGGTTTGGTAACAGCGGTAGGGTCAGTAGTGGAACCACCATTCAAATTTCCATGCTTCAGTTTTGATACTTCCCAGTCATCCAATTGCTCATCTGGCGAGATTTCACTGCAGGTTTTGTTAGTATCAATTATTCATTTAAGAAAATTGCAGAAATACATACGCTTCATATATGGCATCCTCAATATTCATCTCATGTAGTCTCTTCTGCATATTCGCCTCTTTATCGGTGAGTGGTAATCTCCCATCATCCAGCATTTCGAGGTCGTCGTTGTGAAATCCATCATCATCATCGTCGTCGCCTTCTTCACCATCATCCTTCATTTTCACATCGTATTCGTTTGCATCCAATGAAATATATTCTAGTTCACCTTTTTTGCTTTCAAATTCAATATCACCAGTCGTGTAATCTTCATTTAATGTCAAAATGACTGGCTCTTCCTCTTTTTGTTTGGGTTCTGGTTGAGATGGCGTTTCCACTTTTTGGCTTTTGACTTGCTTTCTTAAAACTTTAATTGAATGTTCCGCATACTTATTGAAGCTAGACAATTCTTCACTATCTTCATTATCATCATGATTCAAGAGTGGTATGTTGAGAGTAGGCTTCTTGGTTTTCTTTGTCTTCTTTACATTGATACTGAGATTCTTCAGCTCTTCTTCACTTGCATTATCCTGTTAACACACCTGTTAGTAAAGAGACTCTATAAATTAAAAAAGAGAAATACATACTTCATTCCCAGAATCAGCGAAGACATTAATCTTCTTCTTAGGCTTTGGTTTCAGTCTCTTGACTGTGGGCTAGCTTGTTAGTTTCCGCCAGTTACCAGAACTGAGACATCACTTACTGTTTGACAGACCACCAACTGTCTTTGTAATGGTTTCGATATCTTCATCTAAATCATCACCACGAATAATGACGGCTTTTGGTTTCCTGGAACTCATCAAATCCTGCGGAGTCTCTATTATATTCAAAATGTAACAATGCGGATCAACCTCAAAATCAAAGAATCTACATTTTATTGAAAACACCCAGACACCAAGCTCATCGCTAAAAAATTTAGCAGTAAACACAGCATGGAAACACAAATCTGAAATGTTATGAATCAATAGACAGTAAACATCTGTGTCTATCCACCACAAAACCATGGACGAAAATAACCAGGATGTTGCAAGAAAACTTCATGAAGCGATGCTTTTGAAACCAGAAAAAACACTTTTCACAGAGCCAGAGCTACGACAGATTACCGGCGTTGAAACAGCTGCTGATTTGATGGTTATTGTTCAGGTCTTGTTGAATCAAAGTTTAGTTAAGCTTGTGAAGCAGAATGGAGACCTTAAGTTTCAAGCCGTTGAAGCGCAAGAGGCTGTCAAGAGGGCTAATATGAGCTCTGATGAGTCCATCATCTATTCACAAATTGAAGCATCAGGAAGAGAAGGTATATGGACAAAAACCATTAAAGCAAGAACTAATCTACATCAGCATATCGTCACAAGATGTTTGAAATCATTAGAGACTCAACGGTTAATCAAGAGTGTTAAGTCTGTGAAATACCCAACGAGAAAAATTTATATGCTTTACCATTTAACACCATCTATTGAAGTAACTGGTGGTCCATGGTTTACTGATGGTGAACTTGATTCAGAATTTGTGGAGAGTCTACTGACAATTATCTGGAGATTTGTTACCAACAGGTCATTCCCCAATATTTTTAGCAATGATTTAGATTTGAAGAAAAACCAATTATATGCTGCAAATTATAAAAACTATTCTACAGTTGAGGAAATTTTAGAATTTATTGTCCAGTCTCAAGTTACAACAGAAGAATTAGTTGAAAGTGATGTTAGATCTCTATGTCAGGTGTTGGTGTATGACGATAAACTAGAAAAGGTCAATTTGGATTGTTATAAGTCTACTTTCCAAAGTGTGATTGATCTGAAAGAAGAAAGAGTTGAAGAGAGATTCTCTATCTTTGATGCTTCAAGTTTTATTACAAGTGTCGATAATGAACAAGAAGGTGACCTAGTTTACTTTGATGAGTACATTCTATAATGAAATCAGTGGATACCACAAAATAGGTCTGAAATGCTAATGTATCATACAAGTGTTTATTTATGCTATATTTTCTCCCACCGTATCTCTTTGTAAATGAACTTTTGAGCTCCAAAATCATCAAATCCATCAACAACTGCTTCAGTTCTGACCGATAGTCCATAGTTCTTTAATAAGTTCCATAAGTACTCTCTTTCGTTTTCGAACTTCTCTCTAATTGGTATCTGTAATAAAACTCGAGCATCAATGGATTTTTCCAAAAACTCACAGATCATATTCACAACAAAGAGTGGATGTTCTGGTGAATAAATTGGATCAGCGATAACAATTGTTTTATAAGTGACATCCCCTTTCTCCTTCTTGAAACTGGATGGGTCGGTCCAATCGAGTACCATACAATCAGATCCTACCTCATTCAACTCACTGTTCTTGGTCAAGTTTGGTAAGATTTCAGGTAGATCGGTTAACGTAACATCATGTCCTAATAAACTGATGGTAATTCCAACCAAGCCGGTACCTGATCCTAACTCTAACACAGGTGACACCAACAATTCTTTATTTTCAACAAGAAATTCACTCAAAACCAACGATGAACCCCACGTCTTCAAACCTAGACTATCAGAAGTCAATGCTGGTTCATTTAGGAATATAGGTTTCTCAAAATTTCTCAACATGATCTTTCTCTGGAAGTTTGGTCTTGCTGTTCTTCCACAGTTTTCTGATATTCTTAGTGATGTTAATTGGATGATTTCATCATCTGCTTGGAAAACTGGAGATGAGAGCACCTTGTTCAGATATATAAAAAATTCTTGTGAGAATTGTATCTTGAGCAGGCCATTGAAGAGCTTGATGTATCCGTTTTCTTTGAGCCATTGTTGTGTCTGGTCGAAACTCTCTTTATCTATATTTTTGGATTTTATGATATCGATATCATCGTCATTCTGAGTGGTGTACTGGGCACCAAAGTTGGTCTCCTGGACTGGCTTCAGTAGCTGGAGGATTGTGAATACGACATACCGTGGAGTGGTCTTGTTCAATGATGGAAGATCCAGTACATGTATGTGACCATCTTCAACCTCGGGGTCTGGTTCGGTGAAGTCTGGATTTGACTCTAACTCTGTTGGTTCCGCAACCACATATTCTACCACACCAGCAACATCCTTCTCCACAGGTTCAGGAGTGAAAAAAGATAGCGGATCGAAATCCATCACTTTTTTTTCTTGTTTTTGTTTTGTGGCACTTGATCTTTGAGTTTTCTATTTTTCAAAAATTTCGAGTCGATCGTGGAGTTTTCACTTCAACGAGGATATGGATAGTGAATGGGCCCCAGTTTCAAAATGAGTTTCAACCGACAAACTACCAAGAAATCATACGTTGTATTTTGCACTACTCAGGACTGGATTTGCTTTTTGGGGCCTTGTTCGAGGGCAGATCTACTGCTCATCGCTCTTCAAATTACCCGATACGGCCTTCAATGTGTCACTTCTGAAACCTTAGGCGAGCTACACGCGACCCTATAAAAGAAGACTCAAGACTCGATTTATGTCGGGAAAATATCTTAAGCTACTGCGCAGTTCTCAAGATGAAGTTTTATTTGACTGTTTTGGCTCTTTTTGTGTCATTAACTATCGCTAACAACGCAGATTATGGTTTTGTACTCTTTCAAGATATCAAGAACCACATTCAAGACTACTACAACTTGTTCATCACAGGCAGTCAAATAGCCATTCCTGATGTGCTGGGATCTTATATGCAAGCGGTTGGTGCGTATACTGATGATTCATATTACACTATCTTGAGTGATTTCCCAGTTTCCGACGTTATGACGGTTGTCACAGAACTTCCATGGTATAAAGAGAGATTGTCAAGTGACTTATCAGTTGCCCTAACTAAAAATACACATGTCACACATGTTTCTGCACATAATACTTCTACCACTGGTTTTGTTGCTACTCCTAATTTAGCAGATACATCCATCTATACCCTGGTTGGTGTTCCATCATACGCATACAATAAATCCAGATCAACCGTTGACACATACTCGACTTTTCAGAACACCACAGAGGCAAATTCTTCCTCTTCTATTCCAACAGGAAGAGGATTCGAGATCACTGCTCCTCCGTTTACTATTTTTGGAGTCTGTGCGTTCATTCTTCTTCTTTTGTGATTATACATAAGCAACTTCTGTATTCTATTATTTCATTACACATTAGACCATTCGGAGCCTGTCATAAACCTTTCCAAGCTGCCTTTTCAAGAGTATCTGCCTTCTTTTTAGACAAGAATCTAAAGAATCCACATGATATCAATTCTTCACACTTTTGTAGGAACAATGCTAATGTAATCTTATCCCATTTCTCCTCTTCATTAATATCCATATCATTAAAAAACTGGTAGATGAAATGAAATCTTCTTTTATCATCCAAATAATTTTCGAAAATTTGACCTTCATCGTCCAAAATTTCATTGAGATCCCTCATAATTTGCTGCTTATTCAACGAATATTTGAAAGAAGTGTAAAAATCAAAAATGTTCAAATGCAACGTAGTCTCCCTGTAAATCTGATATAAGTTTGTCAATATTGGGTCGATTGAATTATTCAATCTATCAACAACTGGATTTCCTGTTTGTGATTCTCCCAAATACATTTCATGATTGATCAAAGATTCTTCAAGAGTATGTCTGTATCTAGGAACAAGGTTGATTTGAATAACATCTATGTCATTAAATTGAAATATCTCATTGAAAGTTGCAACTCTATAATCCCCTTTGATATTTCTCTTCAAGAACTCATCCAGAGTCTTGAAGAAAGCATCTTTGAGTTTTCTAAATTCAATTTTATATTGCAATGCCAATTTGTCAGAATTGTTTACGACTTTTTCTTCCAGATTAGTAAGTTTCTCAAGCTCTTCAAAGTCCAAATTTAGTTTCAGTTTTGAGTTAAGTGACTGTGAAATATCATCATTTTGGGACTGTTCTTCAATTTCTCTTAGAACGTCCTTCAACTGAAATAGCGTGTTGATATTTTCCTTCAGTCTTGATATCAGTTCATTCAGGAATTGTATTCTGACAAATTCATCTCTACTTGACAGTTTGTAATATATCTCGAGGAAATTCTTCTCCCTACTGAATGCCCTTTTAGATAATATCTCTGTTGAAAGTTTGTAAACTGACTTAAAATGAGCAGAATTGACGGAGTAAGCTCTGAAAGATTTCTTCAGCAGTTCGACCAACGATGCATCATCTGTTAATAAGTTTTGAACTTCTTGCATACTCGAAGATTTTCTTTCGATTGTGGAGTTAATATATTTCCTAAAGGATGGTAGCATTCTCAAAGCCTTTGTGTAAACCGGTGGGAGGTGTAGTTCATTCTCTTTTCTGAATAACTTTGAAGCTATTATAGACAATGGATTGCTGTAGAAGAAAGACATCTTAGCGAACTTCAAAATCTTCAAGAACTCATCAACAGTCTTTATAGAATTGGTAAATCTGTCTAAAATGAACCTGGTCAATTCCTCACCTAATAAATGATCTTCTGAAATAATCACTTCATTGACAATTTTATTGATGATAGTGTCTGTCTGCTCAATTTTGAAGTGACTAAACTTCAGAAAGTGTGAGACTTCATTGTTTAATTTCTTAACAAAACTCTTCAAGTTCGTACCAACGTTGAAAATGAATTTCAGTGGAATTCGACCAACAAAGGAATAACACAGCTTCAATAATCTGTTCAATTGTCCCAAACTGAATGAATCAATATCCTCAAAAATGATGATGACCCTAACATCATCCTTCCTAGATATTCTTCTCTGACGTTGGCACCATTCCTCAACAATATCTAAATCGAACGGAAGCCTCATATCAAAATTCTGTTCGTGCGCCTGGTCATCATCATCATCAGAATCCAGATCATAGACAGAATCCAGATTCTCATCTGTAACCTTCTTCACTTTAGAATAACTGTCCTTTTCTTTCACAACCGCATCAACTATCGTCTTCAGCGTTTGTCTCATTGTGGTAGACTCTTTCGAATTCAACATCACTGTCTTGAAGTTTTTATTACATCTCCTTAGATGCAGATCCAATTGGGACAAAAAGTTCGAACTGGTTGAAATACTTGAGTTAGGGACAAATATTGCCGTGTCTATGTGGTCTTTGCATGGTTGATTCATTATGTCAGTGATGTCCGAAAGGATTTTTGAACTTATGTCTTTCATAATTCTGGATGATAGGTATTCTTGTCTTCTTGATAACTGAAAGAATAAGTCATAACGTAGTTTGACATTCTCCAGTGGCTCTTGTCCCTGAAACAGTTGCAAAAAGGAGAAATTGGATTCATTGATGACTAGACCTTCACCATTGATAAGATCTATGTTTGAAAAAGGTTGGGCTCCATCGTGCTCTGATTTGATCTTTTGTCTTTTGGGTCTGTTTAACACGTAGACTGTCTGCATATGTTGTTAGGATTATTTCGAAAAGCAACCAACCGGGAGACAACTCACCTTCTGAGATTCATTGTAGGACGTTTCCTCCATGAAGTCTGTTGGCGAGATGCTGGTACTTGTTTTCCCTGATGGTTGGGTTTTTTTTAGTGCGCAGAGTTACACAAAAAGGTTTCATTCAAGGTTTACGCGGTTTTTCTTGGATCGCGAAACGTCGTGTTTGTGTTTTCTGAAAACTGACACAAATGCGACAGATCTCTGGCCATTCGTTTCCTTGAAAAAGCTGCTCTCAGACACAGTTCATGATATAGCCATGTCTGATTCCCGAAGCCTTTAAACTACGGAAACAATCGCCAACACTCACCATGAATACTCATCACTGCTGAACTGCGGATGATATGGGACACACAATGGCCTATCATACTCCTGACTGTGGCAAAATCGAATTGTGGCTTCGAGAATTCAAGGTATTTATTTATAATGGAAAGAATCTGCTCATCCGACACAAAGACAGACGCTTAGTGAAGCTACAGTTCGGTAACAAGCCCTAATGAACATTCATAGACTACTCACAAAGGCAGTGAGAAGCCGTCGTCTTTCGCTGTTCCAGAAAAGATGGAGTTCGACCTCTAAGATTGGTCATAGCAAGACCAACAGCGGTCTCTTGATTTCATCTTTGTTCTTCGTTGGTGGTGTCGCATCTACTGCTGCTTATTTCAAATTGCAAGGTGCTAATGTGCAATCTTCAAGTATTAGCTCATCATCAACCACCAAATTGAGTGACTTAACGCCAATTGATTACGGTTCCAAAGAAGCCTTTCAAAAGGCATTCAGGGAAATAGAGGAATACCTAGGGAAAGAACACACAAGTTACTCAGAATCAGACTTTGATACACATTCGGATTCCTTCTATCAAACGCATCATCCTCTTCCAGGCCAACGCCCCAAATTAGTTGTGTATCCTGCATCTACTGAAGAGGTTTCCGGTGTTCTCAAGATAGCCCATAAATATCGTGTCCCAATCGTCCCATTTTCTGGAGGAACATCCTTAGAAGGTCAGTTCATTGCATCAAGAGGGGGTATAACTGTTGATCTCAATCGTCTCGACCAGATTTTAGAATTGAATGATAAAGATCTTGATGTTAAGGTTCAACCATCAGTTGGATGGCAAGATCTGAACGAACATCTGGCATCATATGGTCTTTTATTCGGGCCTGATCCTGGCCCTGGTGCTCAAATTGGAGGTATGGTAGCAACATCATGCTCGGGTACTAATGCTGCCAGATATGGAACAATGAAAGAGAATGTGCTTGGATTGACTATTGTTTTAGCTGATGGTACTATTGTCAAAACCAAAAAAAGACCAAGAAAATCAAGTGCTGGATATAACCTAACAGGTTTATTTATTGGATCTGAAGGGACTTTAGGAATAGTGACAGAAATAACACTGAAACTTCATGTTAAGCCTGAACATGAAACTGTCGCTGTGGTGAATTTCAACAGCATTAAAGATGCTACAGATTCTGTCTCTGACATTGTTTCAAAAGGAATACAAGTGAATGCAGTTGAGTTTTTAGATTCAAATATGATGAAATGTATCAACGATGTCAAGTCGACCTCTAAAGTCTGGTTAGAAAAACCAACTCTATTGATAAAAATTGGTGGATCAAAGTCGATTGTCAGAGAACTTACCAGTACCATTCAGGATATTACATCAAAGAATAAGAGTATTGAATTCCAGTTTGCTGAGACTGAAGACGATAAGGCCGACCTTTGGTCTGCGAGACGTCAATCCTTGTGGTCTACTATTGATTGGGGCAAAAGAAAGTTTGGTGAAGACACAAAGGTTTACATCACTGATGTTGCTGTTCCTATTTCAAGACTATCCAAGGTCATTACTGAAACCCAAGAAGATATTGAAAAATCTGGCTTTGTCGCTACTACACTAGGTCATGTTGGAGATGGTAACTTCCATGCCCTCATTTTGTATCAAGACAAGGACTCACAGAGAACGAAGGAACTTGTTGAACGTATGGTGACTCGTGCACTTGAAAATGATGGTACATGTACTGGTGAACACGGTGTGGGAGTTGGAAAACGAGAATTTCTGCTACAGGAAGTGGGACCCGAGGCGGTTGATACTATGAGAAGAATAAAAGTAGCACTTGACCCTCGTAGGTTGTTGAATGCAGATAAAATATTTAAAATCGATCCTGAAGACCATTTCGATCATTAGTTGAAAATTGTATAGAGGCTATTTTATATAGAATAACTGCAAAATGCAAAAGATTAGTAATCTGCTGAATATTCCTGATCTATCTATGAACTTCCATAAACTGGCGTTCCTCAAATTCATCTGAGACATGTGTGCAGTGAACTGGACTGAATCCATCGAGTGTGGGTTTTGGTGGCCCTGGTTAAAAATTGTGTACTCGAAGGGTTTGGAGCGGGAAAATCAGCAATTTCAGAAAGTGTTGTAATGTCTCAATCCTTCAGACATCATGTAATCCTCATTCTTTCCCGACAAGCCTACACCGCCACCATGCAAAGATGGTTTCCATAAATATCACCAACTCCTATCTATCACGTGTATATCACGTGAGACCACAGATAGATACTTCACAACAAAAAGATCTCTCATCTCTTGAGCTGGCTACTCTTACTCTTTATGCTGGCGATGCCAGTTATGATACATCAGTAAAAGACAGTAAGGAACGAAGATCAAACACGGAAAACTGTCCACTTTATAAACTCAAAACAAAAGAATCATGAAGGTCATGGATGACACAAGGAAAAAGTACAGAGCTAGTGAGAATCAGATCATACCTGGCCAATAAAGAAACATGTTCTGTTGATCACTTGCTATCTCCGACCTTGCCTAGGAGTGTCTCTGGCAGAAAAATATAGCAGAGATTGAAGTACAACTTGTAATACCTATTAAGCTCTTCTTTATTTTAATCAATAAATAAACAGATACAATTATTACATATGTATATATATATATATATATATAGACAACCAGCAGGACTCTGCTAGTTGGAGGCTTAGGATAGAGGCTTAGTAGTTTTCACAACACAAACAAAATTGGTTCGGGACGACCTTCAACAATATCCAAAGCCGGTTCAGCTGTGCTGATGACCCAACTCAGGTTGTTGAAATGCCTCCCGAACGGATGTTGTGTGTGCCCTGTAAACTATGTTGACATCATGTTAAGCACTACTCGTATCTAGAGTATGGAAATCACGATCGTTGATGAGACTGTCACAATGCCACACCACTCTGCACAAGTATATATGAGGTGGTTGTATCCGTATAGGCTATACTATATTGTTACTAATAAAACTATTGTTTTTAAGTTTAGTAAATTGCATGACAAGTAATAAGTCGCTGACAAGTGGTTACTTGCCTGGCTTACAGGAGAATTGAGGACCCTTTCCTCACCGATCTCAGCAGGGAGTCATCTGTATCATATCGTTAGACCATCTGGCCTATAGTCAACTGCACCATAAGTTTCAAGAGTATCTAAATACCCATAAAAAGGCCATGACCACTGGATTCGGTGTTTGGCACATTTAGCATCGAGTGCGCTCAATCGATGTGTAAATGCAATGCGTGTCTTGAGGTTAATTCAAGAGATGTTCAACTTGCGCGTTTCAAATGAAGAAATATGCAAGCGAGTAAAGTCAAAGGATCGCACGAACCAGAGGATCCGGCAATTGGAACATTGGTATGATATGGGTAGAAGTGGAGAATGCAGCTTCTTGAAAACCAGACAAGTAACTGTTGATTCGCGACATATTTCTTGTCATACAATTTGATAAACTTAAAACGATACTTCTATTAATCACAATATAGTATATCAACCACTCCTTATATAGTTGTGCAGTGTAGCGGTCATAGTGTCGTCAACAGATTCCGTTATTCCAGAATATTCTTGAATATCCAAGACTCTCCTAGATCCCAGTAACGCCCATACCATAATATCTACATCAGTTAACATGACGCAAACAACATTGATTTGGGACGCATTTCAACACAGCTGTCCGAGTGATCATGTCCGAGTGATCATGGTGTGAATTCAGCATCGCTAGTTTGGACATCTGTGGAAGAACTAAACCATATCGAATTCTAAAACATTACCCTTAACAGAAGACTGGTGAATCCTCCTAATGATACTGTCTACTACCATGGAAGTGTAGAACCTAATGTGTTCACAAATAGTTAATCCTGTAAGCCTATTCCAAGGTCTTCAAATGTAAGGATATTGATCGGTTCGCTCAAACTAGTCAAGTGCTGATCTGTGTCCAGACTGTTGAAATAGGCGAAACCAAACAAGCGCTGGTTGTAATGATTGGTTGAGGCTTCTGGTAGTCTAGTGATGTAGATGTGTTTAGATTATGGTAAGGGCAGTACATATATGAACTGGTGTATTCAATGGCAAGATTAAAAGGAACAGTTGCTATCTTGGTAATATAGGGAGTGCCTACCTCACTTAGTGTATAGTTTATAATTTAGTAAAGTAGCATTTTACGTTTATCAAATTGTGTGACGAGTAATAAGTTTCTTCTCTGGTTTTTCACATTATTTATTTGTTGCGTTCACAAATTTTACGGGAGACAAGTAGGATGTCGGAACCAGTAGTCACTAGTCTCGTGTACGGTGAAGTTCCACTACAGGGTTTCAAGGAATTGGGTGGATGAGTACTTTGTGATAGTTATATATGTCGCTAATCAACAGTTACTTGTCTGGTTTAGAAGAATACATGCATATCCGTTTTCGCTTTGAAGTAGGGTGTGGTTTGATTTTGCACCATAACAGTCAGAACGTTACGATAAGTATAGTACCAGAAGGGTGCCAAAGGGTCGTCGGAGATCTTTTGTGTTCGTTCTTAACGAATCCAGATGACGAGCCATGAATAGTTCTGGATCATAGCATAGTCCTCGCTGAAGGGTAGGCTGTTGGTCTGACAGCGAGTTTTTAGCAAGTCGTTTAGCCTGAGTAACTCCGATTTTCAGATACTTTGTTGTTTTGGGGACTATACTGGTTGTTCCGGTTATTTGTGGATTTTCTTGTTTTTTTTCCGGATGTTCTGCGTTGAGTGCATGCTGAAGTAGGGTTGTTGGTCCTATTTTGAGTTTGCCGGGGCTGATCTGTAGGTTTTGGCTGGTTTCTGTACTAGGAGGTCTCTACGTATATCAGTAGTTCACACTTTGCTGTGGAATGTTCAGGTGATTTTGAATTTTTGTTACATCCGATTAATTTGTGGGTATTGTACGATTTCGAAAAAGGCTTGTTTCGGGTATCCATGAGCCCTGAAATGAATGGCGTTGGGTTTTGCAGAGCAATGCTCTGTGTTTGAGTCTCGTAGCGTGCGTTTGTGAGCTCATTTGTTCCAGGTCGGATCTCAAATCCGAATCAGACGGTGGCGCGTGACTAGACGTGATTGGTTGAACATTATGCATCAGGAATGACTTAGTTGGTGTCTGAGTCGAGAGTGGCTGTTGTCCTTACATTTGCGAGGTTGGATGTAATATAATGGGAGCAGGTGCAAGGTTGACTCTAGTGTGATTTTCACTGAGGTTTCTTTCTTTAATCTTTACGATTGGTTGATTTTTGATATGAATCCAGTTGTAAGATGAAAATTGATTAGAGTAGCTTAGTATATATATAAGATATGGGACGGTCAATCGATAGGGATATGTGTAAGGTGGTCACTAGACAATCTTTTGTTTCACAAAGAAAGATCTCAAGTGCTTGATCTGCCAGTAGCAAGTGGCACCTAAAGCAATTAATTGAATAATTGCCCATCTAACAACCTTACCATTGGTTGATTCTGATTGATCCCTAAATTTGGCTTCTCTTTCTCTCATCAACCCTTGTTCCCTTCTGATATCGTGGACTTTGTTGTTCAATACTTTAACTTTTCTAGTAAGGGATTGCATGGTGTCTTTCTGTTTGGAATCTAAGATTTCATCATCACCAAGTGAAAACTCAACGTTGACTCTGGTTTTGATCTTTGCTAACCATCCTTGTGATTGAGGCTGGAAACAGATTCTGTGGTCACCAGTTTCTAATGCTGAAAAACTGAACTCACCTTTAGGGGAACCTTTTTGGTGAACCACTCTATGGTCGTCATCAAAAACCTCTTCAACATCTATAACAACACCCAAGGCAGTTCCATCAGCACCTTTGAAACTGTTTGTTTCTGGATCATGTACTTGAACATCATAAGAGCCAATCAGCAAAGTTCCTTTATTCAATTCCTTGTAGAAACACTTTCTTTCGCCACCACTGATGTAAAAGAGGAAAGCATTGGCAAGTGACAGGTAAAACAACACAGATGATAGTGCGAAAACCTTCATATTGGCAACGTTTGCGTGTCTTTGAAGAGTTTTTTGGGTTTGTGATTGTTGACACACTAGATTTTTTTCGTGTCAGATCAAAAAATCGAAAAAAGGCGCGAAAGCTCTTCTGGTCGCGAATGTTTTAGGTTTTGTGTTTTGTTTGGTTGTGTGTTTCTCCATTTTTTGTGTGTAAACTCTGAAAAAAATGAATCTGGCTTTGTTGGACCCCTTCTCTGCCCTTAAAGAGTATCCTGAATCTCTTACGGACACTATTTCTTTTGGGCACTCAGTCCATGTCAAATACAGTTACAACGGTGATTATCTTGCATCTGGATTATCAAATGGAACTATTCTTATTGTTGATAACGACACCAAGAATGTTATTCGCCAATTGAGGGGGCATTCAAGACCCATTCAGTCTTTATGCTGGTCTAGCTGTGGGGGATTCTTGTTGAGTAGTTCGAGGGATTGGCTGTGCTTGATATGGGACGTGAAGAATGGTGATATCGTGAAGAAGTTTAATTTTGATGGTCCTGTCTGGAACTCTGAATTCAGTCCAACCAGTTCTGAAGAATTCATTGTTTCTCTTTATGATGGTACCCCCAAATACGTTCAGCTAGATACCGGTGAGATTTCCACTTTTCAAGATTCAAAAGTGTTAGTTTCCACGTTTCATCCAAATGGAGATCTAATATTTACTGGTGACAATAAAGGAACACTAAGCATTATATCCAAGGTTGATTTCAAGGTTCTCTTTACCCAAAAGTTTGGGAACTCAAGTATCAAAAATATCATAATATCACAAAATGGAAGAAAGCTGGGAATCAATTCTTCAGATCGAATCATAAGGCAAATAACATTACCAGATTTTAGCATTCTGAAACCTGAATTATGGGAGCTAGAAACGGAGCACAAATACCAAGACATGGTTAATAGGTTACAATGGAACTCCATATTATTCAATTCCAATTCAGAATACCTTATTGCATCCGCTTTCGGGTCTGCACATTGTATATACGTGTGGGAAACATCGATGGGTTCATTAATCAAGATTCTAGAAGGCCCAAAAGAGGAGTTGGTGGATTTAGAATGGAACTATAAAAAATGTATAATATGTGCTACAGGATTGGATAGTGGTACCGTCTATGTGTGGAGTATAGTCGTCCCCCAAAAATGGAGTGCATTGGCACCTGATTTTGTTGAAATCGACGAAAATATTGATTATCAAGAAATGGAAGATGAGTTTGATATAGTCCCAGAAGACGAGTTAAACCAGAAACAATTAGATGAAGAGGATGAAATCATAGATATATTAACAAGAGAGAAGAAGGATGCTAGAGGAAATGAGATGAAATCTAGTGTCTTGATTCCAATTGATTTTGACGACCCGAATGAGGGATTAGACTAATGCATAGGATGCCAATCTTTAATGCATTTTGTTTGTCGCTATCAATTGTATCTTTTCTACTATAACCGAACAAAACAGAAAGTGGAATTCTGTACCCGTAGATATTTGATACTCAATAACTGCTTGTTTATGTGAGCAATGAATAGTAACATCATTGAACCTTAAAGGAAAACCGAATAGAATCTAGAATTTCAAACACTGGATTTCGAGGTCCTAAACGACTTTTTATTCATCCCTCCCGGTTCCATAGCACGAGTTTATCACAGTGTGCGTTTACCTCATTTTAAGTGGTTGGTAGTAAGACTAGTAATGAACGCTCAAGAACCAAGAACTTTGAAATTCTACCAAAAATAGATAAAAAGGAGAAATCAATGGGCATCGCGGGAATAATTTGCGATGTCTATTACTATGAAGATGGTCGTTTATGGGCAAATGTCACGAGTTGCCAAACTCATTTGCGAAGTAATCCGAGTTGATGTAGTAGCTGGGGCAAGTACACAAAAACCGGTTTTAGCACGCCCAACCAATATGATGGTTGGGTGCGAGTATGCCCAGAATGTACCAGGAGCAGTGAGGGTCGATGGCCTGTGGACCAGTTAACAGTCCTACAAGAAAGATTGGGTGGAATATATCAGTTCTGCGCGAGTTCATACAGTAGCATTGTAACATGGCAGAGTTGAGATGTTTGATCAAATTTAGTGTCATTCCCAAACCGAAATTGTAGACCACATTATCTTTGTGGTTGAAACATAATAGGAACCAACATAGAGTTGCATGAGAACAGATAGACTATTGTTAGTTGACACAAATCGAAGGAATTCTCTTTACAGTAAAGCTTCGCTGTTATAGGGAGTTACGGCGAGTCGTCGGTGTTGTGTGACGGACGTTTTGTGTGTTATGACCCATTCCCCAACCACAGTTGGACTGGGTTTCCCCTGATAGTCCCTCTCGGCCCCAGACCCTACGAGACTAGTCCACGGAAATTGGAATTAATATTTTCTTTCTTTTGTTAGCAATTTCGTCTCTTTAGGCAATTTACCCAAAAGAGCTCGGACTGCAAACAGTCAGGATGTACAACCACAGCTGAATACCGACCTCAGAGCAACGCACACGCTACTAACAAGCCGCTAAGGAGCCCCAGTGGAACTGTACGACTTCCCTAGAGGGATTGAGCAAGTTTCAGGGACAGTGACGGACCTTCCGACATACTGGAATTGGTCTAGTCCCACTGCCAAACCGCAATTGTTAAGTCCACATACTTTTTTTTGTTGATGATTTCTTATAGTGAAATTTCCCTGGTTACCAAAGGCCTAAGGGACAGATCGAAATTGTAAAACCGGTTCATCAACAATTATTTGTCATTTATAAACTTGTAGTTTCCTCTTTTTTGCAAATTCTCTACTCGAACAATCCAGCTTGAACAACAGATCAAAATGGTGAGTGCCAGATATTCCTTGCAACCGCTTGTGCGCCAGATCCAATCTTCGCTAGTCCTGTGGTTGCCGTTTAGCTGCTCATCGCCCAGCTCATGGCCACTGTACACTCTCACTACGGCCACCTCACCTGTTGGGCCACTGTCTGAGCACAACAGAGCCCTCAGACGTACCAGGGAAGAAGTTTCACAGCCCAAGCACCTGCTGACTGTGAATGACTCGTTACTAACCCAGATCTATAGGACAATGAAAGATACAATCACCAGCCAAACCTATCGATCAACTCAATTGCCTCCATAGTTGAACCTCTCACTCCACCAGACCTCAGTGATGGCCACCTAGGTGGTTTCCAGCAGCCAATTGCACACCCAGCCAACAACTTCATCTATCAGCAGTCATCATCCAAACTGCTCAACCATAGCCCTTCAGGCCAAGGCAGCTACGGGAGTGCTAATGCCGATATCTCTACACCACAATCTTCAACTCCTTCTTCTGGAATGAATACGAGTATTGGAGGTAACACTTTTAGATCAAGATTCAAATCGTTACCTTTGGTGGCAGAGTTGGATCAAAAATTCAACCAGTTCAATATCACAAGTTTACAAAATCTTTCACAACAGGCTTCAAATAACAACCAAAGAGTCCACTACTCTCCAAGCCCTACAGTTGGTTACAACTCCAACAACAATTTATCCAATTCTATTCCACAAATTCCTTTAAATCAACTTCAATTGCAAAACTCCCGTTCCGCGTCATCCAGCAGCTCCATACTACCATCAAGAAACCAGGAAACTTTTCAAAATCATCCACAGGGTCAATCCTTTTTGAATAAGCAACGTTTCCAATCATTACCATCCGTTAAGATCCAAAGCCAACAATGTAACACCTCTGAATCAAACTCATCTGGCTCTGGTTCGAAAGGCTCATCTGTATCGTCGGCTACTGTCACTGCAAACGCTTCCAATTATAAGAATTATGATGAATTGAACTTGATTCCAATAGAGAATTTGGATATTTTGAAACTGTCGGTTGATCAATACGGATGCCGTTACTTACAAAAGAAATTAGAAATGGACAACTCAATCAAAGATATTATCTTCAACAAAATTTTCAACAACATTCTAGATTTGATTGTTGATCCTTTCGGAAATTACTTGATCCAAAAAATGGCTGATTATTTGACTCCATACCAGAAAGATTTGATGATTGAAAAGATTCACCCATACTTATTCTTCATTTCCATTAACCAATATGGTACCAGATCATTACAGAAAATTATTGACGGGATCTCTAATACTTATCAAATGGATCTGGTGGTCAAAGGTTTACAAATGAATGATACCACTGATGCTGTTGATGATAACAATATTGTTAAATTAATCAAAGATTTGAATGGTAACCATGTGATTCAGAAATGTATTTTCAAATTCCCACCTGAGAAGTTTCAGTTCATTATTGATTCGATTTGTTTGAATAACAACATTGTGAGAATCTCAACCCATAAACATGGTTGTTGTGTTTTACAGAAATTATTGAACAATGCAAACTTTGATCAAATCTTGAAAATTTCAAAAGTTTTGTTGATTTACTTGGATGATTTGGTCAATGATCAATTTGGTAATTACATTATTCAATTTTTGTTTGAATTGGATTTCTTGAAGACCTCAAATGAAATAAATTTTTTAATTGATGACTTTTTCAATAAGATTTTCCAAAATTTAATTAAGTTGTCATGTTTGAAATTTTCATCCAACGTTATTGAAAAATTTATTAAGATTTTAAAGGTCAAACAAAATTATTACTATTTGAATGAAATCATCAAATTGATTAATTTCAATTTTGAAACTTTGATTAAAGATAAATTTGGTAACTACGTCATTCAGACATTGATTGATCAATTTTATGATGTCAATGAACTAAATTATGAAATGTCAGGATTGATCAATACTGTTAAAAACTATCTACCAGTCATCAAAGCTGCTCCATATGCAAGAAAGATCCAGTTGAAAATCCAACAATTAGAGTCAAACTATAGCTTAACAAGTGCCTCCAATTCTGTTACCAATACCAACAATAACAACAACAATGCCAATCATACATTTTCAGGAATTCCGCAAACCAACGGTTTTGATCAATTCCAACATCAACATCATGAACTACCTCCTATGCAACATCAATATGGGTCTTTCAACGGTTATGACTATCCCGCAGCGGCATTTAACAACAGCAACTTCAATCCATATACCCAACCAGTTCATCAGAATCCACAATTTTACCCAAATAATGATCAAAACGTCCGCAATGATAAGAATTTTATTCCACAGAACAACGGGGGATTTGCTAACTTCTGAATACCAACAACCATTATTGGATAATCTTGATTGGCTGTGCCTTTTCCATCGGTTATGTTCATTATAGATTAATTAGAGAACTCCATCTTATGTCTTTTTTTACATTTTAGTATGTCGAATTGCTTTTATTCCCTCCAGGATTGATAAATGATACTTGAAGAGTGAATATTCTTCAATCATCTCTGGTGTTTTATTGTGTCCATGTTTTATTTCATGCGTTTTCTGTTTATTTGTGCCTTACTGTCCTTGTTTTATTACTTCTTTTATGTCATGAGAAATTTTGTGTATATTTAATGCTATGAGCCTCCTATACCTGACTGTAGTGATGGTACTGGTGAAGACTAGTGTGAAATTTTGAACTTCAAAGGACGGGTCGGATTAGTGGCATATGACCCGTTGTAGCTTTAAACGACCAATCGCCAGTGACAGGGGGCTGTAAAAAATACGGCTTACAACAACCATAATCGAAGAGAACATGTCAGACACCCAATTCAATTATAAATTGCTAATAGAAAAAGCAGGGAATCTCTGACACCTACGAAAACCCACAGAACAGGAGAAAATTCGATAATTTTCCGAAAAATTGTGGTAACACAAAGACACAAATGCGAAGTGACGATTTCTGTTTACATTTTGTGTCCCCAGCCAGAAAATCAAGTTTTGAGAGATACAAAGAAAGACGGCAAGCCTCCCACAGTTCACTGGAAGGATTATGACGGGTGATTTGTGTACACAGTATACAGTATTTTTTTCTTTGTTCCAACTTCTGTGGCAACAGAGTAGTAAGTACTACATGCCTGAAATTTTTGGAGGTTCAAAGCTTCCAGCCATACCAATGGATAAACCTGGCTTAATCATCAACGGCCACTGCAGACTTTGTATGCTTTGTATGTGTAATCTTTTCAGTTGCCAAATCCACCCTGGAGGCCAATGATACCAGCAACAGGGAGACCCCTTCTGTGTCTTCTTCTCCTTCTTCTACCTGCTAACAGTGCTCCCCCACCAGCTGCAACACCGATGGCTGTTTGTGCTCTGTTCTGTTATTACATTCGGATCTCATTGCCTGATTTGGTCTAGTCTGTCTCTCCCAATGTTCTGCATTTGAGGCTTCTGGACTTCTTTGATGATTTCGAGACGCTGTCTCTGTGTAAGGCGGTGGTGGAGCACTTCTGTTTATGTCGAGTGTGTTGGAGTTCATAATACTGTGCAGATAATTCTCTTAGAAGCTACCTCATGGTAGGGTTTTAAATCCACGATTCCTAGCTTCTTATGTACACTTCCTTTCATCAGGATGGATGTCACATAGCCTCCTCTTACGGTGCATAGTGCATATACGCGCTTACCTAAGCAACAACATTGACTTAGTGTCAAGACTAAGGTTACCTGAGAGCAATTACAATGTCATCGTAACTGTATCAAACATCATATTAATTATTAGATGAGATTATAAATCAAGTCTTTAATGCTTATTTGGATTCAAAATCCTCCTCTGTAATGCTAGATCTTTCACACATTTCGGTAAAGATACCACCCATTTTAAACAACTCATAAGGAGAATCATACTCTTTGACCTCACCTTTATCCAAGACCAAAATCAAATCATAATTCAAAATAGTTTTTAATCTATGAGCAATACACAAAATAGTACACTCTTTAAATTCACTAACAATAGTTGACTGAATCATGGAATCTGTTTCGTAATCAACAGAAGAAGTGGCTTCATCCAAAATCAACACTTTTGAATTACGAACTAAAGCTCTGGCTAAAGCAAGTAATTGACGTTCACCAAGTGAGAAATTACTACCATCATCATCAACTGTCTGATCTAAATGGAATTTGTGGAAATTCTTCAGATTATCCTGACCAGCATGAAATTCTCCAAGTCCTGCCGAATTTGGCTCAACTAACCAACTTCTTCTTAAGGCATCCCACAACTCAGCATCTGAAGAATTCCCAAATGGATCTAGATTTTGTCTGATTGTACCATGAAACAAGACAGGGTCTTGAGGAATAATAGAAAGTTTTGATCGTAAATCATGAAGTCCTAATGTAGAGATATCAATATCATCAAGAGTGATTTTACCAGTGGTTAGCTCATTAACTCTGAACAATGCATTCATAATGGTGCTCTTACCAGCACCTGTTCTACCACAAATACCAATCTTGTAACCGCCATTAACTTTAAAACTAACATTTTTCAAAACTAATGGCAGCCCTTCTCTATAACTCAATGAAACATTGTCAAAGTCAATAGCACCATTTTGTGGCCATTCAGGAGTTGGTTTTCTAGCTTCAATCTCGAAAGCAGCTTCTTCTGGTAAATCTTTGGCATATTCAAACAGTCTTTCAGCTGAGTTGAAATCGTTTTCTAGTTGTGTCATAGATCTAACCATCAATGAGACCATAGTCGAGACTTGAATCATATAAGACACTAATAAACCTGAGGATGCTCCACTCAAATTGAAAACTTGACAGACACACATCAATGAAACAAACAAAGTGACTGAGGAACTAACAAGATCTAGTCTGATTGCTAACCATCTCTGGTTGGCCACGGTTAAATAATAGGCAGAATTCATATTATCAATCAATCTCTCATATATTTTCAAAAATCTTGTTTGGGAACCATATGATTTGATGACTTTCATACCACTTAATGACTCATTGAAATGACTGAACACAAAAGATCTCTTCCCAGCTTCAATTCTTTTCAAATCCAGGGCTGAGTCTTTGTAGTACGAAGCAAGGCAGTAATAGATGAAGAAACTGATAGGCACAGAAATGAAAAACCATGGAATGTAAATACCAGATAAGATGATAGTGGCACCAACTAAGGATGTAGAACTCAAAAATAACCTCAACTGTTCAATCATATCGGTATCTAATACATCAACATCTTTAGTGAATCTATTCAAAATTCTACCAATTGGAGTAACATCCATAAATGATATTGGTGTCTTCAATAACTTGGCGGCACTCTGATTAAATAGCTCCAAACCTGCCTTGTTGTTGACCCATGCTAAGAAAAGGAATAAGAAGATATATGACAGTGAAGCCAATACCACCAGCAAGACATAAATACCTGTATATAACCCATCAGAGTAAGAAAATTTGTGTGATAACCAGAAAGATAACCAAACAGATTGGAAAATTTGAAGGAAACCATTGACTGCCAAAACTAAAACTAATAAAGGCACAGCAAAATATTTGTTCAGACCAGAACCCAATTCTAGATAGCTGGCATATAAACTTAATGAAATAGAATTGACACCTCTTGATTCCGAAATGCCCATCTCTTTCCCCTCATGCTTTTGCTCATCTTCTTCATCAGTCTCATCAACATTTGACTTGACTTGTGAAATCTGTGATTTTTGTCTTTCTAATTCCTTGGTTTCTTCTTCTTCAATCCCTTGTTCTTCAATTTTGTCTTTCTCTTGACTCTCTTTAGAATATTCCATCAAATTAGCAAATGTCTTGTTTCTAGCCATCAATTCACTTTGTGTTCCAATATCAATAGAACCAGTTCCATTCAGTACAACAACCCGATCAGCATAATCGATCAGAGCCAATTGATGTGTTGCCAAAACTCTTGTCTTGTTTGCCAAAATACCACAAATACATTCTTGCATGATATGTTTACCAACTCTAGCATCAACAGCACTCAAAACATCATCTAATAGAATGATATCACTGTCTGCATAAACAGCTCTTGCTAAGTTGATTCTTGACTTTTGACCACCAGATAGAGTGATACCTCTTTCACCAACTTCAGTAGAGTCACCATCTAGTAAAATGGAGAAGTCGACATCAAGGGCACAACTTTTAACAATATCATGATATTTCTTAGCAGAGTATGGTTGACCAAAAAGAATATTGTCTCTGATGGTGGCATTTTGAACCCATGGATAAGAACAAAAAGTTAAAGAGCCATAAATTTTCAATGACCCAGACTTTTGTAACATGGAACCTTCAATTGCATTCAATAATGATGATTTACCAGTACCAATTGAGCCAGTAATAATGATAAGTTCATTTCTTTTAACAGTTAAGTTAATATCTAATAGACCTGGGAAACCATATTCGCTTGTTGCGTCAGAATGATGCTCAATCTCTTTCATTTCCTGGGTATTTTGTTTTGGTGTTGGTTCTTGACCTTCAACTTCCCATTGAAATTCAGCATTTGAAATCTCAATTGAGTTTGGTGACTGCTCTAATGGTAATCTTTCAACGAAATCAATGGACTCATCAGCTTGAAGGAAGGCTGAGACTCTTCCCATAGCTAATGTGGCATCGACAGCCAAGGATGTGGCCATTGGTAATAGATTCAGGGGCATTCTCAACATATTGAATAATGTGATTGCTGTAAAGATATTGTATGCTTGGAATGAATCAGCTGTATAGAACATGACGATGAAAGTCACCATAGTGGCAAAGTAAGTGACTGATGAAATGGCTGAGTTTAGATATGATTTGATTTCTTGGATCCTACCAATGAAAACCTTCTCTCTAATTCTGAAGTCTCTGATCTTGTCCAAGTATGGAATTTCCCAAGAGTATAGCTTGATCATTTTCAAATTGTTAACAACCTCATTAATTGCACGGACTCTCTTATCAATGAACACAGTAGATTTCTTTCTCAAGTTCTTCAATATGTTATTGGAATAAAAGACCACCGCTAATAAAACCAAAATAATACCAATACCAATCAATGCAGGGGCCTTCAAGTAGATACATAAAACAATGACACCAACAGAGAAGGATATTGGAAATGACCAAATGAAATGCAAAGTACCAACACAGAAATCGATTCTTGAAATATCTGCCATCACTATACTGTTGATCTTCCCATTAGGGAACTCAAACTTGGCTTTAGGACTTAGTTTGAATGCTTTCTTGTAAATAACATTAGTCAACACACCTTTGACTTGAGCACCAGTAAGCATACCATTATGAAAGAACTGGGATAAGAAGACAGAGTTAGCAATCAACATCACCGTTATTCCAATAGCATAACCAATGGCATGACCTCGGGTGACTTCTTCCTCTGGAGTATCCATAAGCTGGATATATTTGACTAATGCTCTAACTAATAATGGCATGGTGACTTGAACCAAATCAGCAATGATCTTAGCAACACCAGACTTCAACCAAAATTGCTTCAAGAAAGTATCATTCAATGCTAATATGACAACCCACTTGTTATATTTCTCATCTGGATGCTTGGAGTTCCATTTATCTGCTCTCTTCTGTAAGTTGACTTCAAACTTTTCTGTGAGTTCAGTGACGGAATAGTCTCCTTCAACTTTGTATAAATCCTCATCCTCAAGTCTTCTTAAATACCCTTTCTTAATGATTGGAGAAACCCACCAAAACGTCAGAACGGACAGGATGTTGGCATTGGAGAAGGGATATGGATGTTCATCCATCGGAACGATTGGCTGTGGACTCCCTCCCACGAGAAACCTCATGAGAAAGAACCCTTTCTTGGGCTGAATCTTCTTCTGCAGTTCATGAAATGAGTTATCTGATTGAGGTACGCTGTTCGATATCGAGAGGTCTTTCTCTTCGTTCGACTCTGAATTCTCTGACGACATGATGATAATGTTTGTCAATGAATTGAACTATTCTTTGTTTACCAGAGGCGAACAAGAGAAGACAGGAAGAATGAGAAACAACGAATCATTGTTCAAGTTGATGGGAAAAGATAGTGGAAATAAATTTCTATGAGAGGCATCCCGATTAGGTTAAATCTCCACCGATATTTCCCAAAGAGGGACTATCTCCGGGATGGGTGACTTTGCGGCTTTCATTGAAAGATTTGAGGAGGCGAATTGCTGGTGAACTGTAGTTGGACAAGACGGCTTTAGTAGGCAGGTTGGGCAATGTATTTGTCATCACAAGCAAGATAGGGAGGTCTCAGGCTCCATTTATGTCCCGGTTAGAGTCACAGACGCAAGCCGAGAAATGTGTCAGCGATCTTCGATAACAGTGCAGCATTTCCAAAATAATGGCACCTAAGAATCTCAGAACAATGATGGCGTGCTTGACACAACTACAGTCTGCTGGGACAGCTTATAATAACAATAAAATATAAACACAAGTAAAGCACATAATAAAAGGGCGTAATAAAACAAATTAGAAGTAAAGAATAAATAAATCAACACATAACAACATAAACGATCTTGAATAGAAACTCAGTTCTCACTAGGAATCCTCCGATCATCACCAGTCCCCTTATCCCTTCTCTCAAGCATGATCCTGGTGGCCTCATCAATTCCAACCTTCTTCGTCAACTTCCCAAAGAACAACCCACACGCATTGCACAACGATCTGGTTCCATAGGGACCACGTCTCCATTCTGGCGTATCATCAGATCCACACTGCTTACATTTCTGATCTGGTTTGAGAGAGAGATCTTCTTGGAATGCACCTTTACTGGATGATAGCTTTTGTGAAACTGAGGTAGGAAGTGAAGTTATTGGCCTCAATGGTTTAACCACAAGTGTGACATTCTCTGATTTTGATGAGGATCTTGAATGTTTTCGTTTCTTTGTTGGAGATCTTTGTAATGTTTCATCAGACAAGGGAATCGGTGGTTGGAAGGAAGTATTACCATAATCTTCCCTCGTTCTCTTCTTTCTGGATAACTTTGATTCGAATTCGGTGCTTATTTGCCTCAGATTTTTTCTTTTGGAAGTTGATGATGATGGTGAGATTGCAGATAACGTTTTCTTATGACCTTCCATCTTTCTCTGTTGCCTTGTTCTGTTTTCATCAGGATTTTCACCATCTCTATCTCTTTGAGCCATCCAATTCTGGAAAAATGTGTTCAACTCATGAGTCAATCTGATCCCTTCGTTCAACTGAAACATAGGAATGTTTTTCAAAAATTGCTTAAAGAACTTCACTTTTAACGATGAGGTTTGTTCGGGGTATTCATATTTCAAAGGGATCTCAGCATAATCGAACTTTGCCGTCGGAGGAAATAGTTGCTGTTGTTGTTGTTGTTGTTGTAAAGTATCACGTCTCGACCTTTCCAAATGATTATGAAAATCATTATTGATTTCATTGATAATAGAATTCAGGTTTTCAAAGTTCAAAAGAACAGACTCCAAGTCATCTAACAATAATCCATAATCATCGCCTCTTTCCAATGCATGAGGATCGCCAGTTCTGGAAGATGCAATATCAGCTAGCGTACTCAACGAAGTCTGAGAATCATACGAATCATTCTTCTTATGATTGTTGTTACCTCCATAAGATGTAGAATGCCCAGCTGAATGACTTCCATGGCCATATGATTGAGATCCAGCAGGGTTTGGCATTTGTGAAGTATATTGTGCTCCTGCAGGTGGAAACAATGGCATTGAAAATCTTCTCGAATCGCTGATATGAGTGACATAATTTGGATCCTGTGCGCCAGATGGAGGTAGTAATTGCTGTTGATAACCCTGGTGCGCAGGATGTATGTTTCTTGCCTGTTGGTTTTGAATTTGTGGTTGATTTGGTGCAGGAAATGGGTTTTGTAGAGGAGGGAATCTAAAACTTGGAATCTCTGGTGGTGGTGGAAATCTCTGTGGTACTGGAGGTGCTGCCTGAGGTGGGCGACTAGATCCAGACTGAGGACCCAGGGTTTGATAACTCATTGGTTGACCTTGATGAAATGGGATTTGGCCCTGAGAACTATGTTGTTGAAAAGAGCGTCTCTCTTTATAAGTTGGACTAACCGGCTGAGAATTTCTTGGATTCGAAGCGTTCTTCTTCTGATTATGACTGATAATAGATGCTGATTGTCTTGGTGAGTTGCTGTCTTGTGTGGTTGCTGGTGAGGACTGTTTGACTTCAGCTGATTGTGATTCTTCTTCTTGGATAGAGACCTGTTTTTGATCCGATTCATCAAAAGAAGGTCTGAAACTCAGATTATTAGCAAAGTGTGATGTTAGCTCGTTGAAAGAAGGGAGTCTGTAGTTGTTTTTGGTTAGTATTTTGCTGGTGGTGATGGTAGGACATGATGTTATAACCTAATTGGGAAATCAACTTGATCTCTCTCTCATTGTCACGCAAAGATACAAGAGTGGGGCCATTTGATATCCATAGTGTCAAGTTTTGACTTACCTTATATGAGATTCCCTTTTTCTATCATAACTCATCATTATTGGAGCCGATGATTTCGCCTTTCGTGAGGTTGGTTGAGGTATGACAAACAAATGAAATTCACAATTATATCAACTGTTTTTTTTTCCAACTGAGATGGGAAATGAAACCTAATCAGTTCTCCATAAAGGTGAGATATAACTAATTCTAAGTATACTCAAATAGTTCGATCAGTTTAAATCTTTCTCTGAGAGGTTTAAAAAGTTTAGTTTCATGAAATGAGAATTTTAGTGCACAGTTACTTTTACTCAAAATCTAGCGTAGGGAAGTGTGAAGTTACAGCCAATAAACCAGAGATTTGCACATTTTGAAATTGAACAATTCCTAGAGGCATACTCATGCAACTTGAGTTAAAAATTGTGTTATTTGGGGAATAATGGAAATCCAGACTACCCATTTTGCTTTTAACTATAGAAAAAGGAACTTTTAATCGATGCATGATTAAGTTCGTGAATGACTGATCTGGCTTAAAACCTTACGGATCCGCGAGAAGTTGCTTCACAGAGCATATTTTGCTTGTTCTCTACATATAAAAAATAAATAGTCGTGTTGAGTCTTGTACATTGATGTGGTCAGTGTATTACGAGGAGCATGTATCACAATTACAGTACATCGGGAGTGTGCTTGAAAAAGGCACATTTCAGCACCACAATAGACACAATGACCGACAGCTGTTAGTGCTCGTTACCAATATCTCTTGGATCTCCACCGCAATCTTGCGATTGGTGTCGGTAAATGTTTGCTGTCTGAGATTGAGTTATGGTAATTTTGGTAAGAGCAGATCCAGTTTTGAATTCAGCAACGACAATGAATCTACAGATACATCTAAGCCTCACTAAGTAGAATTGATTAATTACATACTTGCAGTATAAAATGTACCACGCTTCCCATCAAACTTCAAAGAAGTCCTGTTTCGCAACCCAGAGCGCAGAGATCCTACTCCCTGCTCGAGTTCACAAACATCTGGGTAAGCCATGGCAATGAATCCTTCTAGGCCTCGCTTTGAATCGTTAAACCACCGAGAAATAGGTGTAACAATCTTCGAAGAGGACAGTAAATATCTATATAGGGTGGGTACTAATGGAAAATGCTGACCAAAAGGCACACATTTCAGCTGGTTAGAGACCAGAGGACTCTCTACCCATTCACACCAACTGTGAACAGTGTCATTGGCTGCTCAATCCCTCAATAAGCACCTCGTTCCAAAGATATCTAAATCAGATAATCTGGAAGTAAAGTAAGAAGTGTACAAACGAAAAACTTTTCACGTATTTTTTATAGGGCACCAAATTAAAAGGCCGGGTAACTTTTGGAACAATTCCTGAAATGTCAACAACTAGGAAACTGAAATCACCACCAACTTAACCACTTTCCAGCCCACTTTTCCTTCAATCAGCCCAATTACCAACATGGACGCTCTTCTGGGCGACATCAGAAAGGGGAAGCCCCTAAAAAAGGCCGTCACCAATGACAGAAGTGCACCAATGGTCGGCTCGTCCGCGTCGTCCAGCGCCGGCTCCACTCCAATGACGGGGATGGCTCCTGCTATTCCTACGGGAAGACCTGGTGACAATGTTGCTGGTGCCCCATCCATTCCGTCTGCTCCTCAATTAGGTGATATCTTTGCTGGTGGGATGCCTAAGCTAAAACATCGTGGTGCTCCTGCCGCTAACAACAATGCTCCTTCAATCCCATCCCTTCCATCTTCCAGACCACAGAGAAACCCATCAACTTCAAATACTGCTGCTCCTATTCCTACACTACCTATCCCACCCGGTACTCCTCCATTACCAGGCTTTGCAAATAACAGTTTTAAAGCCCCACCTTCAATACCTCAAAAGTCAAGTCATGTTAGAAATAAATCAGCATCGTCTATAAGCGCACCACCCCCTTTACCTCCAGGCCCTCCACCATTACCACAAGCATCAGTCCCTTCAATTCCATCATCTCGTCCACAAAGAAAACCAATTGCAAGCACGCCATCTACCGGAGCTCCTCCTCCTCCTCCGGGTCCTCCTCCTCTGCCATCATCTAGTGCTCCTCCTCCTCCACCATTACCATCCAGTTCTGCTCCACCTCCACCTCCATTACCTCAATCAAATGCACCACCATCTGCCCCCGCTGCTCCTCCTGCTCCTCCAGGTGGTCTTGCATTCTTAGCAGATATTCAGAAGAAAAGAGATGATTCAAATATTGTGGATTCTGTCCCATCGACACCAGCACCGAAAGCTCCATCTGCTCCTGCTCCTCCACCATTACCAGCCTCGTCGGCACCTCCTCCACCACCACTTCCCAGTTTCAGTGCCCCACCGCCACCTCCATTGCCTGGCATGAGTGCTCCACCTCCACCACCTGCTCCTCCAACATTCCCACCAGCACCAGCATCACTACCTGCTTCAAACTCCAGACCACCAGCACCGGGTCCAGGAGGTGCATTAGCATTCCTTGCAGAGATTCAGAAGAAGAGAGATGATTCTCATATGATTGATTCCGTTCCATCTGGGTTCACGGCAGCAGATCAAATAGCTGAAGACACACCAACAGCTCCATCATCATCATCAGCACCATCTATCCCGAAAGCTCCAGCACCTTCCTCAAACCCAGCAGGTATGTCCCTGGCAGATGTCATTGCTGCAAGAGTCGGTGCAAAGAAACAACAGGCTCAACCAATAGCAACTGCAATTCCATCAATATCAAACCCATCAACACCTGCTCCTCCTCCTCCTCCTCCACCACCAGCCGGTCCCGCATCACTACCATCTGCTCCACCTCCACCACCACAGAACTCAGCACCTGCTCCACCTCCATTGCCTTCATCTTCAGCTCCTCCAGCACCACCAATACCTAGTTTTTCGGCCCCAAAAGCAGCTTCATTACCGCAGGCCCCATCACTTCCACCGCAAGCACCACCATCATTTCCTCGCATGGCTGCACCACCTGCTCCACCACCACCAAAAGCACCTGTACCTCCTTCATTACCACAATCATCTGCTCCACCTCCACCACCATCACAAGCACCACCATCTCCATCTCCATCTCCATCATCAATGAGTTCCAAGGCAGCACCACCTCCAGCACCAGGCCCCGCACCAACTTCATCAGCACCATCGCATTCCACATCAAACAATTTCAAACATCGTTTATTCGGTGGTGATTCTGCACCATCTGGTATTAACAACAATAATATCAATGATGGACGCAAGAAGGATGTTGATTCATCTGCGTTTGTTAACGGTGCCAGTAAGGAACAACAAAAGATTGTTATTGATGATAAAAGATTCAAATTCGTGAATCAGAATAACATACCTAAACCAAGAGTGTTTAAAGGAGATGAAAAACTGTATCCTAGTGGAAGAGGTAGCTCTATTCCTTTGAATCTTGCGTTATTTGGTTGATTGGGATCTTGGGGGTAAAATGAACAATTGAAGAATGTTATGTTGTGGAGTTTCTGTATAGTTTTATGGAATTTTATTACGGTATTATGTTAACTTTAGTGTGGTGTTATCTATTTCTATGTACATGAAGTAACCTAACCTATAAACATGAAACCCAATGGGATCTCTCTAATCACAACTTCCATCCTCCCATCCGTCTTTCCATCTCTGTTTCCACAGATTACAATCAAACTTAGGTTTCCCAACCTTGACATTAACTTCATTATGTGCCTCACATAACCATCTTCCAAACTCTTCCTGGGTTTTGACTCTTGGTTTAGTCTCTTCTTTATTGATATACTTCTGGAAATCCTCAGCACAAAACCAACAAGGATAGATCTTCGAGAACAAACCAATGAAACTAGTCATATCCTTCTGTTGATCCTGTGACGGCTGTTCTGGATATCTAGCAGCAACAGAATGCAAGAAAGTCCAAGTCGAACGACCAAGTTCATTAACATCCGGAGGACAATCTTTAGCATATCCACCATTTGTCTTCTTAGTAGTCCCAGACACAGAACTTGCAACTGTCCCAGCAGAAACTGCACCAAACGCAGACTTGGCACCACCAGATCCGCTCTTCGATGAGAAATTGGCCATTTTGAAATCAGTCAACGAATTACACGAACGACATCTGTTTTGATAACATTAGTAAGGCGAAATGTCAAAGCTCATCACTGGGATATAAACTCACGGTTTGCCGTCTTTGTCATAGATAATCCTTCTGCCAGATGCGCCAACCACTGGTTGATGCACCTCTTTTGATTTCTCAGACATCTTTAGTAAGTATTGGGCTTTAGAGATATGAAATCAGACTTATCATTAGAGTTAAATCGAAAGTGTATATCCTTCATTAAAGAAAACACCCAGACATCATCGGAACATGATACAGCTTGATTTTTTGATTTATCCATCTTCTAACTATTGTCGAACAGTTTTAGACCAATATAGCTTCAATTGTGGAGATCCAGTGTGCAATGACACTCCTTTCAATCATCAAGAAGGACAAATACAAGAAAAACCAGATCAAGATTCTTATTCTGGGACTTGATAACAGTGGGAAGACATCAATTTTACACAATATGATTGGGAAAGATCAAGATAATGTGATACCTACCATTGGATTCAATATCATTAATTACAAGACGGATGAGAAGAATTTGAACTTCTGGGATATTGGAGGGCAGTTAAATCTGAGAAATTTCTGGTTTAATTATTTCAATGATAAATTCAATGAAGTTCTTTGGGTTATTGATTTGAGTAATTTGGAATCAAGATACGAGGAGAATTTGAATGAGTTTGAGAAGATCAAGAAGTATTTGATCAATTTGAAACTGGTTGTTGTGTTGAATAAACTAGATTTGTTCGATGCTGATGTCGAAGAGATCAAAGATAGAATGAAGAGAGATTTGAACTTAGAAGAGCTGGAAAAGTTGGGAATCACAGTCGAGATGACGACGAGTTCCATATTTCAGGACAATGCGAAACTGCTGGAGACTTTAGTTGATGTGTAATAACGAACCTTTTAATGATCAATAGACTATTAGTCTGTGATTCGTAGAGACCAATGAATCCCGGTGATTAGGCAACTGTCACCGAAATCGGGAAAGCGCTTCGAATTTTTGGAGTCATATGCTCCGTGGAGTCATCCTCACAAGACTGTAGTCTCGACTGTCCAGACCTTCTCTGTATCAGGTCTAGTGACTAGTCTCCGTGGATTCATTGACCACAACACCAACTGAGAGGACTCTGGAATCTCGAGTCTCGCAACCTAGTCCAGATTCTGGAAACTTGCTTTTCCGGCCTATAGGCTCGCATTTTTTTTAGGCTCGGAAAACGGACCTAGGGAGGGTCTAGGAGGAAGCCGCGACTGGTTCCCTTTGAACCATGGGCCTAAAGAACAACCATAGCCAGGGATCGGAACTTTCAGGAGCGTTCTGTCTGAATCATCCCGACAATCAACGGAGTCATTATTAACACTGAAAATTTTAGTTATAAAGAGGCTAATTTCCCCATCTTTTTATCAATTCTAGTGTCTGTTTTAATAAGTCTCAGTTCTAAACTAATCAACAATACTTCGTTATGTCTAGCGTCGCTGTTTTAGGTGCCTCCGGTGGTATTGGTCAACCATTGTCCTTGCTTGTCAAACTTTCTCCAAACTTAAACATCAAACAATTGAACTTATACGATTTAAGATTATCAAAGGGTGTTTCCCAAGATTTATCTCATATCAACACAGACATCCAAGTCAACGGTTACGAACCATCTGCTAACACACATGAAGAAAAACAAAGGGCATTGAAGCAAACTTTAACCAACACTGACATTATTATCATACCTGCTGGTTTACCTAGAAAACCAGGTATGACAAGAGATGATTTATTCAAAATCAATGCATCAATTATTGAAGAATTAGCCACTGCCATTGCTAACTATTCTCCAAATGCTACGGTCTTGGTCATTTCTAACCCAGTTAACTCAACTGTTCCAATCATCAAAGAAGTCTTCATCAAATTTGGTATCTTCAACCCAAACAAATTATTTGGTATCACCACTTTAGATATTGTCCGTGCTAAGACTTTCATTTCTACATTAACTCACTCAAATGATTTCAACAACGATAACATTCATGTCATTGGTGGTCACTCTGGTGAAACCATCGTTCCAATTTACTCAAACTTACCTTCCTATTCCAAATTATCAAAATCTGAATTAGAAACTTTAACCAAGAGAGTTCAATTCGGTGGTGATGAAGTCGTTCAAGCTAAGAATGGTGCTGGTTCAGCCACTTTATCAATGGCTTACTCTGGTTTCAAATTTGCTGAATTCATCTTAAATTCATACAACAACAAAAACCCATCTAGTTTAACTTTAGATTCATTCGTTTACTTGGATGAATCCATCCAAGGTTCCAAACAAGTCAAAGAATTCATCATTAAGAAATTCGGTAAAGATTACTTGGTTGACTTCATCTCCTTGCCAGTCAAAGTAGTCAATGGTAAAGTCACCATTGATTACCAAATCTTATACAGATTGAACGATTATGAATTAGGATTATTGAAGATTGCTTTGAAACAATTAAGATTGAACATCACCAACGGTGTTAACTTTGTTCAATTCAAGAACCAAAGTAAATTATGATTGGCATGTTTGAAACTTTTTTGAATAGAGAACGTACTGGGTTTGTTTTCTATTGTGTATACTTTATCTGATGGGCTTATTTCATTGACGTTTATGTATGGTAGTCCCTTTCGTTACTCTCTAGAGACTAGTCACGCTTCAGGGTTTATGAGACTAGTTTTGGCAAGATCCCAGGACCCCCCCCCCCCAGATTAGAAAAACGCCAAAAATGCCGCCCGATATCCATCACCAGAGCCTAGGCCTGTGACTCTCTGGAGTCTGCAGATAGTTTTCATGTGGAACCAAAATGGGGGTACAGATACCTCGTATTGAAGACAAAAACTCGATCACTGACGAAATGAGATAGCATTGAGTTCATGAAGACTTTACTTCAATAACATCACCTAGACTACAAGTCCCAAGACCTCGAGACTTTTCCAGGGACCAGTCTCTTCTGGAGTCTTTCGCAAGTGTACCGAATCCAGTAACAAAAAAGGCCTGTCTTGCAAAATGTTTTCGCCAAGCTGCACCTCCCCCATAAAAAGTGGCGAAAAACTGGGACTATGGCAGTTCATTTTCAGGTCACACAGTACAAAAAAAGCGAAAAAGTTGCGAAGACATCACCTAAAGCCAAAAAAATCGTGCATTTGGAGATGAAAATTGAAATTATAACCAAAGAGTAAATTCCAAAGTATTCTAGTCAATTGACAATTGCAATCGATATTCGTTGATCTTGCCCACTCAAGGACCTATTTCCCAGCTGCCGCCCATTGAACACGCCACTGCGACACACGTTCTTTTCCATCGCATCAGACGCATCGCTTTTGTGGTTGACCCATAGTTTACTGACCATCCCTTTGCCCAAAACACAACAAAAAACAACCGCAACGTTGGCACTATTTCCCCCATACTACACATACTGAAACATGTCTTCTGCCAGAACAAAGTTGAAAGTGCTCACCACAAAAGACGAGGAGGTGGAGATCGAGGTTGAGAATTTAGAAGACATTGGCCATGGTTCTTTTGGTACTGTGTCAAAGTCATTTCTTGTATCGCCTGACTCTAAACAGATTGCTATAAAGAAAGTGTTACAGGACAAGAGATTCAAGAACAGAGAATTACAAATAATGAAGAGTCTCGACAATGCATACACCACGAAGCTTTTCTACTATTACTATGAGACTGGTAACACCAACTCAGCTAACAACCTATACTTGAACCTAATCATGGAGTACTTACCAACCACATTATACAAGAGAAACCAATTCTACACAATGAAAATGTCAGACATGCCCCTTCCGGAGATCAGATCATACATTAAACAAATGCTACAAGGTCTAGATTATCTTCATAAACAAGACATCTGTCATCGTGATATAAAACCTCAGAATATATTGGTTGATCATACGAATTCCATTGCCAAAATTTGTGATTTTGGTTCAGCAAAGATATTATCTCCACTGGAGCAGAATGTGTCATATATATGTTCTAGATATTATAGAGCCCCAGAGTTGATTTTCGGTGCTACTAATTACACCACCAAGATTGATATTTGGTCATTGGGTTGTGTGTTTGCTGAATTGTTAATCGGACAGCCATTATTCCCAGGTGAAAGTGGGATTGACCAACTGGTGGAAATCATCAAGATCTTGGGGACACCTACCACACAAGATATCTTATCCATGAATTCAAACTATGTTGATCATAAGTTCCCAGTGATTAAGAAGATACCTTTGGTGAAGATTTTCAAGAAATTGGACAATGAAGAGGGTTTGAAGATTCTGAACTTCTTGGAAGGATTCTTGCTTTTCAATCCGAATCTTAGATTGAGTGCTGAACAAGCTCTCCAGAACCCATGGGTTAACGAGTAATTTGGCTATGTGTATACTATAAAACTGTTCTTAATGCTTTGATATGTTTTGTACGAATTGCTTACTGCTATGATGTCATACTCAGTCGCTTCCCCCATCGCAAGGAACCCTGCCGAATTAGGAATCCGCGAATCTGTGCGATTTTTACGTCGACATTTTTTTTCAATGGCAATTCATAAAACAATCAACTGTTTCTGTACGCTTGTGCTACTCAATTCTACATTGTTTCCCCTTCTGCTGCGAAAATGAGTGACTCCTCGTTTTCCACCTTTGTCCAGAGACACAAGCTTGCCATCATCGGAACTGTTGGTGCTGTCAGTGTCGGTTTATTGGCTTCCTACTACTATTTGCAATCGGTCGAAGCTGAAGCTGCTGCTGCTAAAGACTCCACTTCTGAAGCTAAAAAGAACAAGAAGAAGAAGAAGAAGTCCAAACCCACCACTGCTGCCGCTGCTGCTGCTGCTGAATCCACCAGCACTGAAGTTGCTCAAAAGAAATACCCAGTTGATAATGAAGGTTTACCACAATTGACTGAAGAATTCACTTCAAGTTTATCCACAGAACAAAAAGACTTGATCTCCACTGATTTGAAAGTCGATGGTAACTCATACTTTGCCAACAAAGATTTCGAAAAGGCCATCAAATTCTACACTGCTGCTTTAGAAGTTAAAGAAGATTCAGTTTACTATTCCAACAGATCTGCATGTTATGTCGGTTTAGAAGATTATGAGAAAGTCATTGAAGATACTTCAGCTGCTTTGAAATTAAAACCAGATTATGTTAAATGTTTATTAAGAAGATCTAATGCTTACGAACATTTAGAAAAATACGAAGAAGCCATGTTTGATTTAACTGCCATCACTGTATTTGGTGGTTTCAACAACCAATCTGTTGAACAAGTCTTGGATCGTGTTTTGAAAAAACACTCTTACAAAATCGTTGAAAACCAATTGAAAGAACAACAAGAAAAGAATGAAAAGGGTGAAAACAATAACTTACCATCACCATCATCAATCTCATCATTCTTTGGTGCATTTGATAAAGAAACCCCAGAACAATTCAAAATTACTGAAACTCCAGAAGAAGATTCCGGTGATTATTACTTAAAATCTGCTTTAGATGAATTAGTCAAAGCTGATGCTGGCTCATTTGCCAGATCTGAAGCTCATTTCGCTGAAGCTGTCAAAGCTTACAAGAAAGATGTTAACGAAGCCACTGAAGAAAACCCAATCTTAAACGAAAAATTAGCTGTTGCTTTAGAATATTCTGGTATTTTCCAATTCTTGAAATTAGATCCATTAAATGCATTAAGTTCAATCCAATTATCCATTCAAATATTCCCAAGATCAAGAGCTTATATCTTCCAAGGTTTAATCTTAGCTGATAAACAAGAATTTGAAGAAGCTCAAAATTTATTTGGTAAAGCTATTGAATTATCTCCTAACTCTGCTGAAATTTACTACCATAGAGCTCAATTATTCTACTTAAGAGGTGAATTGAAAGAAGCCAGAGAAAACTTTGAAAAGGCTAAAGAATTAAACCCAAAGAATGTCTATTCATACATTCAATTAGCTTGTATTGATTATAGAGAAGGTTCATTTGAAAAAGCTGAAGAAACTTTCAAGAATGCTAAAAAATTATTCCCAACCTCACCAGAAATTCCAAACTATTACGGTGAAATCTTAGGTGATAAAGGTGATATCCAAGGTGCTTTGAAACAATTTGACATTTCATTCAAATTACAAGAAGCTTTATTACCAAGAATCTCAATTGGTGTCATTCCGTTAGTTAACAAAGCCACCGTCTTAACAAGAGATCCAAGTCCAGCAAACTTGAAAATTGCCACTGAAACTTTAGAAACTGCAGTTAAACTTGATGATAAATCCGAATTAGCACAAATCACATTAGCTCAATTAAAATTACAAGAAAACAAGATTGAAGAAGCTGTTGATTTATTTGAAAATGCATCTCGTTTATCAAGAAGTTTGGATGAAAAGTTACAAGCTACTTCATTTGCAGAAGCTTCCAAAGTTCAATTGAAAGTCAGACAAGATCCAGTCTTAAGTCAAAAGATCAATGAATTCATTGCTGCTTATGGCGCTCAAGGTCTCGCTTAAAAAGAAACATTCTGATTGTGATTAATGTATTCCATAATGATTTTTGTTCAATTATTTTCCTCCATGATTTTTCTGTTTGCTCATTTGTATATAGTCGAAGAAACAGGTATTCATGAACTATCAACTTTACTTGTAGATTGAAAAACTACGAATTAAATCCAACCCAAAGAGAATTTTTCATTAAAAAGTACAAAAGTGTATAAAAGGGGAAATAAGAAAGTAAAAGTGGTCAAAAGTCTATAATAAAAGGTAAAAGAGTAAACAAATAAATCAAAAGGGAAAGTGGTTGAAAAAGGCTCAAGTGTTTAAGAATGTTTCAAATAACAGATCATAATAAAGGACATAAATAAAATCAAAAGTAACAAAAACTCATAAGTAAAAAATGTTCAAAAAAACGTGTAAAAATGTAATAGTGTAAAAACAATAAAAGAAGTGGTAAAATGTGGAAAGGCAATGTTGAATAAGACAAATCAGCAGATAAGTACCTCATCTTCATAACCCCAAAATCAAATAAATAAAACCAACGAACATAAGAAACAAAAAGATTCAACATCATCATGTGTTTTCAAATCTCTAGATTAAGAAGGCACCGGCAGCTAAAGCTAAGCCAGCAATGGAACCAGCAGCTAGGTTCGAGTGACGATCGGCACCGTTTTCAGATTCTTCTTGGACACCTGGTCTAGTGTGGTTACCACTATTTGGAGAAACTTCATCGGTGGAGGATGGATTTTCAAAATCTTCAGAACTGACAGTTTCAGTCAGGGTGGTAGTTGGTTCGTCATCTTCAAAGGAGGGCAAGGCAGTGGACGTGGTTTCGGCAGAACCTTCTGGGGAAGTGGCTTCATCGGCGACATCAGTGGTTTCTTCTGGAGCAGCTTGTGCCATGACCAAGGCTGAGAAGGATAATAAGATGAGTGGCGCAGTTAATTGCATTTTGAGGAATCTTTTCGTTTGAATCTTGTGGGAAGAAGGGAAAGGAAAGGAAAGGAAAGAAAGTGGAAAGAAGTGAAGATGGTTAAGGAAATTTGCTGTCTTTATATATTCTTTCCAGAATTGTGGGTCAGAGTACAAAACGAAATGGAAAACCACAAAACCACAAACACATTCGAGCAGAAAGCTAAAAACGAGATGTATAACAGACGCAACAAAGGAAATAAAAGTGCAATTGACCATTGGCAAAGCAAGTCTCTGCGTCCCTCATGAAGATCAAAGGTCCTGGGATCTATGCTCACTTCAAAAGATCGCTAGAGCACAAAGACCTCTTAAGTTCACACAGCCAGCAACCACATACACAAGCAGTATTTCCTACTGCTCTCTACTCTGTTAGTCCTTTTTGGTTCTTCTCTTGATTCTTATCTTGTCAACTATCGTCTCTCTGTAAACTCGCCTTTCATTCAATCACTATCCGAAGACCCTCATTAAAAGTTCCGAAACCGTCGAAAAGAAAACAGATGTACCGTAATAAAGTTGTTTCACCCATTGGATTCTCGTTTCCTATCATACCCTTTCTCCCCCTCCTTAAAAACCTTCAGTATCTCTACTTTGAAGACACAAAAACAAAATGTAAACAAAAAAATGTGTCAACGCCGCAAAGGGAAAGGTTACGTAGCATTGTGAGTACGTTGCCCCTACCATAATTGTGATGATTAGACTAACTGTTAAAATGCAATAGTATTTCATTAAAGTCATTTATATATCATCAGATTAGACGAGTACGAAGTATACAATTCCATACTCTGATCGTCGAAAAAACAACCCTCAAATCGTATTTCAGAACCTCTTTTGTTGGGTACATCAAATCTTGATATTGTTTTGAATGGTGATGGGTTGGAAATTTCGAAAACCTCAATAATGTCTGAGTTTTGTAAGATAAACATCTCTTTGGTTCCATTCCTTGAACCGTCAATCAGTTGAAAATTCTCATCAAAAATGTTGGAGATATTCTTGTTGGATTGATATTGCAACTTGGGTTTATCAAATCCCATCCTCGTGTCATAAAGATTCAAACTATTTGAATTCAGTGCACCAATTGATGAACAAATCACATCAAACTCATTTACCTTAGAAATATTGATCACAGCATTGAAATTCTTAAGCTTTGTAATAACTGGGAACCTTTTCGATCTCAAATCCCATATCTTAACAGTCGAATTTCTAAACCCTAAATAAATCTCATCAGGAATCGACTTCTTCGAATCTTCAAAATCCAAACAAAGACAATCACATTTCGACTTCACCTTATCAATAACATCATACCTGTTCAAATCAATTACATTCAATCTCTTATCACCACAAGCAAAGATCTTATTCTCAACACATTTAGAATTCTTGATTGATTCATTTGGGAAATCATTAGAATATCTGATTTCATAACCTTGTAGAACCTGGATCAAACTTGGTTCATTCATCAATCCACACCATGTCCTAACAAACATATCTTCCTTATAGATTTCTAAGTTTCTAAGAATGGAATGATTCAAATAATGCTCATAATTATCCAAGTATGGATCGACTCTACCATCATCATGAGGATTTCGAAGGTCTTGGGTTTTGTAAAGGTGGATATATGAATCTTTACCAATTATTAGGTCATCCTTATGTTTCAAAATTTTTCTGATTGGAATATATGTTCCAGTGGGCTGGTAGACATTACTTCCTAGTTTCAACAATTCGTTGTTGAGCTTAAGACTCTCCAGTCTATAGTAATAATAACTAGAAACATTCGAATCAAACGTATTAAACCCTAACTTATTTCTGATTCCCAGTACATTATCCGTCAGTATAAAGGGTAGTTTTGATTTCGGCTTTCCCTGGATCTTCAATTTGGATATCTTCTGTTTGATCTCTGCCTCATCACGCTGATGTTTTAATGAAGTTGAACTATACTGGTTATTGATATTGTTTGAGTTTGTAACTATCTTGAAGTACTTCTTCTTTGCTGAATCATAGTAAAACCCAGGTATATCAACAGGCATAGTAATAAGGTGTCAATATCAGTATTATCTTGGCCATTGAGGGCTTTCAAACGACAGCAGCAGCGCAGTACGAATACTAATACTGTAGACAAGAGCATAAAATTCACAGTGCATATCACAAAATTCTGACATAATCAACAATACAGCATAACACATCCAAGCGCGGTTATAAAAATCCTTCTGAACAAATACCGAATTTTTCAGTTTTAAACAAAAGATAAAACAAACAATAGAGGAGCTCAAGAAGTTATAGAAATGGACCCAAAGGAGATCAAAACACATCTCTCACAGCTTGAGAAGGCCACCGATGACAAAACCATCCTCCAGATATTAACAATCCTCAAGAAGGACATCAAACCAACGGAGAAGCTGCTAAGAGTATGTTTAGAAACCCTCTCGCTTGATAACAGAGTAAAAAGGCCATTACTAACTGATTGCTATAGGAAACCAAAGTCGGTATAGTGGTGAACAAATACAAGGGATCTAAGAACCCAGAAGTCTCCAATCTAGTGAAGAAAATCATCAAGTTTTGGAAAGATGAAGTCACAAAAGAAAAGAAATCCAAATCAACAACATCTCCACCAACTCCAACTTCTGCAATTTCAACCAGTTCTGCATCAAAGAGTAATAACACCACCACATTACAGAAGAAATTCGTCTCTGAAGGACCTAGAAATTTCAGAAATGATGGGGTAAAGACCGACTTATACGAAAACAAAACCAGAAATAATGTCATTGGTGCGTTATATAACGGTTTATGTATTGATTCTGAACATCCTCCACACGTCCTGTTGAAAGTCGCTAAAGAAATCGAAAGTGAATTGTTTTCATTGGAGAAATTCGATACCACTAAGTCAACCTATACCAACAAAGCCAGAAGTTTAGCCTCTAATTTAAGACAAAAGAATAATCCAGAATTAAGATCAAGAATCAATAATGGTGATATACTAGCAAAGGAATTCGTCACTATGGATCCAAAGGATATGGCCCCAGAACATTTAAAAAAACAATTAGAAGATATTAAGAAGAAAAATTTGTATAATGCTCAAGGTGCTACTCAAGAAAGAGCCGTTACTGATAGATTCACCTGTGGTAAATGTAAAGAAAAGAAAGTCAGTTATTATCAGTTACAGACAAGATCTGCAGATGAACCTTTGACTACTTTCTGTACGTGTGAGAATTGTGGTAATAGATGGAAGTTTTCCTGATGATGATAAACTAAAAATTAGCTGTATAAATATATTAACGACATTAAAAAGTTAAATAGAGTGTAATTTCAAGTATTTGGTAGTGTTTTGTTTTATTGTCCTTTGGTTTCGTAACTTCGTATCATTTCTAGAAATTCCCATATGTGTCGTTCCAAGAAGGGTATTCTCTGCCACCAGTATAAATCCAATGATTCATTGTTGAGTAATAAGTGAATAACAGTTTGTCTAGTTGCACTATTCGTCACTAACAACAACACAGTGATCACTAGGCCTAGAAGGATAATATTGATTGAGGAAATCACCAACACGATGAGGTTGACTGGTGACAGTTTGGATTGTGATGTTTGTGGTGTCTGTGGTACTTCAACTTTGGGAGTTGCTTCAGATTTGTGGATGATTGGGGCATTGGTTGAGAAATCTTTAGGGTCTTTCTTCTTATTCGGTGTTGAACTTGATAAATTCTTGATTTTTTCCTCTATGGTATTTTGCAGCGACTTGATGTTATCATCTTCAAATGTTTTGTACTCATTGGAATCAAATCTCGGAATTGAAACAGGTGATGATTCCTTCTTGATTTCCTTCTTAATAACCGGTGAAGATTCCTTGATGGGACTGCTATCAAACACGTCATCTTTAAAAATATCATCATTCTGATTATCTCTTGTCGTCTTGATTTCTTTCCTCAGTATCTCATCATTTATCAATTCTATGAAATCCAATTCGTATAAATCATTCAGGAATTGTATGAGCAACGTGGTGCTTATCAACAAGCTCGGATATTTCCCAACAAAAGAGTCGGTTATCTTCCATATGTTCTGTCTCTCAAACACAATATCTAGTTGTATCTCGAGGATCTGCAGGAACTCTAGGATGTCTTTGGACTTTATGTATGAGATTCCATCATCGCGTAATTCAGACAACTGATCGATGGCCGTTTGGACAATATCTTCCGGCTTTCGATCTGTGGAGGACATGATTGAAGTGCTCAATGTTAATAGAACTGGCCAGACGCAAGTTATCCTCTGTTTGTGTTTTTACTGTTGGTGTTTTTGTTTACTTTTCACGCTAATCCGAGCCGACGCTGGTGTCCGGGTGTATAGAGGGATCCAGTCACGTGCCTGGTGCTAATTATTCCGCGAATATTACCCAATAAGGTGATTTTTGGTGTCAAAATGTGCCGTTTGTGCAAGTGGTGGTCAGACACAGTTTTCTCTGAGATCCCAAATAAAAAGGATGAATTTTGTCTGTTTCTCTTCTGTTTTGTTTACGATTCTGTGTAGCCAACTTAATAAGCATGTCTGAAGTCCGCGAAGTCAACAACAACATCCTCGAACTGATCGGGAACACGCCCTTGGTCAAGTTGAACAAGGTGCCTCAATCATTGGGCATCAAACCCCAAATTTTAGCCAAAGTCGAGCTATTTAACGCCGGTGGTTCAGTCAAGGATAGAATCGCTTTGAGAATGGTCGAAGAGGCTGAGAAAGATGGCAGATTGAAGCCAGGATACACTTTAATTGAGCCAACCTCTGGTAACACTGGTATTGGTTTGGCCTTGTTAGGTGCTGTTAAGGGTTACAGAACCATCATCACCTTACCAGAAAAGATGTCCAACGAGAAGGTCTCTGTCTTGAAAGCTTTAGGTGCTGAAATCATCAGAACCCCAACTGAAGCTGCCTTTGACTCTCCAGAATCACACATTGGTGTTGCTAAGAAATTGAACAAGGAAATCAAGAACTCCATCATCTTGGATCAATACGCCAACCCAAACAATCCAAATGCTCATTACTACACTACTGGTTATGAAATCTACAAACAAACCAAAGGCGATATCAACGCTTTAGTTGCTGGTGCTGGTACCGGTGGTACTATCACCGGTATTGCCAAATACTTGAAAGAACAAGATCCTAAGATTCAGATCGTTGCTGCTGATCCTAAGGGTTCCATCTTGGCCGTTCCAGAAGAATTGAACAAGACCGATACCGATCAATATAAAGTCGAAGGTATTGGTTATGACTTCATTCCAGATGTTTTAGACAGAAATATCATTGATAAATGGTACAAGACTGAAGATCAAGAATCTTTCACCTTAGCTAGAAGAATCATTGCTGAAGAAGGTATCTTAGTTGGTGGTTCATCAGGTAGTGCTTTAGCTGCTGCTTTCCAATATGCTAGAGAACATCCAGAATTGACTGAAAATGACAAAATCGTTGTTGTCTTCCCAGATTCTATCAGATCATACTTGACCAAATTCGCTGATGATGAATGGATGAAATCTAACGGTTTCAAGGTGGAAAAGGCTCCAAAGGCTCCATCAACTTCATTCGAAACTGAAAAGATCAAATCATTGAACTTGAGGCCAATTGTTACTGTTTACAATAACGCTAAAGTCAAAGATGTTATCAAAATCTTGAAAGATAACGGTTTTGATCAATTACCAGTGTTAAGCACCAAGAACGATAAATTAATTGGTTTGATAACATTATCCAAATTATTAAAATCTTTATCAGAAGGTGAAATCTCAATCAATGATGAAGTTTCCGACATTTTCATCGATTTCAGAAAATTGAACAACTTCGATGATGTCAACATATTTAATGAGAACAAATCAGCCGTCAAGAAATTCCAAAAGATCACTCAAGAAACTTCTTTAGGTGAATTGAAACAATTCTTTGAAAAGAACGCAAGTGCTATTGTCACTGGCGAAGATTTGAAACCAATTCATGTTGTCACCAAAGTTGATCTACTGGAATACTTCATTGGTAATTAAACCAAACCATGGTGTCATCCATGCCCCCCCCCCTGTATACTAGTCACTGTTAGTCATAAATCATAAACTTACTAATACATACCCTAATTTCTAATGTCATTATAGATTCGTGTTTGTAGTGTAAAATCCCTAATCGAACCACGAAGTACCTCAAAAAGTTCGATAAATGATGGACCTAATGCATTTTTGAGGGACCTAAACAACTGGGCACCAACCAGATTTTTTTAACTTAGCGACGAAGAGCATCGAGTTATAGGAGAAGAGTTTGTTAGTTCGTTAGTTTGGGATGATGGCTGGTTTCTTAACTCCGAGTGTTTATGCAGCTGAACTGACAAACTGGGTTGATGAAAAGTGGTGTAAATGGGCCAATAGAAGAGCGATTTTCTTTAAGAAAAAGGCATATTTTGAGATATCAAAAGTTTTAGTAGCACTGATGTCTTTTTAGAGTCAAAGCAACAGCTCAAAACAGTTGGAAACATGGTTTTTATGTTTTTCCCCTCCCCAACAATTCCCCGAGTGCTGCATAATCCTGCACTATTGTTTACCATTTTTGGAACCAACCAGCATCTTCGCCAACCCAGTTCGAGTCAGAACCAGGTCCTTTGCTGCCATCTTCAAAGCCACTGCCAACCTAAATCAGCAGTATGAGCTCATTTGGGTCTGTCGCTGGAAAGCTAGGCAGAGCAACGGCCCAAACCAGCCAACTCACCGTACAAATGGCTGGAGTGGTGAGAGTATATAATGATTCTGTGCTGCAATAATTGAGGATTTTGAATTCTTTCTTCATTCGCTCACTTCAATTATTCATTCGCTCACTTCATCGATCCAACTTCTTGTCATTCCTTGCAGAAGAACGTACTCCAACTGTTATACATTCTTTTAAGCTGATAGTTCTATTCAACACGTATATCATCACTACACATTGCATTTCATTTCATTTAGATACCCTATAAAGCAAGACATGAGTTTCTACAGACCACCTAGATTATACCGTCAGAACGCAATCAGAAGAACAGTCTCTGATCCAGAATTGACATACTCCAAGAGAACATCCCCAAAGCACACAGAGAACTGGTTATACAACTATGAACTTGAAGATGATCAATTCCTAAACAAAGCACTATACAACAACAAGATGAAGATTGCATCTAATTATTGGAATATTCCAGATAATGAACTTTATTTGACTTCACTTGCCGTTAACAGAGAAAACCAAGAACAATTGGCCATTAGTTCCGGCATGAAAGAGGAGAACCTATTTATTTACAACATTGATTATGACGATATGGTCCTTACTCATCAACAAACAATCACATTACCATTCATCGAGAAATTGAAGTGGTGCAGCTATGATACTGAAGAATCCTCACTTTTGACTGGTCACAAGAATGGTTCTGTTCATATAGTCTCTGTTCCAAACGTTGATGGTTCTAATGCTAAGATCCTCAAGAGATTCAATCACAAGAAACATTTCAACAAGATAAGAAACCTATCCATCAAACAAATCAACAACTCACTATGGGGTTCCCATGATTCTAACATTCTCACGCTCTGCAATGAGAACATCTTCCTTTGGGATCTCCAGCACAGATCAGACCTACCCGTCCTCAAGAATCAAAACCTGGGAATCCACAACTTCGATGCTTCTTATCAACATGGTATCATTGCTATTGCTGGTGAGTTCGGTATTGCGTTGAATGATCTAAGAATCAGTAACACGCAATCATCAATCTTTCAACCTGCCAATGGATTTGAAGTGGGCGCCAATAACATCAAATGGGCTCCTTATGATTCCAATGTCATCGCAGCGTCTCATTTGGACGGATCTATTAGGTTATGGGATATCAGAGCACAGAACTATTTTGGTAAGTTGAGTGGACATAACGATTTAGTCACATCATTGGAATGGTCAGAAGAATCATCGTCTGATTTATACAGTGGTTCAAAAGATGGGAATATCATTCATTGGGATTTGAACTTCGATGAGGATCTGACTGATTGTTGTTTAAACGGTGGATTGGATTCAATTGAGTTTCTTAAGGATAAGTTCCTTTGTGATGATTATGAGATTTATAACAAAATAAACAAGAGACAATGTGGTACTTTGATCCCTGCTGCAAATGACTCAATCATTGAGCTGACGAGCACCAATGACAAGATCTTATCAATTGATGGTTCTTCATTCTTAGGTGTCCATGCAAAGAGAGGTGTTGATGCATTCAAGGTCGAGGAAGGCACTTCCACTATGATAATAAATGAGTTATTAGAGACGCTTCCGGTTGGTAAGCAAGACCATGAAGCTGTTGTTTCTAGTGATAGTGACAATGATAATATCTTTGATTCTGATTCTGAGTCACAAGGTGATATGTCACCAATATCAGTTTATGTTAGAGAATTCAACCATTCTAAGCAAAGATCAATCACTAATTTCAACAATGAAAGTGATAACAGTTTGAACACATTGATTGACTTACAAACTTCATCATCATGCATTGCTGCTAAAGATAGAAGAGGAAGTGGATCTACTATCAATGAGGAGGAGAATTATGAACACAGTATTGATTTCACATACCAGAAGATCTTACCTCTACAGAAGAGAAGGGATACGGAGATAATAATAGAGCAGCATCAAGAAGGTCCTCCTCATCAGCATATGGTATATATTTAGTTCGAATTGTATACTAATTTAATACGTCATGTCTAATGATTTTCAGAAAATAGAATTGTAGGAAATCATGAACATAGATTACAAACACATATAATATAAAACATTTTAAACGGATTTAGCTAAGGCTTCATATGCTGGAGAAACATTTTCATATTCTTTCAAGAATAGCTCTTTCTTTTCTCTATCCATAAATTTCAACAAGTTTTCAAGTTGCTCTTTCAAAGTACCAGCACTTTGTTGATCCATAGTAGTTTGTGCAATCAAGGAAGGCATAGTAACAACCAATCTCATCAAGTGCTCAGCACCGTATATTCTACTTGGATCTCTATCTTGTAGTTGGGGATTGCTTTGGATATCCAAATACTGTTGTCTTTCAAATCTGTAAAGTAATAAATTACCAATTGATCTATTGAAATACATCTTCAAGCCAGCTAAGAATTCATCCAAGATCTCACCTTCAATGGTGCTTCTCTTACCGACTGATCTTCTGTAGTTATTCAAGATATCTTCAATGGTTGTTCTGACTGGTAGTTTCAATAACAAGTGATCTTTAGTGACCATTTCCCAGTCATCAACAAGCAACGATTTCAGAGAATCGGGTATTATAATCAAAATTTCAGGTCTCTTGTTGAAATCCTGCTCATTATCCAAGTCAGCATCAGAACGTCTCTTATTGTTACGAGAATTTACTGACTTGGAAACATCAATGGTTCTTTTCCCCGTGTTGGCAGACACTGATGAAGTAGCCTCAAGGGCAGATATCTTCAATTCTTTCTGTAATTTCAAATTCTCCACTGTAAGCTTCTTGAGTCTAGCGATGGTGACCCATTCATCCCATGATGCTTTCCAGCCTTTGTAATGGATGTAGTAAACGCGTTCTTCTTCAGCTTCTTTTGGTAATTCTTCAGGGTCAACTTCTTCTTCACCTCTTTTGGCGAGTGCCATTTTGTTACCTGGATCACGGATTTTCATGACTTTGGCTTCGTAAAGAAGTGGTCCATGGAAGGCTAGACATTTGTCATTGACTTTCAGACTTTCAACCATTGTGTGTTGATAATTATAGCGATTAAATCCAATTCAATGAAAAATGCAGCAAACTCAAGCAGAGAAGTTCTGGGTGGGTAATATATGATATGAAATAGCGATCTAAAAGCTTCAAACACGGAAATAATATAAGGCAGCAAAACCCACGCGTTCTTTGAATCGTCTCACTGTGAACATGAAAATCAAAGTAATCAGCTTTTCGGAAAATCTCCAAAACTTAAAAACATCGAAAAACTTCCTAATTAGGAAATCTGATGAAATTCCTGTGAAAAACAAAAACAAAAAAATGGATGAAAAAACAACAAAAAACCACAAATTCTTGATAAAACATTCCCACAAAAACCAACACTTTTCTGCGCAATTGGCTCCTGCAAACGTTTCCCAGTTGAACACGCACTCGCACCCTTCACGTCTGCTTCTGCCTCCCGGTTTTACTGCTTCTGTTTCCTGCTCTGAGCCCACATTCTCTCAGTTCGGTTGTTTTTTTGGCTCCTGGCTTGCTCTAAACCCAGCCGTTGCTCGAGGCCTCCCACAGTTCCCTGCTCGCTGCTGCCCAGAATCGCTTCGCCATGTCCCTCCTGTCACAATCTCCAAACGTCATCGGAATCCACTACAAAGTGGGCCAGAAGATCGGTGAAGGCTCTTTTGGTGTCATCTTTGAAGGTGTTAACTCGTTGAATAACCAGCAAGTTGCCATCAAGTTCGAGCCTAGAAGATCAGAAGCTCCCCAGCTAAGAGACGAATACAGAGCCTACAGAATCCTTGCTGGCGCCTATGGTATTCCAAGGGCCTACTACTTTGGCCAGGAAGGTTTACACAATATCTTGGTGATTGACCTATTGGGTCCATCCCTAGAAGACTTGTTTGACTGGTGTGGTCGCAAGTTCAGTCCAAAGACCGTTGCTCAAATCGCTAAAGAGATGATCACAAGAGTTCAATCCATCCATGATAAAGACTTAATATTCAGAGACATCAAACCAGATAACTTTTTGATAGGAAGAGCAAACACACCAACTGCTAACACTGTGTTCATTGTCGATTTTGGTATGGCCAAATACTACAGAGATCCAAAAACCAAACAACATATTCCATATAGAGAAAAGAAGTCCTTAAGCGGTACTGCAAGATACATGTCTATCAACACTCATTTGGGTAGAGAACAATCAAGAAGGGATGATTTAGAAAGTTTGGGTCATGTGTTCTTATACTTTTTGAAAGGTTCGTTACCATGGCAAGGGTTGAAAGCTCCAAACAACAAACAGAAATATGAAAGGATTGGAGAAAAGAAACAAACTACACCAATTAATGATTTAGTTGGAGATTTACCTACTCAATTTGGTGATTATCTGACATATGTTCGAAATTTGAAGTTTGAAGAGGATCCTGATTATGATTACTTGAGACGTTTGATGGATTTAGCATTAGAATCACTTGGTGAACAAGATGATGACTATTATGACTGGATGGCACTAAACGGAGGGAAAGGTTGGGATGCACAAATTAACAAGAAGACTAACTTACATGGATATGGTAACCCACACCCAAGAAACACTCCACAACAACCTAACCCATCCACTCAACAACAACAACTGAAACAAAAAGTTCATTCATTGAACAATTCCAGAACTAAGACTCCAAAACCAAACCAAAACTACCTGTTGAACTCTTCCCAATATGGTATCAACTCACATAAAGTTAATGACCAACAACAAAACCTGATCAATGATCAAAATGATATTAGATCAGAAACTTCAGAAAAAGGATTCTGGAGTAAAATCTGTTGTTGTAACTGATAGCTAGAGTTTGTGAGTTTGGCATATGAGAGAAAAGGTGTTTCGATTGTTCTCCCTCATCATTAGTTATAAAATTGTTACTGGTTTTCATTCTTCAATTCGTTAGTAACTGTGATACTCTCAGTTCACTGCCTTTTTGTTAAAATCTTATCTATGAAGGCCCCAAAAAATATTCAACAATCATTGTTTTTTTTTCATTTCACCACATGTGAGATTTCATTTTTAATTTATCCATTTTTTGGACTTCTAACTTACTGTTTAAAGTAATGACCAATATGTTGATTTCCTCATGTTATATATATGTGTACAATAGATAATGACGATTTGTTTTTAAAATTTTCGGTAGATTTTCGAATAACTAACTACTTTATCGGTTTTATAACACAATTGTGTTTTGTTTTGATTTATAAATTCATGCAAAATATGATCTGATGTTGGAATCGATCATATGTAATAATTTGATTTTTCATTCAATGAGTTCATTAAGGTCATGAAAAGTGAATAACTTGATGTTGGAATCAAAGCTATCAATAAAAGGGTGAATATAAATAAGTTAGAATATTCAATGTTGGAATTGAAAATAGTTTAATGAAAGTTCTTGTTGGAAGAAAAATAAATCATCGAAATGTGATGTTGAGTGTTCGATGATTGTGATGTGAGTTGAATACACCATTGGATTTTGAGCTGGTTATGTGATGATGATTGATAATTGTGGGATATTGAATCCATGTTTCCACTGATCTTTCAATGGTCTATAATATCTAGCAATGGTTAATAAGAAACAGAAGTAGATCAAGATGGGAAGTAGATAGCATTCTTATAATTTTGCTTGTTCAACTTTGAAAAGTTTTCCATCAACTTCCTTAATCAATCCACTTAATAACAAAGATTGTTTCAAATCTTCAATCAAATCTTCAACGTTTTCAATACCAACACATAATCTAATAAGATCTTCAGATAAGTTCCTTTGCTTTCTTGTCTCTTCGTCAATAGAAGCATGTGACATTCTGCAAGGCATTGAAATCAATGAATTAACACAACCAAATGAGACAGTGACTGAGAATAATGCAGTGTTTTCAACTAAAATTTCTGATTTCTTTATAGATCCAGTTTCAAAAGACAAAACAGCACCGAAACCTTTATTATAAGATTTATGCAATTCATGTTGTGGATGAGATTTCAAACCAGGATATCTCACAAGTAATCCTAATGATTCTAACCAATGTGCAATTTTGACTGTGTTTTCCTGCTGTCTTTCAAATCTGATTGATAATGTCTTCAAACCTCTCAATAACAACCAACAGTCAAATGGAGCCAATCCACAACCAGTTGCATTGATCACGAAGAAGATATCTTCACCTAATTTCTTGGATCTGGTAGCGATGACACCGGCCATAATATCATGATGACCATTTAAATATTTGGTTGCTGATTCGTATTGAATATCAACGTAGTCTAATGGAGTTAATAATAATGGAGACATCATGGTGTTGTCGAAGACAGAGATCAAGTTTGGAAAGTTGGCCTTGATATGTTTAGAAATGGTTGGTAAATCAATGACTTTGATCAACGGATTAGTTGGACTTTCCAAAAAGATCATTCTTGTAGTGGGAGTGATAGTTTTCAAAACTAGTTCAGTGTCTGTGGTATCGATATGAGTCAACTTGATGGATCCAGTTTGATGCAAAAAGGTCAATAATCTGTGAGTCCCACCGTACAAATCATCTCCAGCGATAACTTCATCACCAGGTCTCAACAATCTAGTGATAACATCAAGACAACCCATCCCAGAAGTGACGGCAAAAGCCTTCTCTGCCTTCATAATGAGTGCCAATTGCTTCTCAAGCTGGGTTCTGGTTGGATTTCCGGATCTGGTGTAGTCATACTCTCCCAGGTCAGTGATGGACTTCTGTTTGAACGTGGTTGTTTGATATAATGGGGCAACTGAAGCGTTGAAGGAGTCCTTGTTTGGCTGTGTGACAACCAAAGTCTCTAAAGAAATGTCTCTTTTGGCCATTGTGCAATAATGGTTGGTATAAGTTAGCTAAATATGGTTGAGAATGGATTACATTTATCATATTTTTCAACACTTTCTTGACTCACTGTTAAAGATTATGCAGGTGAGATCGAAAAGGGGAAGTTTCGCGCCGGTAAAACACAATTGCACGTGATCTTCAGGAATTCTGTGGTTTTGGGGCCGAGTCAGAAAAAGAAATCTTGACTCCGGAACCGGATTTTTAATCACATGTGAAAATTCAAAGGGGCACAATTTACTGAATTATCATCATGCTTCATATATGCAGATAGGTAACAAGATTATATAACATTTCGGCTGAAGTAGGACATCTTTTTAATTTTTTACCTTTTAAATTTTAATAAAAGTGTACAACTACTCACCGACGGACCGACGGACATCACGTGATGAATATCAGCCTTTTAACCTTTTACCACTCTTCTGAACATTCTATTCAGTCATTGTAGCTGGTAAACAATCTTTTTCACTTTACTGTTTTATTTATCCTTATTTATCATTTATTTATCTTTCATATAATCAATTATCGAACCAATACATACAACTTTGCTGCAGAAAAAAAAAAACATGGTCTTTCTTTTCTACATGGTCTCTTGTGGATTATCTGATCGAAGTTAACCTCAAACATAACTGATTATCTACATCACATTTTATATATCATAAACCTTGGCATGAACTATATATATATATATATAAAACAAGAAAAAAGAGAACAAAAACTATAACCAGAAATGATATCAAAAGGGAAGTGACGTCATGTATAAACTAGAATAAGAAAACAGTACCCAATAAACCCAAACCAACACTGATTATACCAGCAGCACTTGGAGCACGGACCACGGCACCAGCACCAACAGTTGATGAAGAGCCACTGCCTGAAGAACCAGCGGCTGATGAAGAAGTTGAAGTTCTTGTTCTTGTAATAGCACCAGAACCAGTTGGAGCAATCAATCCAGTGGCAGCTGAAGCAACATCAGATCCAGAAGCAGTTGCAGAATAACTGCTTGCACTCCTAGCATTTGGAATAGTATCAGTGATGACTTCAATATCTTCTTCATCGGTATAATTAGCTTGAGCTAAACCAATTTGAAAGTTTTTCAAATCATAAACGACATATGCTGATCTTAAGAATGAATCACCAAGGATAATTTCATCAGAGGCCATCATTGCTAAGGCACAAGTACGACCTGAAGTGTCTGCTTGTAAGACAACTTCTGTTATTGGAACGTTGATTTCAATACCTTGGAAATTATAAGTGATGTTGATGTTTGAATTGGTTGGACAGTTTAATAAATAATAACCATAACTGGAGGAATATGAGGCACCTAATGAGGATGCGATTGATGAGACGATGGATTGGGGTAAGTAGGTCAAAGTAGTACCTGAATCTAATAATGCAGTGGTTGCTTCATTTGTAATTTCAACAGATTGTGAATTGGAATTCATAGTGATTGAATCCAAAGTGATTTCTAATTTGATTGGATCTGAATATCCTCTAGTTGCTAACGTGTTAACGATTGGAACGATTTGTAAATCACCTTCATATTTAGCATGATCAACACCACCGAAAAGAACATTACCTGATGATTGATCCCATTGATTTAGATATAATGAATAAGCTGGAGTGTGAATTAGACCATCTTCGACTAGTTTGATAGGTAAATTGGAGTATGTGTATGGATTAGTACCCGCTAAGGCACCAGTATTTGTCGTTTCCAAACCAGCTAAACCAATACCCAAGACACCCATGGATGAATTGGATTGATTAGCAACAGCAAATGATAAGTTATCAACTTCCAAACCACCGACATTAACGTTGTCATAACCCCAATTACCTAATGCATACGTTCTATCACCATATAAGATAAAAAATTCAGTATCATTTGATTGAAAAGTAGTAGAGGCACTGTGATTGAAAGTACCGAATTGAGTACAGTCCATAGTGGCCATTGATGGAGAGACTGAATTGGTGGCAATGGCTTTATTGTGTGATTTTGAAGCAAGGCTATCTACCTTGTCATCATTTGGATGAATAATGCTAGTGAATGAATCATCATCATTAATGACTCTCCAGGCATCTCTCTTTTCTAATTTTGGAGTAGAACCAGCGATTTCTGCATATGAGTCTGAATCATCGTGTATTCTGATTTTGGAGTTGGAACTTCTTGAATTGGGAGCACAGTATGGGTTTTCTGAACCAGAGACCCATAAGTCGGAGGAACCGGTATCAACTAAAACGGTAACTTCTTGATTCTGAGATCCGATTTTCAACAGGACAGAGTAGAAGGTGGACTCGTTCTGAACTTCAGTGAGCACGGTTCCATCTGGAGTGGTTCTCTTGACTAACTTAGCGACTTTGTCTGCGCTGGAATCTTGGAACGTGGAACCTCTGGTGATTTTGAATTCAAGGTTGTGATATCCTGGTAATGAGCCCACGTTTTTTGCCACGACGGAGGCAGCGAGGGTGAGAAGGGAAAGCAAAGGCAGCTTCATGGTGGCAGCCAGTGACAGAACAATAGGGGAATCTGAAGGACTTCCTGGTGGTTTGAAAGCGTGTCGAATTGGAAAATTGAGAAGACAAGTGAATCTGATTTATTTATAACCTGAAATGTTTCAATTTCGAGGCTTTGCAGGCCCAAATAGGAAGCGCGACTTTTTTTTTTTAGTGTCATTACGTCATGGACGAGAAGAGGCGTTTTCTGTCTGGATTTCGAGGGAGAAAAGAGCTGGCAGATGGTGCTGAGGTGTAGAGGACGTGGTGCTGACTCTCCCGGCTCTTCAACGGCTGTTTTCTGTCGAATTTTGGTAAGAAATGTGATATTTAATAATGGTGCTAAACAATAAATCTTGCGCGTTTCATTTGATTGTTCCAGGCTGTGGTTAAATAAATGTGTGATTAGACTTGTGTCATGTTCTGTACTTTTAGTGTGCGTCATTACAAATTACAAATACATGTAGTGGCTTCGGTTGAATTCACAGGGCCATCTTTCCATCGTGTGTATTTGTCCTATGCTATTGTATGACTGACCCCCTGTGCTTAAACCTATAACAATAGCCACCGAATGTGTCACTCCTTGGTTCTCCTAATTGAGACAGTTCCCCATAGCTGATATTTAGTAAACTACAGCGGGCTGTTATAATAATCATTCAAACACGTCAATATAAAAGGCATCATTAAGACAAAAGAATATAAAATGATCTTCGGCGAGGGAAATCATAACTCAATCTCTCTAAGGACCAAGCACGAATTGTAATGAGGAAGAAGGTAATCATACCAATTTCCCATAGTAGAAAAAAAACAACATAATATAAACAGACATACATCTTGGGCCTCATGACTTCCTCAAACTAATAAGAATCCAACAGGAATCAACATAACAGCAATAAAACTCATTGAGATTTTCAAGTTATTACCTAAAGAAGAGTTTGATGACGAAGAACCAGAAGCGGAACCAGAGGCAGAAGCAGAAGCAGAAGCAGAAGTAGAACGGGATGATCTGGTTGATGAGGCAAAACCTGATGATCTAGCAGAAGCTGTCTGAGTTGAGTTTGAAGAACCGAAACCTGTAGCTGTTACTCTTGAAGAACCAGAAGAAGCAGTTCTTGAACCACCATAGACAGAATTATAAAGACCTTCGACATCCATTGTGTTTGAATATTCTGCAGCAGTGACAGCACCTGGAATATCACTTGAAATAACTTCTTCATCTTCTTCATCTGTGAATTTAGCTTGAGCTAATCCGATTTCATAGTTATCTAAATCATAAACGACATAAGCTTCCCTTAAGAAGTTATCACCCAAGACAATTCCATCATCACCATTATCTAAGATGGTAAATATACATAAGTTGTTAGAGCCAGTATCTCTCAAAAAGAAGTTTTCTAATGGGACTTTGATTTCAACACCTTGGAAATCAAAAGTGATATCACTTTTTTCTAAAATTGAAGATGATGGACAGGTGGTGTAATAAACTTGAGAACTGGAGCTGTAAGTTAATCCTAAGGAATAGGCAATGTTATCAACTAAGACAGTTGGCATATAGGTATACGTTGTTCCTGAATCCAAGTTGGCATAATATTGACTGTTCAAGAAGTTAGCAGAATCAGAATCAATATTAGCGACAATATCATTGACAGTTAATTCAAAACGAAGTGGTCTGTCATAAGTACCATAATAAGTGTTCAATAATGGTAGCAATTGAATTTCACCATCATATTTAGCATGATCGACACCACCAAATAAGATGGAACCAGAATCAGCATCACGAGTGTCCAAATATAAAGAATAGACTCTTCTGTTAATCAAACCATCTTGGACCAGTTTAGTTGGGAAATTAGAATAAGTATATGGTTCATTCTCTTCACCAGCGAAGGAACCCACATTAGTGGATTCCAAGCCTTCTAAACCGATACCCAAGACACCCATATCTGAATCAGATTCATTGGCAACTGCGAAATTTAAATCATGAATCTCTAAATCGTGCATGAAAGCATTATCAACACCCCAAACACCATACGCATAAGTTTCATCAGCATAAGAGATAAAGAAAGCGGTATCATTTGATTTGAAAGTATCTGAAGAACCGGAATCAAATGTACCAAAGACTGAACAATCCATTGTTGGAGAGATAGATTCACCAGTGACTCCAACGGCCTTGTTTTCGCCTTCAATTGATTGGGATGGAGTACCGATATGTTTGTTGAAAGATTCTTTATCATCGATGATTCTGTATTTTCTTAATGGTTTGTTCTTTTTGACATCAATGGACACAGGTAAGCTTGGTTTATCAAAATGAGTATTTGGTTTGACTTTTTGACTTTGTTTGACTTTGGCACTTCGTGATGAGGATGAAAATGTCGAAGTACCACTTCTACAATAGGCATTGGATGAGTCAGAGACCCATAAATCTGAGGAACCAGTATCGACTAAGACAATGACTTCATCTTGATTGGAACCGAACTTCATTGGAACAGAGTAGAAAGTACCTTCGTTTTTCAATTCAGCTAATAAAGTACCTTCGACATCATCTCTCTTTTCTAAGTTCAATAATTTGCCTTTGTTGAAGGAACCAGTTGATTTGTCAGTTGATTGGTACTTCTGTTCAGCATCAGTGGTTGCTGGACGGTTGGCTTGGAAGTGAAGGTTGACAACTCCAATGTTTTTGGCAATGGCCAACGCGACGAAGAACGGAAGAATAAGCATTATCGTTGTTGTTGTTGTTGTAGTTCCTCGAGGATTATTTTCAGTAGGATCTTGGATCCCTTTTATAGTACTTTTGGCTTTTCAAGCACTCGATGACGTTAAAAAATTGTTAAAAAATTGAGAGAGTCTCGAGGGGTCTGTAACTGTAAGGGGACTAAAAAATAAAAGAGAATACTGAGCATGAGGACGCGATCGACGGTTCGGTCAGCGAGTTGGCTGTGTCCAGCAGAAAGCGCGGGTGTGCTGGTCTGTGGTAGACAGTGTGACTGTCATCTGATGGTGGCATTGTGATTGACGAGACCCTTTCTGGAGTCCCAGGTCTCGCGGTCCAAAGCCTTATCTTTATGGTCAGGGTTTGAACTTGGGATATTTTTTAGCGGGACCCTGAAAGATTTAGAAAAACATCGGAAACGTTGGGGGTACTGAGAGTCACTGACTTCGCCATAGTTAAGACGTCCTCCAAACCCACGTGAAAGAAGCTGCAAGCAGTCAGATAATGCGGGTCTTCGTTGGACCTTGGTCACCAGTTGCGTAAGAATAGCTGGGCTTGTGACTGCGAATACCTGGCGGAGTTAGCTCGATCTTCTCCCCCCTGCGGATTTAACCCTGAGATAGAGTTCGACGTCACGCTATAAGGTCCACGCACAGTCGTGATTAAAGTTTCTGTCACAGTTACACTCACATTGCGTCAACCGTTTATTTATTTTGAAGCGTACGTAAGAGTTAAAGTTCCATCGCATGCGGCTTGTACTGTGCACCCTTAACCTGTGATTTCGGCGCTCTGATTGGCTCTACTCTCAGTCCCAACAAACAGTACCAGTCCTGATCTCAAGCTAAAGACGACCGAGGAAGCTTATTTTAGTACACTGGGCAGTAGTTCCACCATATGCTATTGGCCCGCCCAAAAAAGCTGGCTTTGTTAGACTGTTGGATCATGTTATTGGACAATGGACAAATCGGTAAAGGGTTGAGCAGCCCCAGGTAAGCCCACTAAACTATCTAGATTCTACAGTGATCACAAGCGAGCACTTTCTTATCCAAAAAAAACAGACTATGATTCTGTAATTTAAAGTAAAAGCATACCAGGTCTGATATTTTCTTGTCGTTCAGTCACTCAATCGAGGTTTAAATGCAACAAAGATCGGCTATACTCTGTAGAATCCGCTAAGAAGCGGAAGCAGCACAAGATGGTTCTCAGAAGGCTACTTCGTTCGTTTATTCTTGCTGGAGTTTCTGGTATGGGACACACAAGTATAACGATAGGTATCGTATTATCTCTGGAAATCACCACAATTTCTGATTGTTTTCCGCGTCTGTTGCTTTCGCTTTTGTGGAACTCGTAAAAATGCTTCATTGTGCTCTCGTGTTTGTGTTCACAGAAATTGTGGGTTTCTACGAAAGTGTGGGTTTTCCAAATTTGACACAAAAAAATACAATAAAAGGAGTTGTGGTTCTTTCTTCTGTTTCTTTCTTTCTTCTCTTTTGAAATCTTCACCCGATAAGTTTCTATCCAGTGTTCATCATGTTCCAGTCCTCTAAATTTGATCCCCAAGCGTTTTCCCCATCTCCACCATCTTCCAGTTATGGCCAGCCTGACCCAAGAAGATCCACGAAGTTATCTATCCCAAGAAGAAGACCAAGAGAATCCAAGACAAAGGCTATTGTGAAATCCATCTTCAGACCTGTTGCTGCTCTTTTCAAACCAACACGTTCTTCTGGCGCCACTCCATTAAAAGATGAGCTTGTTGGCGATGATGGTGATTCCCCAGTTTTCATTATTTGCCATTGGAAGTTGGATGACGTTGATTTGACTCACCTTTTGAGTTCTGATGATGGTTCCTCTGTTATTCATGTTCCAATGTCTAACGTCAAAAGATTGAGACTCAAGTACGGTTTAGACAAGCGGTGATGTGGTCCTTTAGATGCTCTTTGAATGACTTGTCGAAGTTGAAAGGTGATTGAAGTTGGTATTCGAAGGTTGGTGTCTTTGTTGGAAAACCCCAAGAACGGTGAAACCATTTGGTTGATGGTGTTAATACCCTCTACTCGAGTTGGTTATTCAGAAGCTGATGTGAATGTGTCTTGGTCTAGAAGAATGCTTGTTGACTTCAGACTTAAATATCCCACAAGCCGAAGATGAGTTGGTACAGATTTGATCAAGTGTCTTGACAGAGTCGTGAAGTTGGGACATGAGGTCTTTGACGTGTCATAGTGATTCTGGTGTCTTTTTGAGAAGATTATTACAGACATTGAAGCTGAAGAATGATTGATGATGACGGTTTCTGTTGGTGTTGGTATTGGTGTTGGTATTGTTGATATCTTCAATATCCTTCTCCAGGTTGTTCAATTTCTTGCCACAGAAATCCAACCCTCTGAGTCTCTCATTCCATGACTTGATCAGCACCCTCTCTATGAACTCCCGACAGACCTCTGCCTTGTCAAACTTCCTGTACTCCTCTTTCTGCTCGTTATGATTCAATATAGAATTGAACCTCTGTTTGAGAACATCATCACTTAAGTTTCTTGAATGGTTGAGGAATTATTTTAAGCCCTTGCCGGATTCGCAGAAGTTTGGGATTGTTTCTGGGTTTGGCAACTCTGGAGGGTTTGGGAACCGTGTGAAGTCGTTCAAATCGTTCCAAAGTGACATTTTCTGGAGAACAATGGCTGAGGTATTTTGAGAAAAATATTAGCAATGAAGGAGTGGTAGGGGCACAATAACACATATATTCCTGCGAGAAGTTTTCAATCATAACATAATAATATATAATATACATAAAAAGTTAATAATCATACTATCAGATGGAATACCTTATTGATCTCGATTTTAATTTAGCTACTACATTACGCCTGGATCAAAAGAGCGCATTAAGTGTACAAATGGTAAATCATAAAAGCCCAAAAGATCAATCATTATACGCCACAGAAGCCATTAGTTATAATGTCAATTTCAATGAGGTATTGAACTCAAAAGGAATCAAAATTGGGAAATCACCGGCGTTTGACTCTCATATGAGCCTTGAGTATGATGATCTTGAGCCAGTTCGACAAACAGCAACTTCACTAGCTCATGAAAGTTTGAACAGGACTTTTTCCAGTGTAATATGGGTCAATTTCTGAAGTTATTGACCAAAAGGCCAATCCTGAAATCAAACGAAGTTAATATAAAGCAACATAAACCCAATGATTTGTATCAGGTGCCTGATTTATATGACCATTGAAGAGACACGCTTGGTTCTGGTTTCATTGATTCAAAGATACTTTCAAATTATGCTAGCAATGTAATTACTATTCATTTTCTCAAGATTGATACACTCGAAGGGTTATACAACAATAGATGCTTATATTCATCTGAAGTGAAAGCTCAATTTGAAGAGTTTGGAAGCTTTTTGGAATATGCCATTGAACAGACAATACCTGACTCTACCTTGAAGTACATGAAAGTTGAATATTTTAACAGACATCAGTTACAAGAAGTTGGAGGGAATGGAGCTAGACATATTGATCTTTTTAATACATTGATCTGGAGAGGTGAATTCTGGTGCCACTTTGGCCAATATGTGAGAAGAGCAGGGTACCTGGGTCCTTTTTTTGCTACCATTAGTTGTTTCCCTTTCGATGAAATGAATAATTCAAGTTGGGCTGAGTTGCTTCCACTCTTAAACATCAAATTAATTGAAGATATTTCAGAACAGTTGAAGGTCCTTTATGAGAAAGTGGGTATTGTTTTCAACGTCAAGACAAGATACTACGGTTATAAATGTACTTTGGATATCAGTGATTTTGTGTTGACAAAGAATCCCCCCAAAAATCATGTTTAGAGACTTGAATCATGCTAGGCTTGTGAACGAGGAAGAATACAGAGACAGTCAACTTATTGCTTCTTTGGCCAAGAAAGATGCGAATGTGCTGATTAACATTCTCTCGAAACGAAACCATTAACTTCGTCTAATTGAGAGTCAGATATTGTCGTGTCATACCTTGTAACTTACTGTAAGTGTAGTGTTATACTAATAAAGTTCAACAGCCTGACCCAGAGTAGTCTTCGGATGAACCCATGCTAAACTTTGAGGAAATAATGAGGATCTATAGTTTGTTGTACCTTGTGGAAAGTTCAATGTTTCAATTTCACCTGATTTCAAGATCAAGAGAAGGTATTTTGGATTATCACAACTATTGAAGAACGGTGATGATGTAGCTAATGGAACAAATTGATCAATTGTGGACTGATTCTGGAATGGTAAGATAAACTGTCTCTTTGGGTTTGAATAGTACTTTGGAGCAGTACCAAAATGAATACATGTCAATTTATGACCTTGATCACTTGTGATCAATAAGACAATATCATCTGGGTTTTCGAATGTGATCCAATTGATCTGTGATATCTGCGTTGACAGTTTATGTGAGTCAGGATGACTTGAGGCAGAAGGCAAATTAACATTTGAGCCTAATAATGTTCTTGCTATGACTCCCAAAACACCAATGAGCCATCTTCATGTAACGTAACAGCATTCAATGAGTTAGGGTGATATAAAGCCTGAACAAGCTTAGGGTATCTTGGAGTTCCAGGATAGTTCGACTTTAACCATGATTTCTATCAAAATCTGATCGTTTTGGGTTCATACATCAGACCCCAACCTAACAATGGTAGAACTTGGATCACAGAATCCAATTGAGAAGGTCGAGGACAAACAGATACCAGCAGAGGTCTCCAACGAGGCAGCCACAACGGTCCTGGTTCAACAGGATGCGCATTCAACTTTGATAACATTGGATGAGTACATTAACAAGGCATTGCCCTTCCATCTGCAGAAACAGCTCAACTTGCAAACATCATCGTCTAATACGGGCTGGTCATTCACACAGGGACTATTAATCGGACAGCTGAGTGTAATTGTTGTGTTGATCTTTTTCATTAAGTTCTTTATATTTAGTGAGACAAAACAACAAATGATAAGTTGAAAGATTTGAAGAATGTGCCCGTTATCAAGAAGAAGAAAAGTGACGATGATTTAGATGAGCAGAATAGACAAATGATTAATTTCATTTTGGAAAAGACTTATTATAATGTGGAGACACATACCCCAGAATCATTAGATTGGTTTAATGTCCTTATTGCACAAACGATAAATTAGTTCAGAAGAGAGGCGTTAACATCTGCTAATATCATTAATTCATTGAATGAATTTCTTGAGAATGCAACATTACCTGATTACTTAGACAAGATCAACATTTTAGAGTTAGATGTTGGTGATGATTATCCAATTTTTTCCAATTGTTGAAGAAAAATCCATTAGATGCAGATAATTTGCAAGCAAAGATGGATGTTGACTTATCAGAAACTTTGACATTAGGTATTGAAACGAATTTATTACTAAACTCGCCTAAACCATTAACTGCTATCCTTCCTGTTCAATTAAGTGTTTCAATTGTTAGATTTTCTGGTTGTTTGACAGTCTCTTTGATTCCTGATGAAGGTAATGAAGATACAGGGAACTGCACTGATGTTTGCATTCTCTCCTGACTTCAGATTAGAGTTTAGTATAAAGTCATTGATTGGATCAAGATCTAAATTGGAATATCCCAAAAATCAGTAATATTATTGAAAATCAATTAAAGAGTTGGTTTATTGAAAGATGTGTCGAACCAAGATCTCAAGTTATTAGATTACGAAGTATGTGGCCAAGACGTAAAAATGTTAGGGAGAATATACCTGAAGATGAAGAAAAAGAACCAAAACAGAAATGAGTTAATGAAAAGTGTTATCATGTGTATACCTACGAATAGAACAAACTAAGAATACACCAAAAAACATAAATTCATTCAATCACCAGTCGATATGATCTGGAAGACAATTCTTCAAATCAGTTTCACCTTCGTCATTCAAATCACAATAGTCATTGGAACACTCAATGCCCAAATCCTTCAAATACCCAATCTCTCTATCTGAAATACCGTACTGATCCCTAGGCATCCAAATGACAGAACGATTGTGTTGGAAACAAACCTCATAGAAAGTGTCATTGAATAGTGTATTTTCCCTCAATGGTGCTGTCATAATTTCAGTTCGTTCTTTCTCATCAGTCTACTTCAAAGAGATCTCATGATCTTTACCGATATGATGCATGTTCATAGGTAAGTTCTTTTTCAACAAATTACCAAACATTTTCTTCAATTGGAAATGAATTGTTGCAGTGATCAAGAACAAGACAAGTGTCATCAATGTATATTGTAAACAATTGGATTCACCATTTTCATCTCTGCTTGAGGCAAATATACCAATTAAACAAATTTCAAGGAAATAAAATACCAGCATATAAATGGAAGATAGCTCCTGGATAAAACTGACCATCTGTTTCTGAATAGTTCTTGTGACTGAATTGATATTCTATTACATATTTGAATGAGATCAATGCTAGTATGAAAGCAATCATGATGAAGACTAAAATCAAAGGAGAAAAGATGCTGTAGATCAAACCTATACAAGCCAACAATGCAAAACTAGAGTACAGTGAAGCCCACTTGTACACTGGAATCGTTGCATATCTCTCGAACTTCTGTCTTGGTGTAACATCAATGAATGGGAAGATGAATAAGGTCTGAAATAACCTGAGGGTTTGTAATAAGTTATTACCAAAGTAAGAGATACCTCTCATCACCATGTATGAGAAGAAAAAGTTGGCACATTTAGGTAAATTATCAGCCAACAAATCAGGAATGGAAACAGGATTGTGTAATAGCTTTTCAAGAATAACAGTAAATCCAGAAGTAATGGTAACAACCAAAAACACATGAATAAAGGAGAACACAAACATCCATTGCTGGACATCTAATTCAACTTCAGCACCAGTTCTCTTGGATTTGATACGACTGATAACTCTCATAACACAGGTGCCATTTCCATTAGACATAACAAAAATACAACAGAGAACAAATTGGAAATCACATCAGTAATGTATTCTGGTAATAATCTCATCCAAGCTAAGACTGGAATCAAACGACTAATATAAGGAACTTGTGCGACCATGGAGACAAACGAAACAGGAATAACCCATAACAGAATGACTGAACATCCTAAAAAGTTAACAATAACAAGTCTGACAAACACCTGCATGTTACTCTCAATCGATAGATTCTCCCAAATAACATCTCTGGGATTGACTCTGATAATGGTTCTGTCTAAAAGGTTGAGCTTGTTGGCGATCTGGATTTGATTCAAGATATCAGGCTGTAGTGAGTTCTCAAATTGGACGAACACTTTATTGAACCTATGATCATTCATTGGACCACTTTCCTTCTGCACCAATCTGTTTTTTTGTTTTGTAAGATATGATAGTTGTGGAGATACTCATTTGTCAATGGAACTAGCTGATCTTGGATCTTATGGTATCTGATAGTTGGGACCACGTAGTACATCGTCTCGACCCTGTAATTCTGTAAATTCCTGATCCACCATTTGATATCGTTCTTTCTCCCTTGTGCGGTAATGGGCCTACGTTTGGCCTCCTGTTTAACATTGTAGAGCTTTCGGAGAATCAATTCAGTCTCCAAATATTCAATCTTACCTGCCAATTTCAACTGTTTCTTGTATATCTCTGTAATTGTAAACGAGCCATATGTTTTTAATCTTAGCACCACAGACATGGCCGAAAAACTTGTTCAACTCCTTCTTGTCCAACAGCTTTACAGGCACATTATCAATCAAGATTGTATTAGAATGATCTCTTTCCAGAAACTTTGATTTCAAATAGTCTTTGTTGTTAACAATCCAATTGTTCTTGATCTTGACATAGTTCAACAATTCATAGATTATCAATCCATGAAACCAAATAATAGTGATGACAGTAATTGTCAAATGGACACTCATTCTGTTTGAAAACTTAGGAGACAAGTTGGAAATCGATAGTCTATCCAAACCTTTAACCATTGAAATAGTACCATTTGGGAAACTTAAGTGATCACCATCTGTGTATCTATCATAACCAGAGTAATAATTCACTGGAAGTAATACTGGAATATTAAAAATAGCTAAACCAAGAAACATAATCAACAAGAAACATATGAATCTTAAGAATAGATAAGCATTTAATCCCATCTTCTTATACTCTTCAGGAGGATTCATAACCGCATGTTTCAACCAACTGAAAAAATGTGTACTCAATGGTGGTACCTTCTCATCATCTGGAACATAATAACAATTAGGCTGGTAAAGACTCCTGAAATATCCTCTAATCAACCCAAATAAACAAACCTGACCAACAAAATAGATAAGTGTTAATGTAAGTGGGGTGATGAATGCCTGAAATGGAATACCGAATTCTTTCTGAGCTGAACCCGCTCCTGATGAGTTGATGAAGTCCAATAGGTAAAGAAACTGAGCTGATTGAAGCAACTGATTCTCTGCAGTAGCGTTTGATTCAAAGGATGGTTTTAATAGCGATGCCATTATGAGAGCAACACAACAAAAGTTGAAGCTGGCTGTTTAAGGAACGTGATTGTTTAACCAGTGCGAGTCACCATCTTGACATCAGTGCTGCTTTTCTGTTTAGTTTTCATCAAAATTGTGGGTTTATTAACCGTTGGTTTTGTGTTGATATTATCACAATTGTTGATAACCTGGGGTAACTGTTCGCATGTGAGTAATTATAGCCTTGGTGCTCACTCTCGTTAGGCTGTGCAGTCACCTGAAGTTCACTGCCACCAAGAAACGGCGATCGGTGATATCACCCTGAAAATGTGGGTTTCAGTCACCAAAAGGCGTGTTTTGATCCTGCAAAAAGGGTCTAAACCATATTGAGTGTTCCAGTGTGTTACAGCAGTATTATGGCACGCTATTGGTTTTTATCCTTGCAGAAACGCGTCGTTTAAAGACCTTTTTACTATTGTTCCAAAACAATATCGGATGAAGTTGGTCCGATGGCGAAATAACCCACAGAAACAAAAACAACAAAAGTCGCCTTTGAATAACAACAAGTAACAACATTTCGCCACAGAACAGGCTTGAAACCCCACACAAATGACCTTTATTGTTGTGTCCTCGCGCGCTCTACGATCTTCTAAGAGGCTACTGCCACTTACACAGAACCAGCTCCTCGCATTGGCCAAAACTGGCTCCGTGAGAACCATCTCCTCGTCCAACAATATGAGAGCCATCACCAACAAAAGAAGCATCAGACAAGGAAACAAGTCGCATTCGAGAGAGTTGAAGATCGCAGTTACGTCAGGTATCCTGCTTGTGTCGTCCTATTTGAGCCTGTCTGGTTATTATCTCTCTGATTCTGGAGATGCTAGTACGTCTTTTAGAAATTTCAGTAGTGCTAAATCAGTTAAGAAAAACAATGGAAATGGTTCTGATTCTTCTAAACAACAGAGCATCTACTTGTTGAATGAGGATGAGATTACTAGAAGGTTGAGAAACTTGGAGGAATCATATTTCGTTAATAGAGGGAATGGGGTTGTTAGATATGATGTTGCTCAATTGCCTAGTAATGATCCAATTGAGGATGATAGATCAGAAGCTGTGATTACTGTTCCGATTGAAAAGGCTGAGACTGTCCATGTGTTGAAAGAAGAACAGGAAGGTCAAAAACAACCAAAAGATGGTGAGACTGTTCCAGAGTCGAAGAATGAAGATGTTATAAATATTATCAAGGAAGTTGCTGATTTTTATTTCTGGGGTATTTACGATGGCCATTCTGGTTATTACACAAGTTTGAAATTGAGGGAGGAATTGATCAATTATGTTGTTGCTGAATTGGGATTTATTTACAAGCCAAGTACTGTCAATCCAGGTTACAGAACAATTCCAAGTCAAGAATTGATTGATGATGCTATCAAACAAGGGTTTTTAAAATTAGATGAAGAAATTGTCTCTAAGTCACTGAAGAAGTTATTTGAAAATCCATTAGACAAGAGCAATGTTATCAACTCATTAGCTGCATCATCAGGTTCATGCGGTTTATTGTCCTTTTATGATTCAAGTTCCCAAATCTTTAGAGTTGCTGTTACTGGTGATTCAAGAGCGTTGTTGGGTTCATTGAATGAGGAAAATCAATGGACTGTTAAATCGTTATCTGTTGATCAAACAGGTGATAATCCAGAAGAGGTTGCAAGAATCCAAAAGGAACATCCAAATGAACCAAATGTTATTAGAAATGGTAGAGTTTTAGGTTCCTTACAACCATCTCGTGCCTTCGGTGACTCAAGATATAAAGTCAAAGATATCAATGGTAAAACATTTGAATCGTTACCTGAACATTTGAAGGTTTATTTCAGAGCACCACCACGGAACTCAAAGACAGCTCCATATGTCACTGCTGAACCAGTCGTTACATCTACAAAGATCAGCCCTTCTAAAAATGATTTTGTTGTTATTGCATCTGATGGTCTTTATGAATTATTATCAAATGAAGAAATCGTTGGTCTGGTTGTCAAATGGTTAGAGAAGAACAATACCACCTCATCATTGAAGACTTCATCATTAGGTTGGAATAACTTATTCAATTCAAATGATCAAAAGAAATTACCAAAGATTATTGATGTTTCTGATCCAAAATATAAAGATTCACAACGTCCTCCATTTAGAAACAATCAGACTTCAAATCAACATGAGTTCTTATTAGAAGATGAAAACGTTTCAACACATTTGATAAGGAATGCGTTAAGTTTGGGTGGTAGTAAAGAGTATGTTTCAACATTAGTTTCAATCCCATCGCCAAAATCTAGAAAATTTAGAGATGATTTAACTGTTACTGTTGTTTTCTTTGGTGAAGGTAAATATAGTAATGAGAATGTTACTATTAGTGAGAACGAAGGTGGTTTAGAAGTGAATAAGAAAGCTACTAGAAATGGTAAAGTTGATGAAAAGCCAAAACTTTGAGAGATCAAGCAGAAGGTTATTTATATTCAACTGTACAATTATTATACCAAAAGAAACTTTTACACTATGTAGGTTCATAGAATAAAGCCTGTAAAGATAGATTTACAATGCCCACTACCATGCATTCAAGATGAATTCCAGAATGAAAGGACCTGTTGCAAATGATTCAATCAAAAGATATCAGGCAAATGTCAATGACTGAATAGAGTGTTCATCAATTGGATCATTGAATTCAAACCGGAGTGGACATACTAACTAATGTACTCTGATTACCATTTTTTCAACATGTCTTGATACTATATACTGGTATAGCCCTCATAATGATCTGTTGATCGTTTGACCTTCTGTAACACAAAGGTTCTCTCTAACCAACATGATTCATCACTCCTTTTATACTCCGTTTTCTAAACCAACAATGACTGTAACTATGTCCAGGACATCATACTCCGGAACCTCCAAAGTCTTCAACTTTGCCACATCGATTATTCGATACCATACCTTCAACGGTATTTAAAATGTTTAAAATAATCCAATCCTGCTGAGAAATGAACTTTATTGATAGGACTGTGAAATCCTAAGTTTTGTAGAGTAGCACCGTCGGCAATAAGTGTGCATTATGGACAGTAAATATACCATCTGGTAGTATCCACAAGATCAAACGTGGTTTGACATATGAATGGAACCGAACCGAAACTAGAGGAAACCCATACACAGTGGCTCACAGTTCCACTACTGAGCCTATAAAGTTATGTCATCTGGACATTCTGGCATATTTTTCTGTCAATGGCACATGCGGAGTTGGTACCATTATCCAGATTCATGATGAGTGCGGTATGAAGAATCGGAGATGTTATCACATGATATTCATTGTTTGAGTGATGATATGGTGCCTCAGTGAACTGTGGAGGTAGTATTATTGTGTTCTTGACAGGTGTTAGAGAATCACATTTTGATCAAACGGGCCTAATAATTAATCACTACTGTGCTTCCATCTCATTCACTCTCCGTTTCCTGAAGAATAAGTTGGGTGTCTAGGTTCATATACCTAATCATCCCACCTCCCGTTTGTTAACTATGATCAATGGGAATGAAAATATGGTGAAGTCAGTGTGACTATGCTAGAAAGCCACATTTGGCAGACTACGACAGGCAAAAATCATAACCACTTCAAATCGATCATATACATACTCACTACTTAAGACCACATTGCACAATCCTTTAGTAGCTTAATCAAATGGTTTGAGTCTCTCTCGAATAATTTCTCCATGACTTCGGTATTTTTAATTTCGTCATCTCTCAGCACTCTGCTATGTAGGAAATTAGAGAACATGATCTTTCCAGGAGTCTTCAACAGTACTAAATCGTCCAAGACCAAAGTACACCCATCATTCTTACTGCCATATTCTTCACCATCCTCAAACACGATTCTGAGTTCTAAATAAAGCACTCTTAACTGTCTAACGGCTTCATCAATAATCACTTCATTAATGATCTCAAAGGCACTTCTCCGTGGAACTATATCATACTCAGAACTAATATCCTCAGTAGCGTATGATAGGCCAAGGAATCCAGGTCTTCTGAAATATTCTGCGCTACCAAAATAATAGAAAAATGGGCCCAAATGAAATGGGGCTCTAGGAGCATTGACCGTGATTTCATGATCTTCTTTATCCTTGTTGTACTCATCAATCAACTTCAGCTTGGACACAACATTATGAATATACTTATTGGTAGAATATTCAATGAAATTTTCCAGGGTCTTGAACTTTTCCTGTGTATCCCTTTTCAAGCGGTAGTAATTCTCCAATATCGATTCATTAATAAAATAGATAGTGATGTTCTGTGGAAGCATTCTGCCAATATTTGGTTCCATTTTTGGCTCATCACCAACTATGCGACAATCTCTATCATGAATAACATCAAATAAATCAGGTTGGGAATATATTCCCTCCTCAACACCGACTAGTGAACCAAATTTGAGCATTGGCTTTCTTGAGATAAGATTCTCAAAAAGCTCTTTCTTCAACTTCAATACGCCATAAAAAGGAAAATCTAATGTCTCAAGGCTGTGATGACTATATTGGCTTGCATAGTTCATAAATGTTAAACCTGCATTCTGTGTTATTGTGTCTTGATAAACTTCATATAGAATACGTGCTTCACTTGCAGGATCCAAATATGCAGTAGTGGTGGTGCCAGTAGCCGGTTGAAGATGAAGGCATAGTGAAGTCTGTTGGACTGTTGCTGGGATATTGGTGGTTTCTAGAGCAGTTCCAGATTCTAATCTGATAGAAGCGACTTCGGTAGCTCGATTGATTTTGGTTTCAATGGCCCTATCAGATAGTATCGAATCTGATTCTGAATTTGTCAAATTGGATGGTAGATCAAGTGCTGTTGAAGAAAATTCTTTATTCATGTGACTAGTGTCCGATAAATTGTATGATTCTGATGCATCAGCAACTGGCTCTTTCTCTTCCTGTTGGTGGACATTGTTAACGGACTGCATTCTAATTTGTCTTTCACCACCAGTGTCTCCATAACGGGCAGTTTCCTCTCTGGTATCTTCAGTTTCCCCGGCTCTAGAGTCTGATTGCTTCGAACCTTTCTTGTTTTCAACATCAATTTTAGCATCAACATCCTCAAGACCTTTCTCATCATCAGCATCAGACTCTGTTTCATTTGGGTCAGAAGTCAAATATTTGTCTTTTAGAAGTGACTCGTAGACTTTTGATAACTTGTGTAATCTTTGAATCGGTTCACCATTACCTGCTTCAGAAGTAAACGTAATGATGGCATCACTAACATGGTTTATCACTAACATTGGGAGTGGAATCAAGCGACTGAAATCATCCATTGGATCTCCGGCACTCCCAGGTTGTTCAGCTTCTTCCGGTATTTTGTAATCAGTGATTTGGCTATTAATATTGTATTGCATTTCATCATCATCATCATCATCACTCTTCGTCCATTGGTTCAGACGGTATAAGCGTGCCCGGAATGGCAACAACTTTAACAAGTCCTTCTCGTTAGGGTTACGGTTGATTGCCTCTTTGCTTCTGTTCATTCTAGAAAATCTTGTAAACCCTGGGGTTTGCTCAGATGAAACAGGCACAAAAAAGCTTTCCTCAAGATCCCAGTTGTCAATGGCATCAAGGTCCAACTCAAGCCATAAGACCCAAACATCCTCACCTGCAACAAAGGTGAATAAGGCCGCTGATGAAATCATTTCCAGGATCATGTATCTGCAACTCTGTTGCAACAGCGATATGATGTTTTTGTTGATTTTAACCCTATTGGTTGAACTCTGATCAGATATCTCGACAAATCCATTGATGAAGGTTCCTTCAATCGTTATAAAACCAGCTTGCTGTGATCCATCATCGGCGACTTCTATATTAGTCAGATCCAAATCCAACGGAGGCATTTGTCCTTTAGCTAAATTGACTTTGACAATCGGAAACGATGTACGAAGTTTCACTCCATTGCTCAGCAATCCAAGTAAATGTTCTTTCATAACTTTGCTTGGATCTAGTGTTTGTGTTTTTGGATCATTTTCGAGTATGACCTCAAACTTACCAATTTTCGAATAGAAACTTCCATCAGCCAAAACGGAATAACCACTATCTCCATCATAATTTCTGTTAACTGCTATCCTGTGTTTGAACTCAGATTCATATTCTGTGACGGTGTGCAAATTGTATGAACCATTTAAGAGAACAAATAACCCTCGCAGATCTTCATGATAGAACTGAGTTTCAGGTTGGCCTGCTTCTGGCCTAGAATCATTTGAAGTGCCTAACTCCATATTAATTGTACAGTGCTGATACTTATTCAAAAGCACTTTAGATATTCCTGCAATAACACCGAAACACTTATTGACGATCCTACCTTTAAGTTCATTTTCATCAGCTGCAGTGATGTCTTCAGAATACAGCAACGAATTGTAGTCATTAAATACCTTTTGCAGATTAAATAAAATTCCTTTGATTAGACTGTTGACTAGACTTTTATGTGAATACTCAACAAATCTAGAACGTAGATGACCTGTGAACTCTTCATAAATATCAGCGAACTTGAGTAACTCTCGCTCGTTCATCTTTTTCTGACCAGTTGAGCCTGATCTGGAAACCACTGGTAAAATTTCAAAGAACCTTGTGAAATAGGTTTTAGATACTGTTCCGGTCGATATGTGTTTGATGCCATCAACTGAGAATTTTAAAGAATTATTGGACCCAAATATAACAATCAAAGGAGCAACTTCAATGATATCTTTGACTTTTTGAACGAAAACTTCCTCGGTTTCGTCATCTGGTTTGACCTTCATATAGAGATGTTTCAACCATGAGACAAAATTGATGCTCAATCTATCAGAATCATGTTCGTCTAGGGTGCGTTGTCTCTTAGCCTTCACTTCACCATCTTCAGTATATTTTGAACGATCCAACTCCTGATTGATAATGAACTGCGTATAGTTTGTGGATTTGCTCCAAATTTCATGCAATACTAAACTAAACAGCTGAACGACTAGTTTGATCTCAACTTTTGCCATCAAGGAAACTGACTCCCTGAACTTCGCATCTTCGTGGAACTGGCGAGATGAAAGCCCGTTCCGTATGTCTTTGAGCCAACCCAGGTAGGTGTTGAAACTTGCCTCTTCTCTTCCCTCTGCACGGTTTCCCAAAATATCCATTGTTGTGTGTTTAACCCTCTGATTGTAATTATGTTGTTGAGTTACTTTCTTGAGAATGTGTCAAAAAAAAGCTTTCCTGGGAGAACAATGACCTTCGCGAATACCTAGAACAGAAAACAAGTCTTGGATGTAGTGGAATATCGCGTACCTACCAATGCAGTGCCATGGAGAGGACAGGCTTTGCGTCAAAATGCATTATTATATGATTAAGGGCTCAAACTAAAACCAAATCAGTCTATCAAAAACTATATAAAATTACTCAGCATAAAATCAAAATACAAACCATAAACTGTCTTCTAAAACAACCATAACTATATACCCCCATCACCTTTCACGCACCGGTACTACCATATCTTCCTGCCCAATCTTCAAACCTCTTAATAGTCTCCTTGCCCACACTTCTTTTAATTGTATTCATAGCTTTCTCAAAATCCAAAATACACAGTGGTCTGATCTCATGATTATAACCAACATTAATCAATCCCTCACCTAGGTGTCTAATTGGTTCCATTGCTGCTTCTTTTGCAAGTGATGTCAGATCACTGTTTGAATACCCATCAGTAATGTTTGCAACAATGCTAAAATTCGAATCGTCTAATGAATGATGTGCATTACTCATTAGCTTCTTCAATTGCGATAATCTTGTATCGAATTCAGGTAATGGGACGTATAATCTTCTTGAAAATCGTCTTCTTGCAGCCTCATCAATGGCCCATGGTAGATTTGTTGCCTTAACACGTCTGAAACTTTCTTGTTCACCATCTGCTTTTGCAGTCAATAATGAATCAATCTCATCAAAGAAAATAATAGAAGGTGGGGTAGCAACGTAGAACAAAGCACGGATAAGCTTCTCAGATCCACCTAGATATTTGGATAATAAGGATGATGCACTAATGCTGAAAAATGTTGAGTTGGACTCATTAGCAACTGTCTTTGCAATCATTGTCGTATGAAGCCGAACTGGTAACATTTATATACGTGCTGATCTCGTATTGGACTAATACTGATGGAGGTACTAGTTTTATCAACAGCAGCTCGAACACTACTGAACAATTGCCTGATCCCATTATTTCGAAATCTCCATTGTTGACATAAAAGGCAGCTGATTGTTTAGCTGAATTATACCCAGAAGGTGACCCCTCTGTTGAATCCCCATTAGACCCAACTTAAAACAAATCAGCATTGGTTTCTTCACCTTCAGTTAGTACCACATACAGAAGAAGTTCAACCATCCAAACAGATTTGATATATGCTGTTACTGACAGAATCACTATCAAAGCATTCGTCGAAGCCAACAGCCCGGTTTGGAAATACAGATTCAATTTTACTCAGTTATTTCATTGGGTGTTACTCGCTTGATGTTTTTTATTTTTTCAACAATCCAAAATCCAATAATATTAATTTGAATCGATTCAGTCCATCCAGTACTCACGGTCATGTCTTGCTTGCTGATAAGAGATCTTTTGATGTTGCTGAATCAGATTCTAATATATGGGCTAGTTTTGTTACTACTTTGGATCCAAATGGTGTTATTGAAGAGCGGATCAAATCAACTTTATTGAAAGCATCTGGTCACAATTGACTTATTAGATATCTATCAATTAACAATTTCATTTCAATTTAGGCTTTTTGGAGAGATCCCATGTTTTGCTTCAAATGGTGATCTGTTTTAGATATTGAAGATTAATACTTTATATACCCATCATCCAGTAGACAAATATTTTAAACAAATTCAGGTCTTGGCGACATCATTGCAACACCCCTCCAGTAATGACAATCATAAGTCCATCTTCCCAAACCTTTCAGATCAGATCCATACCTCACATTAGTGACAAGTTCCTCACCTCTCAGATCAAAAAACTGTTTAACTAATTCAATTAGATCATTCTTCGTCAATTCTAAACCAGCAACTGGAATACTGATTGTTCTTCCATCCTGAAGTACAACATTCTGCAAATCACCGTCATCCTCGAAATGCCATAACAATGGACCAAAATTAAGCCATTCACCAGATGATTTCAATGCATGCTTGACAGTCTTCAAGTACTCAATGATATTTGAAGCAGTATCTAAGAAAAAGACAGTGATGATTACATCAAATAGATCTTTGTTAGTAGTTCTGAACTCCTGGGCAGTCACATCATTGGAATAACTTTGGGAGATTTGTAAATCATTAGGACCATATAAATCAGTGAATGAACCAGAAGTAATGGTCATCAAGTCAGGAACATTGATATCTGGATACCTACTCTGGAATAATTGTAATTCACCAGATGGTTGTTGATCAGGGACATGGATTGGTCTTGTTTGGTATGCTCTAGATAATTGATTTGATGAAGAATGAATAAATGGAAACAATTGGAAATTATTGGCAACAAAAGTATGATTCAAGATGAAATTAGACAAGAACAACATATAGTATGAGAACTCATTCCCCTGAACACGGAATCCTCTCTTAACCAACTCGAAATTCAAACGACCTAACCCAACACCGGGAATCAAGATCTGATGTTCAGATCTCTTATTAATATCAGGATACTTCTCCTCCAACTCCCTAATAATCTTCCCGAATGAAACGTCACGCTCCTCATCGCCATCTGAACTCCACTCCCTCATAATCTGTTTCAAAGTGGACTTCACCTTCGAATAATCAGCAACTTGACACTTTTCCCAACTCCCTGGTGACGAATTCTCCACACCCCACTCTTCAGCAACAGCCAATGCAACCTTCTGGAAAAACATGGCATTCTGCTCAATGCAATACTCAAGGGCCTCGATATGGTTAGGCATCCAAGAAACATAGGCCCTCTGATTCTTAGGAAGTGAAAAATATTTCGACTTCTTAGGAATGATTAATTCTTCATATGCATAGGTCTTATAATGGTAAAATGCACTTCTATTGGATAGCTCAGTTAGTATTATACGAATTGCAAAACAGGGGACGTTTCACTTACAAGACACGTGTGATTGCACGGAGTTCCTCTTCATTCTCCATCTCGTTGGGAGTCTACCCTTTCGTTGATGAATTCAGAATTGTTGGTAGAGTTTGAAAGATCGCCATCATATATATATAAACATCGGTAGGGACACCGCTAACTATAACTGAGATCGTTCAGATAGGACACCCAGCAGTCACAGTTGCAGCTGATGGGTAATATGGCTGACGGATTAGCTAGGGTTTGTGTTGTGGGGCTGCTTTATGGATTTTGTGGAAATTGGTACAAGACTCAAGTGTGTTTTGAATATTTATTTAGAAAGCCCATATCATTAGAAAATTTAGTATACAAAAGCATGAAATAACCACATAATCAACAGCTGCAATTGTTGGTCTCAGCGGAATCACTATGAACGTTCAAGTCAACTCTGTTCTGTTGTTGCTCTGAACCCAGTGGTTGTTCTGAACCTTCACCAGGAATAGGAATCTTACTACCAACATTCAAGAAGACTTCCTTGACACCATCCCCTGTCTTTGCTGAAGTTTCCATAAATAGTAACCCTTCTTCCTCACTCAATTGTTGGCCTTCTTCATATGCGACTTTTCTTCCTTCTCCATTGGCTAAATCTGCCTTGTTACCAACAAGTGCAATAATTATCCCTTGGGAGGCTTGTTCATGTAGTTCTTTAACCCAATGACGGGCTTTGATGAATGAAGCTGGCTTTGTGATATCATAAACGACTAATGCTGCTTGCGCATTACGGTAATACATTGGTGCCAATGATGCGAAACGTTCCTGTCCTGCTGTGTCCCTGGACGGAAGTTAGTATTGTTGTTTTCTCTCTTAACCATAGGATTAGGATACTCACCATATCTCGAACTTTATTGTGCGATCACCGATTGAGCATCTCTGTGTAAGGAAGGCAGCACCGATGGTCGGTTCTGTGGGAAAGGGGTTAGTACTTGTGAACCAACAGGGCTTAGATTCCATTGATTATCAAACACATACCTTTATTTTCCTGGAATTCATCACTGACAAAACGTAAAACTAAGGAGGATTTACCAACAGCAGCTTCCCCTAAAAGTACTAGTTTCACAGGCGTGGCCGGTTTGCTCATTTTGATTCAATTATTTGGTAGTAAAGTCTTAAACTATTTGTTGTTTGACGTTACCAGAAGACACTTTTGTGGAAAATAAAGAGGCGGATAGTAGGGATGTGTGGGTGTTCTGGAAAAAAATACTAAAAAATAAATGATTTCGCCCAGGATCGAACTGGGGACGTTCTGCGTGTTAAGCAGATGCCATGACCAACTAGACCACGAAACCATTTGTGAGATTTCTGGAAATACTGTTCAATTTGTGATATTTTATACTTATTATCCTAATGATACAGGTTTAATACAGGTTATGTATCAGTATTGGTGAAGTTCTAGGATTTAGTATACGAGAGGTTAGCCAGTGGCGTTAACCATCAACTGAGTTTATAGTTACACCAATATAAGTCTTTGCTAGAAAAAAAAAAAACACCTCAAGTTATATAGTTCTTTAATAGGTTATATAGTTCTTAATTGAGGTAAGGTTTTATCTAATATCACGTAATGTGTACTGGAAGAGCTGCCCTTCTATAGCAACCCTCTCAGGTCTTATTTCAGGACGATCACTCATATTTTACATACAAGGCTATTGCATGAATTCCAACCAATTATAATTAACAATCAGGCGACAACCAATCATATTTAGAATCTTCTATGCAAGTCGGAAATATGTACATCGGTACTAAAACCAAATAGAAATAAAAGAATCTATCAGAACAAAAACATGGAATGCGAATCATAACTCTAATACCGTCATTAGCATGTTTTTCTGAGTCCCACATTGTTCACTTTTGACGTTTTGGTAAGGGCCACAAAAAGTAAACAAGAATTCCCACACCTACAGCCTTCTCCATAGTCTTTGAACATCCTCGTGTTTTTTTCACTTTTGATATTCCATTTGCTCATCAGTTACATTTGTGGTATTGTTTTCGTTTTTGTGTGTGTGTGCCTAGACCTTTGTGGATGAAAAATGTGGTTTCCTTCGAAATTGTGGTTTTTTTATAAATAAGAGTGTGGTTCCTGCTCCTCTTTCTTCTTTTCGGTTTTGTCAGTAGAGACAATAAACAGCCATTCTTCACACAGAGGGAGTTAGAAGTGAGTAAGACCCAATGCCCAATACCCATTGTAATCGTCTTGTAAGGTTGAATCTTAAGTGTGGTGTCGAACTAGAGGGTAAATCCTGGTTTGAAATACTGGTTGATCCCGGTGATGGGCCCTGGGGAGTTGACGGCTGAGACAGAGTTGTGAAGTTGAAGCCTGATACGGTCTGCTGCTGTTGGTTATTCCTGGGCAGATCAGTCGTGATTCTGTTCCTCATGTCATTGAAGTTCACACTGATGCAGGTCGTTTGTCTACTGAAGAAAACACATAAAAACAAAAAAAAATCATAAAACCCCAAAAGCCCAAAAAGAAGTATTAACCGTAGATTTATAGGATTGATGGTTGCTGAATTTGGTATTTAGATGCATGCTACTTTTGATGCATGAGACCCAAATCTTAGAGTCTCCAGAAGAACCAGAACATCTTTCTTCTTTTGAGACGGGCTGAACAAGCAAGTTGATAAAGTGATTGAATGATTCTTTAAACCAATATGAACTCATATGAATATATGTCTTCATCTATATTTGAATGATGGTCCTAGACATTGTAGATCTTTCGAAACGATGCTCTCTTAGTAGTGCTACAGAATTGCAACAGAATCAACAAGGTTCGTCAATAAAGTAGTCTTCAATACACTTCCAATCCACTTTGAACTCTTTCCATATTCTGAACCACTTCTCAAACTCATTATCATGTTCTCTAGTAGGATCATCACTCCTGATATCTCTTTGATAATGATTATTCACAGTTGGTATGACCTTATCCCAGTTCAGACAACAACAGAACAACGAGAGTTCCTTGAAATTAGAATGTTCTGAATATGGTAAGAATATATCGTTCTTGAACTTTAACATACCATCCATTGTATCATTGAAATCTTCAAATCTCTCATTGTTGTTAAGGATTTTGGAAAGGAACTGAAACTTTTGGTCATCATTGGCATATTCAGATGGCTTCGGTATTGATTTGGTGAAATTTCTAAAACTCCAACCAGTTGGTTTAACTTTTATGATCTTCTTATTCTGATAATACCTAGTCAGAAACAGTTTATCTGATAGTTTACTAATTGGAACTAAATGTATGAGACAGCTTAGATCTTTGGTTTTATTGACATGAGTTAGACTGAAGATCTTGAACGTTTCATCAGTCTCATAAGAGGTGACCCCATCCTTGAATTTCTTCGGATTGGTATCAAATATGACGAACTTGCTGAGTAGATCCTCAGGCGGTATGAAATTTCTAAGTACTTTGAACTTCTCAACATTTATCAGAATCTTGGTGTTCAAGTATTCAGATAGCCTCAGGTACAAGTTCTCTTTACCAATTGAGTAAGTACCAATCAACAACACCCATGAACTGTTATCATTTCCACTACTTGTCTTGAAATAGTTCAAAATTGAATTCTTCCCGTTCTGACTCTCTTCACCACCGAACTTCTTCTTCAGGTACAATCCAGTCTTCTTAACCAGTGAATTCTGCTCAATAAATAGATAAATAGGGTTCAGATAGGTTGTATCCAGATAAATATCATGGATCTTCTCATACTCTCTTAATGACTCGATCATATTCCTTGACACTCTGAAATCACCACAATGTAATACCATCTTTATGGTAGCTTCAACATCATCCTTGAAAACAAAATGCCTGAACAAGAAAATCAAACCACCCGGACAGTGATTAGCATGTAACGATTTAACTTTGATAAACTCATCATCATCATCTGATCGAAACAACGTTTCCCATTCATTCGATAAAGGTTTCACCATATCTCGATGATGTTCTTCATTCAAATTGAATTTCTCAATCATTAGTCGCTTTGTAATATCAGAGCAATAGACGGAGGAGCCATCATTATTATTGAACCATCTCTTTGTCATCCCTATGTAATGATCTGAATGGAAATGGGAAAGGAAGTGAATATCGATATCATATCTGTAAGAGTAATTGAAACCATCAACATTAACTCTGAAATGCTTAGCAGTTCTGGACAACTCGAATGTGATGGTTTTGAAGAAAGGTGCCAGTGGTTTCTGCTTTGGAGGAGCTTTTTGTTTTGACGCTGGTTGCTTCTTGACTTTGGTTATCGTGGTTTTCTTTGTGATTGAACTGGAACTAGTCGTAATGATTGGAGTTCGAACCGATGTCCTCGATTCAGATATTATCATCATCTCTTCATCGTCCTCAATAGCTTCTTCCTCATCCCCAATGACAATAACACCGTCTTCCTGTTCTTCGACCTTCACTTCAGATTCTACCACAACAGTGCCACCAGCACAAGCATCGATATGATAATCTCTCTGATACAACTCGAAATTAGACAGATTCAAAGAGCAAACAGGACACTTGATGACATCCTGACTTTCTCCATTCGATAAAGATGACTCCAGTTTCCTCTTCCTTGAAAAGTCCAGAGTTCTCTGCATCAACGATAACAGGGAGAACCATCAAAAAGAAGACGACAAGCAAAAAACAGATGTGGAGATTTTGTTATTTTGATTTCACAAAAAGTAAAAAAAAGATGCGATTTCTGTGGATCGAACACAGGACCTTCAGATTTCAAGAAATACTTCAGTCTGACGCTCTCCCAACTGAGCTAAAGCCGCAATTGTTGAAGTTCGAATTCCGTGAATATTTGGACCAAATTGATTCAATCCTGTTTTCCTTACCTACCTACTGCTGGTCGCATACTGAAATCACACTGGAGAACAACCCCACCTTAAGCGTTACAAAGAACTTACTTCCATCATCTCACGATGTCTGGTCCAAATTTGGGCTCCTCAGGCGGTCGAAATGACCATTCATCACCCCTTAGTCCAAATAGACCATTAACTAATGAAAAAACAAAAAAAAAATCTGATTTTACTGTTATTGATAATGAAAAAACCCCAAAAAATACTTCTGAAGTTCCTCAATCTACTCGTTCTTTTGTTAGAGAAGGTTTAAGTTATGCTGATTATGCGTCATCTTCGCAGAATTTCGCATTCAAAAATCAAAATCGTTACGGGCCACATCGTAATAACATAGGTGGTTTTGGTACAAACCAAACACAGAGACTGCATACTAAGTTCCAAGTTCCAGTCCCGGTCATCACTAAATACAATGATATTACTGCATCTCTGCCATCCAGATCAACAGACCTCAAATCATCAAACAATGAAAATATCTACAAGTCTCATGTATTGAAATTCAAAATCTCGGAATCCTCAATCAAGTCAACCTCCAATGACACTTCAACTGGGACCAACATCAAGCCAAAACTTTCTGAGATTACTGAAGCTATCCAATTTCATATTACCCAAACCATCTCTTCCATTAAAGCTACTATTTTCACCAACCCAGATAATAATGAAGCTACTCACCCAGATGAGTTCTTTTTAATGGAAAATATTTTACCCAAACTCAGAGTCTACAACCTCAATGGTAAAGACAGTTTCGGTTACAACTTCACTGACAATCCATCGACTGATGGTGACTCTGGGGAAAATCAACCAACATTAGATTATGCATCAGATTGGATCTCTGACCAAGTCTTCCATATTGATACTACTTTTACTGATTCTGAAGGTTCAAAGAATATTCCATTGCCATTTGATTTTTCATTGGACTTATCTGATGATATCCGAACTGGTAAAGAGGACATCCATTTCATGAAATTCGAATACAATTATCTTCAAACATGTCCACCTACAAAGGAGGCCATCAGGTTTTTTTTCAAACATACTGACTACAAGGTATTATTTGTTAGTGAACCAACAGTTGTTCAATTCCAGTTCACCTTTTTTGCTATTATTGAAGCTGCTGGTATGGAATCCATTCCAAAAGACGCGATCAATCTAGTTAAGTGCTATACAATGAATTCTAATCACTGCTACTACTGTCTTAGTATCAAGCATCACAGAGCCGAATGTCCATCAGCTCCAGTTTGCCACTGGTGTAAAGCTTCTAGAGCCCATTCACCAAAGAGTTGTCCATTCAAGGGTCAAAGTCAAAGTCGTAGAAAACCAAGACCTTCAGCCCAACAGAATGATACCACCTCAGGTGATCAAGATTCAATGGATAGTAATCCTGATTCAGTCGGTCCAGATTCCACTCAGATGGAGTCTAATTCAACAACACCAGACCCTTCAAATGATGACAATTCAGATACTGGACAAGAAGATCACGACATGACAGACAGTCATAACGTCTCCATTGATGCATCTTTAACAGAACCAGATATTACAGGAATTCCATCATTTCAATCCTTTGAATTATCTCCATTAGCTTCAGCTTCTACTTCACTAGCCAATGATTCTGATGGATTCACACAAACCTCCTCCAAATCTTCAGGAATGAGATCTTTCAAACCAAATCACAATAGCTCTAAAGCTACCAGACAATTAGGAGTGTCCAAGACTGCTAATAGTCACTCATCAACTAAATCAAAAAGCACACAAATCCAACAAACCATGGACGGAACCCTATCTGCTCATGAGGCTAAAGCCAACAACTTAACTGATGAGATTGAGACTGATGATGATGTTGAGAATAATGAACCAGCAGATTTATCACCAGACCAACAAGATCAGCCATCCAATGAAGAATCCACTTCCAGTGCTGCACCTGCCAAAAATCAAACAGCTCCCTCGGATACAATATCTCTGAATCTGAATTCAATGGAACCTCATTAAATGAAGACATACATCAACATAACGAACCATCATCATCACAAACACTAGCAACTGCTGGAATAAATGATAACCATGATGGTACATCCCAACTTGATGGTGATGACAATTGTCCTGACTCTCCAGATGGGTCAAAGTCATCCATACCAACCGATCAATATAATATCACTGTTTATTCTAGCGAGAGGAACTGGTTCTTCTCCATATTACCACCCCATCCACATCTAGCATTAATATTAGTTGTTCTTCTACTTCTGATCCCTGCTAATTCCCCACTATCTCCAAACGTGGTTTCTGATCCATCTTCCCCGATATATCAGGTTGCCATACCTTTCAGGCTTATCATCGCTGCTGCTGCTATTAGTTTCAAATCAATCATCAACCGATATGCCTGAATCTGATTCTAATAATGAATTACCTACCCTTCTAATTGATCAACCAACTCCAAACTTGATCAATCCCATCATCACATCAAGAATAAAGATACTTTCTATCAATATTCAAAGATTCGGAACCTCATCTCAGATGAGCACCAAACTGAATCACATCACGACCTCAGCCTTCTTCAATACAGCACACATTATCACTATTCAAGAAGCAAAATGTGATCCATCAATGCTAAACCAACTCAAATTAGCTATTCAACCTGAATGGCAGCTCATTGGAGATCCTATGAATCACACCAAGATTCTGTTTCACACTTCATTGTGCACAAACTCTATCAAGATTCTTAGAAACAATCCAATTCAAAAACAAACAACTGATAAGCACAAACTATCAGAACGCATCTCTGACATTAAACTATTGTTTAAAATGCAAACAGCGTCCGGTGATCAGCATCATATGATAGTCAATTTACTAAACATATATGCACCAGCGGATGGTCCCAAGCAACGTGCAGCCTTTTATCAACACTTAAATGAATGCCTCATGAACCTCAATATTCCCAATTTGAGGGAACGACTGATCATTATTGGTGACTTTAACAATGTGTTACAAGCTTCTGATGTTTCCAATCCTGATAGATTCAACAAAGGTGACAAAGACACTAAACAGTTAGAGCAAATCATCACTAATTTCCATCTTAGAGATGGTTTAATGCTGATGAATTCACGCGCGAATCGTCAAATGGACAACACTGGAATGATTGATGATTCAGAAATCTTCACGAACACAATGAATTCAACACGTCCAATTAATCAAATGAATGCAGAACCCCCAAGACAAATGGCAAGACGTCGTTTCAAACCTTTGACACAAAAAATACTATAAAAGGAATTGTGGTTTTTCCTTCTGTTTCTTCCTTTCTTCTTTTTTGAAATCTTCACCGGATATGATGGTGCCTCTGTTATTCAAGTTCCCCAATGGTTTGAATTCATGATTTAGAAGAGTGAGTCCACACACCGTGAAATATAATAGCATCAGTTGATTGGAGCCCTGTGATTGCAATTGTTGCGGAAGGGTATGCAGGAAGTAGGAAGACTACTTTCTGTGCGTGGGCCTATTCAGTGACATTGGTCCGGAAGGGGGATAATCTGTATTGGTTGTGCTGGATGTTGGTTTCTTCTTGATGTTTTGAACCATAACCTATAAATTAAAGTAAAGATGGATTCAACATTCGTGTCCAAACCAATCTTCAGTCACATATCACATATCACGTGACACGCATGTATTTTTGTATTTTCTGCCACAGATTTCTTTGTGTCACACACAATTGTTCAAGAGAAAGAACTCTATGATTTTCAAATCTCAACTGTTCAGGCACTAAATCAGTTTGGTTCAAAATGGAAGAAAATATTAGATCTTTTTCTACTCTATTCCCTTGTTTGGATGATGTTCTTCAAGGTTACTTAACACTTCAATTTGATGACTCGTTTAAACAAAATTTCAAAACTTTGGGAAGTCAACGTCTTGTTTTGATGGGGAAATGTGCGTTTATTTATATGGGTATGCAGGATAGGTTCCAAGAAACAGACCACAGTACTCTAAAGTCATTCCTAGGAGGTGCTGATGAGAATGACTTCCATTCATTTTTGAATCTGTCTCCAGCACTTGTCTTCACATTCACTGTCCCTGTACGTGTGGCACAGCCTGGTATTCCGGAATCTACTGCAAAAGGAACAGTTGCTGATGGTTATAGAAATGCATTTCATGGAATTTCTACTAGTTTTGAGTTAGATGAAGATGCAGAAGGTGTTCTCAAAGAGTTCGCTTTAATTTATGATGGTTATATTAAGTGGATCAGTGAGAATATTATTAATTCAGAGAATTCGTGGAAAGATGACTTAAAAGAAGTGGTTGATCTGTTTGAACCTGTTTTTTCAAATTTAAAGCAAATATTAGTGAACACAAACATTAGTGAGCTTACAGAAGAAACTATCAAAGAAGAAAGTGACTTGGTTTTGAAAGCATTTGCAAAGGTTGCAAGTTTCCTTCTATTCAAATGTTTTGGTATAGAAGAGAGATCATTCAAAGATTATGAGAACGAGCCAACAGCTGAATACAATTTGGTACAGTACCAAACACGCTGTGATTATCCAATATTCCTTTCACTGGCTTCTGAGAGTTTGCAATTGAAACCAGATAGATCATTCAACTTAGTTGACGGTTCAAGTCATTTTGCTCTTATTCCTCTTGAAGTCAAGGCTGTTCTAGATGATGTTGTAATAGGAGGTGATGGTTCGTTTGACGATCTACGTGATCTTCTGGAAAATACACAATTTCAAGGCATATTTGAACAAGGATCAAAATATAGTGTTTTCAAAGGTGCTGGAACTGGCTCATTGATTTTGTTCAATCAAAAGTGTATGATTTTGGTATACTTTGCTGTTGATTTTGATCTTCTCAATTTAGAAGGCGATACCATTGAGTTAGAAAAAGAATTCAAAGAGAATAAAGCAACAGGTAGAAAAATCATTCCTATGAAAATCAAAGTATTCAATATGACTTCAATTGATGATAGCTATGTAACCTGCTTCATCAAAATATTGGTGTCATTAAAACAAAGAATAGATTTGTTAACTTCATCACCTAATGAGAAAAGAACTCGAATTAAAGAGAAGATAAATGCACTCGTGAAGGCACTATCTAAACGAGGTTTCAATCCTGATGATAATCAAAGTGATGATGGGAGTAGTTCTGATCATGATGATCAAAGTAATGATCCACCTCATAAAGGTAAATCTATGAAAAGAACTGGAGATTTTCAAAACCCTGGACGTCAAACAAGATCTAAAACACAAAAAACAAAAGAATCTGAGTCAAAATCCTCTATCCAATCCAAGGTTATGCAAAATATGAGTGTATCGTTATTGATTAGTTTTGAGGGTGAATATTTAAGTGACTATGAAATATTCAAGTTTGGTGGTGATTCTTTAGGTGTTACTCTACAAAACTTAGGATTTTACAGTCCTATCAATAAAGTTCCTTTTTCTGCAGGACTGGATTATTTTAATCAATTTAAATCAACCATTCTTTCCACTTCAGTGAAGAACTTCAGCAAGTGTTTGATTGAAGATGAGAATGATAGCAATGATTTACATTCTTTCATTGAACGGAATGATATCAGCATTAAAGATGTCTTCAAGTCATATGATGGAATTGTCATGAAAATTCTCAATGTTGGTCTACAAAAACAAGTGTACGTCCAATTCAAACGTTATGAAAACTTCCCAACTTTTGAAAAATACTTAAAGCATGGGTATAAGTATATTTATCAAAATGAAATAAAACTTTTAAGAGAGATTAATGAATTTAATGTTGCTGCTGTTAATGAGGGGAGAAGTGAAGATGTGATACCCGTCCCTGAGGTATTGCTTGTTGGTGATAAGTTCAATTTGTTCTTTTCATCTTCCAAACTTAATGGATTTCTGGGATTTTACTTTATTATGAATGAGATAAAGCAAGATGATACATGGGCAAATGTCCTTCCATTGAAACAAACTGTGATTGATGAAACCAAAGATAATATCGAGAGAATGATAAGAGTGTTACGTATAAGACATGATGATATTGAGTTCAGAAACTTAGTTTACAGCAATAAGAAGATTTTCTTTTTAGACTTTGGTTTTAGTTACAAAATCAAGGATTCAAATTCAATTGATGAAATAGTTGAAGAAGACAGGGAAAAACTTCAAAAATTGCTTGGAAATCCTTACAAATCATTTTGATATTGTCATATTGATGAAATAGGTCCCGCGATAAATAATTTCAATGCTTTAATGATAAATGTTTAGTAGTTCATAGCAAATACCTTCGTAGACAAAGACGCCCTCCAATTTGATACTAATCCTTCTCAATTGCTTATGTTGTAAAACGGTCGACCCGGAGCTACGCTGCCGAGTTGGCTGGTTAGACATCGTTATAATTTGGTGCTTATGACTTAAGACTTCAGCTAGATCTAATGGCCAATTCAAAAAAAGGTTACAAGCAAATACAGCTGAAGTTATGGTATAGATGTATCATGGACATGGTTATACATAGTTACAGTCATTGTTGGTTTAGAAAAGTATAAAAGCGTATAAGAGCAGAGAACTGAACATTGAATTCGAGAATTTCTGGTATTGGGTTATTGAGACAACATCGGTTTAACAAATACATCTTCTTTAATCAATGAACATGGTCCTGGATAATGCAGATTACCAATTCGAGAACAATGGTAAAAAGAGTGAATACTACATATCAGAATATTCTAGTGTCTTCATGGATTTAAAACTCTCTGACAACCTTACGGTTTTAAGTAAGCTAAATCCACTTCTTTACCAATTGTAACAATTTCATCATATAACAAAGTGGTTAGGAATTCACTGAATCTTTCACCTGTAATCTCTGGTTTGAAATAACTAGCGGCCAATTCAAATTTATTACCAGCTCCACTCTTTTCAATCAATTTCTTAGTTTCTTCATTCAATAATTTCTCAGCCAAATCTGGAGTCAATTTATCACCAGTATCATCCAAAATGACTTCATGTTTAACCCATTGATATAATTGAGATCTTGAAACTTCAGCAGTTGCTGCATCTTCCATTAAGTTATTGATTGGAACACAACCTAATCCACGAATCCAAGATTCCATATAGTTTAACCCAATGTATAAGTTGACTCTGATTCCACCTTCTGTGATTCTGAAATTCTCAATGTTGGTATTTAGTAAATCTTCAGGAGTTTTAGGTAATGTGTTTGGGATATAATAAATTTGGTTAGGGAACCCTAATTCATTAAAAACTTCATTACAAATTGAAGCCAATGCAGGATGAGCAACCCAAGATCCATCATGACCCTTATTGAATTCTCTCAATTTATCAGAATGAACTTTATTCAAAGCTACTGTGTTTGCCTCTTGATCATTCTTGATTGGGATTTGAGCAGCCATACCACCCATAGCATGAACATTACGAGAATGACACACTTTAATTAATTGCTCAACATATGCGTTCATGAATGGTGATGTCATTGTCACTAGATCTCTGTCAGGTAATAACTTATCAGATCTTGATTTCAATTTTTTGATTGTGGAAAAGATATAATCCCAACGACCACAATTCAAACCTGATGAATGTTGACGTAATTCCCAGATGATTTCTTCCATTTGGAAAGCAGCTGGTAATGTTTCAATTAAGACAGTGGCACGGATGGTACCTCTTGGAATACCAATGAAATCTTGTGACACATTGAACACATCATTCCATAATCTTGCTTCTAAGTGATGTTCCATCTTTGGTAAGTAGAAGTAAGGACCACGACCAATCTCAATCAATTTCTTAGCATTATGGAAGAAGTATAAACCAAAATCAAATAATGAAGCACTGATTGGTTCACCATCAACCAATACATGCTTTTCCTCCATATGCCAACCTCTTGGTCTTAGGATCAAAGTAGGGCTCTGGTTGAATGGTTTCTTCACTTTGTATTCTTTACCTTTGGCAGAATCTGTGTAATTGACTCTATCACGAATAGCATCATATAAATTGAGTTGACCAGAAGTCACATTTTCCCAAGTTGGGGCAGCAGAATCTTCCAAATCAGTCATATAGGTCTTCACATCTGAATTCAAGGCATTGATCAACATCGAACGGGATGGAGGACCGGTGATTTCGGTCCTTCTGTCAATCAAGCCAGGTGCTAATGGTGGACCAGTCCATGTTGGGTCTTCTCTGATTTTGGCAGTTTCTGGAAGGAAATCAAATTTGGCTGTTCCATTATCTAATTGTGTTTGGAAGTCTGCTCTGTTTTGCAACAACTCCAATCTCTTCTTATTAAAAGTACGGTGAAGCAAGACAACAAACTCAAGGGCTGACTTGGTGATGATATCACTGACTGAGGTTTCTGATGGAAGAGCAGCTGATTGTGTTTCCAAAGGTGCCAATAATTTGACGTTTTCCAATGAGATAGCAGGCATTGTTGATAAGGGTGTGGTTTCAATTGCTGGAGAAAACCACAGCCTTTTCAGAGACCATGGCCGACTTTATATACACGTTTCCAACTTTGGACACCATCACACGATGACTCGGTCCAGAGTCCTGAACATGACTCGTCTGACTGGGTTTGGAACAGTTTATGATTTTCGATATGGTTTTTCTCGGACCAAAGCGAGTTTCCGTTTTTTAAGGGAGGGGCCGTTGGTGGGGGCTGAAAGGAGAGTCCGCCTGGAAACTTGAAAGGCCAGCTCGGTAAGTTCCGAGCTGCTGTTGCTGATAAGGCAGCACCTTCCCGTCCTGCGCAGAGAGCCCACTGCCCAACCACGCCGAAAGAGAGCCACGTCCACCAGGGTCCAGGACACCAGTTCCACCTCCATCTTTCCTTCTTTTCAAATCTCCTTTCAAGAGAAAATGTGCCACTTTTTTTCGTCTTATCGTCGCTTCAATGGAAAAACTGCCTTCTGTCAACACGGGCCGCAGCTTCCGTAATGACAACAGATTACTACGCTATCAGACATAGCCATTTGTCACGTTCTACTCATATGGCATATTTACACACTCTTAACACCGTCATCGAGTCTCTTCACAATCACTGACTCATCGTCTGTCAAAACTCCGGCCTCGATTAGCACTTTGTACGTCTTTTCAACGACTTCCGGGGACAGTTTATTCAATGGTCCTTCAGTAAATGTCACGGTCTTTAGCCATTCTCTGGCATCTTCCTCAGAGTAATCCAGATTAGTGTAAATGTATTTGATTGCTTCTTCTTCATGTGCCTTAAAATATTCAATACCTTCTTCCAAAACTTTCAGGAACTCACTCAATGCCTCTGAGTCCTTTTCAACTAACTCACTACGGGCATTAATAACCCATGATGGCCATGGTGTATAGATCTCACCTATTTGTTTGACTTCCCCAGAATCATAGTATCTCTTAGTGGTGAAATATTCCCACATGAATGCATCTGATGGTGCAACCTTCTCACCTTCATCATTGACTTCTTTCAAATTAACAGAATCCCTCAAGTTCTTAAACGTAGATAACACAGGGAAATCACCAAAAAACGGGTTTTGAAAGCCCTGTTGTAAAGCCATCACATAGGCCATCACGTATGAGCCTGATCCGATTCTACTGACACCAATTCTCTTAGCCTTCAATTCATCCTTGCTAGTAAATGATCTATCAACACCGGTCGAGACAGCCCAACATAGAGGAGATTGAACATAAGTACCCAAGATCTTATACTTGTCATTTCCTTGAGCAACACCTCTAATGAATGCTTCAGTTAAACCAATTGCAATGTCTAATGAACCATCAGTTAATGATTGGATTAAATGTCCTGATCCAGATGGATAAGGGATCAATTTAACGTCAATTCCTCTTTTGGAGAAGAGATTTTTGGAGACTGCGAAGGCAATTGGGGTTGAGAAATGCTCAGGAACGTAACCGACTTTGAAAACCATAAAGAATACAAAATGAAGAACTCAACCATTGCGTCAAAAGTAGGTTGAAACCATCATAAAATTATGGCTGGAAATTCCTAATGATTTTCACGTGATGTATAATTCCCTAATTAGGCGTTTTGCGCCACCCTCCTTTCACGCCAGCCGCCGAACAAAATCAAAATAAACAAAATCAAAGTAATCCACTAATTCAGCATCGAAACCATACCAAAAAGCTACTCAATTGTGCCCAAGTCGCTACTTATAAGAGAAAAAGAAAGCTGAAGAACACCAGAAAATGTCCATTCAGCTCCAGCCAGGTCTCGCCAACGAGTCATTGGATCGGGTGCTCGAAGACCTGCTTGTTCGATTCGTCGTTAATGTCCCACCAGAAGATCTCTCCACCAACTCCAGAGTATTCTTTCTATTCGAAGAAGCACATTGGTTCTATTTAGATTACGTGAGGCTAGTGAATCCTCAGCTACCGTTATTAAGAATGAAAAGTTTCTGTAAGAGATTGATTGAAGTTTGTCCTATTGTTTGGAATGGTGGTGATCCTAGTGAAGGTTTGAAAGAGTTTGTTAGTTATAAGCAATCGATCCCGGTTCGTGGTGCTGCGCTGTTCAATAGTGCGATGACGAAGTTGTTGCTTGTTCAGGGTGTTGAGTCCAGCAGTTGGAGTTTCCCAAGAGGGAAGATATCTAAGGATGAAGAAGATTCGGATTGTGCTATTAGAGAAGTTCATGAAGAAATTGGGATGGATGTAACTCCATATTTGAATAAGGATGATTATATTGAGAGAACATTAAGAGGGAAGAATTATAGAATTTACTTGTGTCGTAATATTCCTGAAGGTTATGATTTCCAACCTGTTGTGAAGAATGAAATTAGAAGTATTTCATGGATGGATTTCAAAAAAATTGGTAACAAGATTAAGAATTCCAATGATGATAAATTCTTCCTTGTCAATGCAATGTATCGTGCCTTACAACAATGGGTCAAGAAAAACAAAGGTGAATACAATGAAACTCAATTGAAATTAGAAGTTGAAACTCAATTAAAATCAATGTTAGGTATAGAAGATGAACCAACAAAAGAAACAAAACTAGATGTTGATCCAGGCAGAGATTTATTAGACATCATAAGAAAATCATCAGCTAATAAGCATCTAAAGGATGTTCAAGAAAAGATCCATGAATCCAAACAAAGACAACAACCATCATCTCAACCAATCCCACAACAAGCACCTCAACCAATTCCACAACAAGGTTCCTTCCCGTTCCCTCAATTCCTACCATTTGCGCCAATGCCTATGCTTATTCCACACATCCCAGTCATTCATAATCAACAAGGTGGTGCTGTTCCATTATTTGCTAATTATCCATTAGTTCCACCACCACAAACCCAGCAACACCCGGTCTTGATTCCACAACTACAACAGTCTCAATTCCCACAAGAACATGAATTGCATGCTCCTAATGCAAACCAATTATCACGTCCGTCCTTAAGTATCACTGTTTCTAAAAATGTTGATCAGTCAAGGGAGTTATTATCGATTTTGAATAGTCGTGCAAATAAATCAAATGCCAAGGAATTATTATCATTGTTTAATACGAAGAAGGATGATGCTAACGAGAAGGAAAGTATCAATAGAAGCCCAGGAAAGACCGCATCATCTGGATATTCCAAGGCATTATTAGGTTTATTGAAAACCCCAAAACAAACCACGGAAGAGGAAGAACCAAAAACCGAATCACAAAAGGTTGAGAAAGTCTCATCATCTAATGCATCAAAGGATTTATTATCATTATTGAAAGGTAATACTCCTGTTTCAGGAAGTTCAAACTTGACATCATCGATAACACCAATTTCTAGATCTTCGTCGAAATCAAGATCAGGAACACCAGTTTTGGGTAAATCTACTTTAGGATCTGCTTCTTCTACGGGTGTGAGTGGATCAATTACAGATGGTGGTAAACCAAGACCAAAGATGAAGATACTGAAGAGAAATGAGGAGTTTCCTGTTGCTGTTGAGACCAATGAACCAACTGTGAAATCTGAAGATGTTGAAGAAGAAGAAGATAATGATGAGGAGGAGGAAGAAGAAGAAGAAGAAGAAGAAGAAGAAGAAGACGATGATGAATATGAAGAATCAGTCAATGTTTATAACAAATCATTAGATGCGAGAGCGTCTCCTAAACCATCCAAGGAATTATTAGACTTGATTAAGAAGACTCAAGAACGTTCCAAATCTGAAGAATATGAAGTCTTTGAAGAATTTAGTGATGAAGAATTCGAATTTGATAATGAAGTAGAGGAAGAAGAAGGTGAAGATGATAGAAATGAAGAATTTGAGGAAATTTATGAACAATTAGAGGAAAACATCCATGATGTTGAACCATATGAATTAGAATCAGAGATTCCTTCACATCATGAAGTTCAAAGATCATCAATTAATACTTTCAATACAGAGGAATTAGAAATTGAGGAACCTTCAGTGATTGAACATTTCGATAATCCTAAGAACTTAAACAGTACTCCAATTGAAGAACAGGTCAAAAAACCAAAGAAATTAATGATGTTGAAACGTGGACAAGAGTTAAATGAATTATTGGAACCAAAAGAGAAAAAATCAGTTGAATTCTCCAGGGATGCAAATAACAGTGATGATGATGAATTCGAAGACGCAAGCACATTTGGAGATTCTTCAGAAATCCCGCTTTCACCTGCACAAACTCAACAAACATCAGCCAAGAATGAGTTATTAAACCTCCTTCATTCAAAACCATCAACGCCATCAATTAATCAAACCAGTGCGACCACCACCACAACCACAGCCTCAAACGAACTCCTCAACCTCTTAAAACCATCATCCCCATCTCCACAACAACAACAACAACAACAACAACAAACCGCAACCCCGAAATCAAACCCGTTACTTGACTTCCTTCATCGTAAGGATCCACCACAACCACATTCACTCCATCCAACAATCCCATCTGAACCACAACAACAATCATCCTCACAAGCATTGCTGAATTTATTAAGGAAAGGAACACCATCACCAACAACAACAACCACCGCACCACCACCACAAACGAACAACGCAGGAAATGAATTATTAAACCTATTACATAAATCACCACCACAACCTGCCACATCATCATCCCAAACATCACAACAAGTCCCATCTAGCGCATCCAACGCTTCAAATGAATTATTAGGGTTATTACATAGATCAACACCATCACCATCACCAACATCAACTCAACCAACAAATGATAACATATCAGATGGTGGAAGTGGTGTTGGTTCGAATTCACAAGGTCATGAATCTGGGAAGAGAGCGACTGATTTGTTGAATTTATTGCATGGTGGGAAGTAATTATAGGTTATCAATACGTACGTATTTGATTGAGTCATTTTGATAGTGAGAGAGGGAGGGAGAAAGAGGAAAGAAGGTGCATTTGCATTGTCATTATTATTGTATATTAATTTAAGAATCTCATGAATCATTTGTATTATTTGATATTGTACATTCACTGTCTAATGATATTCGTACTACCAACAGAGTGTGCCCTTAACTGGGAAGCAATAAATAAGGGAATAGAAGGTTAATAGAGTATAGCAACCTATGTGGGCTCCAAGTATATAAATAGGCTCTTTCTACCTAATTGCTGTAGGGAATACACATACAGCAACCATTGACACAGTATCACCTATAGAGGTTATCATCAGCTTCAGTAGCCATTAGACCTTGTTTGACTGATCTCATGGAGAAACTCCCTCACGAACTCCAGATAGAGATCCTTAACCACGTTAAGACATCAGATGACTTGATGTCCGTTGTCAAGGCCGGTTTTAAGCTCAATGAGATTGCGGCCTTCGTTACTGATGACAGACAGACGCAGATGCCATATTTCAAGTTCACAAACCTAGAAACGTTTGATATCCAGGATGCAGAGAGCTATTCAAACTACGCGTTGCTGTTTATTGAGATCCATAAGTTTGATTCACTGAATACGAAGGAGCTCATAAACCAGTTGGTAAATACGAAGGCGGTGAGGTGTGTTATTGCCATTTCTTTTCGGTATGGGGTTGGTTCTAGGATAACTGCCTCTGAAAATGAACCCCACAAGGTAATTGAACTGATTAAGGGATTTGACTGTGTGGATGGGTTGGATGTTTCTTACGTTCTTGAAGGGTTCAGGGTATGGAGATTTTTTGGTGTTCTGGCAGAAGGCATGCTTGCCGCGAGTCCAACTGAAGGCTTGGAGATTCGTGTCCAACTAAAGAATTGAAGGTTGAGAATGGGAAGAGACTACGACTTGATTTTGGCTCTTGGGCATATAAAGAAGCGTTTGAAAAGATATTTGGGTTGCGAATTGGTAATGTTCAACAGTTAGTGATGGGTCTTACTACTGAGAAGCTTGCATACAAACTAGTTGAGAGTGACGTTGAAGAAGTTTTAGAGATACAAGGTGGTATCGAAGAAGACGAATACGACAAAGAGAGATTTTTGTCCTATCCACGTTACAGTTTCATGAAATCCGGTTTCTCGAAGACATTGAAGACATTATCACTTGCTAGTGTTTTGAACTTTGAAGATGTATCTTTGCCAAATCTACTGTGTTTGTCATTACAATTCCTTCCTGCTGTGGAGATTAATGCTGAAGGAAATGACAAAATCATACCTGGTTCATGCTCAATGAAACGTGTTGAGCTTCCAAACCTGATTAATCTAATAATAGAGTACCTTTTTGACGATATACAAGGTGAAGACATAGCCATCAATGAATCATTGCGGGCTTTGTCCATTAGAAGATATACAGAATATCGCGCTGATTGGAGAGCCCGTGGAGAAACTGTTCCAGGATGTCCAGTCAATACGAACCCAGGGCACGTCCTATTGTCACAGACTCCTGGAATGAGGAAACTGTATTCTAATATTGAGGAACTCCAGATTGATATATTTAGGAATGATGTCCCATTGAACATACTGGAGGATGAAAGCAACAATTTCACCAACTTGAAAGTGCTAACAATCAACAGTGATACACCTAATTTCCTTCCACATAGCTCACAATCCCCCGAGTTTCCAAGTTTGGAGGTGTTGAATGGGGTTTTCAATTCACCAGGAGGAGCCCTTGTTGAGTCAAAGGGAACGGAGCTGAAATCTGTATCACCAGGTAGGATTATCAGTACCATTGATGCTCCTAAGTTGGCACAGATAGATGTAGCCACCTCTTCACTAGTACCTATATTCAACTTAGATCCTTATTTGAACCAGTGTCTTGAGGTTTTAAGATTGGCTGGTGTTGCAGTATACAGTAAACCAGAAAAGCGACTGTTGAATAATCTGAGTGTTATTGAGTTGCAGAACGCGTATGATTATGATGATAGTGAGTTTGGTCTACAATTGAAATTCGAGGCACCTAACATATCTAGATTCCGAGCTGTTTCATTTCCAAATCTGCCAGCAGTTGTGTTGAAATTATATGGATCATCCTGGGAGAATAAAGTAAGTCTGTTGAATACGCGTGGGTACAAAATTGATATCAATGAGATTGACAAACGTGTGCATTGCCAGATGATATTGTTATGGTGCTCTTTACCATGCATAGGTAAATGGGTAATTCAATCGTTTGTAGACAGATTAAAATAGTTACTCTTGCCCTCCATAATTTCAGGTCGTTGATATAGGGCTTACCTTCATCACGACAGACTCTGTATATGGAGTCACCTACTCCGTACAGTTCTGTCATCTTTGACGAAATTCTTTATAACACCTATTGACGACCCGTTAAGATCAGTAATGGTGAAACTAGCCTAGCAAATTTCTCAAATTTAGCACCATTTTGTCTGGGTGTGGTGGCATTGCACATATTTGTGCTTATTCAGTGATCCTGCTAGTCTTATTTCCCAACACCGTGGGCCTTTATAACTGCGCCTGTTGTGTTAGTTGTAGTGTGCCCGTACCAGTTTCCCGATATTATAATTTTTCCACTTATCTTTAAAAACAAACATCATCAACAACAATACACTAATACTGAAAAAACCAAACATACACACAAAAAGAAGGAAAGCCATGTCCAAGAAGATCCTGTTCCTGCACGGGTTTGCACAGTCCTCTCAAATATTCTCCGGGAAGACCGGTGGCTTACGAAAGGCCCTTCTCAAACAGAACTACGAACCAGTCTACTTACAAGGCCCTCTAAAACTATCGCATGAAACAGCAGGACATGCGATCTCCTCCGACGTGGACTTGTATGGCTGGTGGCAATACGGCGCCGATGATTTCGATGTGGCTGAAGCGATTGAAGTCGTGAAGAATGGCTGTGATGCCAATGAGATTGAGGGATTGGTTGGGTTTTCTCAAGGTGGTGGATTTGGTGGGTTGTTGGCTGCCAAGTATAAGGAGTTACTGCCTAATCTGAGATTCGTGGTGATATTCAGTGGGTTTAAGCTCAAGCCGGAGAAGTTTGATGTTGACTATGAAGGGAAGCTGGAGCTGCCTTCGCTGCATGTGATTGGAGAGCTGGATACCGTTGTGGAGGAAGGGCGATCAGTGAAGTTGTACGATGCCTGGGATGAGGATAAGAGAGTCATGTTGAGGCATCAGGGAGGCCATTTCGTGCCGAACTCGAAGGATTTTGTGGGGAAGGTTCTTGCGTGGATCGGGAGCGTCGATGGTGGTCAAAAGAAGGAGGTTTTGGTGGAGGAAAAGGACGAGTTGGAGGACATTATGGCTGCTATTGATAATATCGGGAAGGTGTAGTTTTATAGAAATAGAAATAGAAATAGAAGTTTCTGGATTGAAATTAGCCGCCGAGGTGCGAATATAAAGGAGAGGTGGTTTCCTCTAAAAATTTGTTTCCTTCTTCCATTTTCTGTTTCTTCACCTTCAAGGAATACGCCATCACATGTGGCAAGCTTCACATTTGGCATCAAATATCGGATTTGTTTCTTCTATATCATGCATATTGTGTCTTTTCAGTGGGTTTGTCGTTGTTAATGATGAGCTTTTCTGATTTCACACGATCAAGAATTGTGTTTGCTGGTGGCGTCTTTACATGTCATACTTCCAAATACACAGTCATATTTGCACCAGCGGTAGCACACAGTTGTCACAGAGAGAACACCACTGGCCTCGATATGTATTATGTCCTCAATATCGATTCAAGTACAACCTTTGGATCATGAAAATCAAGAGACAGCTATTTACTTCAAATATCACACAAAGCAATGGACAATTTCTTACTCCATAAACATCGAATCACTCAAGTCTCAAGTGAACATAGAACAAGTTTGATGTCACAATTGGTATTATGTAAAATAACTCTCATTGATAATCCCCAAACAGGCAATCAGCCCTCATCACCAACAGACCAAAAAGCAACTATATAAACTCCCATTCCCTGAATCACTCACTAATTTCTACTTCACACATAGCATAGCAACCACACACAGACTTTTCCATTATCAACGAAATGCCACAAGGCGAAATAGCACCACCAGAACTTGTTTTCAAATTCCTAACCGTGGTCTTCACTACCATAATAATGGTAGTTCTTTACGTATGGTCATTGATTACTGCATTTTCCGGAGAGGATCATGAACTTAAACAATTTTCGCAAGTTGTTGCATCTTTCGTTACAACTGCGATCCTGTGTCTTACTTATTTGTTGTTTCGAGATGAGATTTATGAGTTGTTATTCAAGAAGGATCCACCTTCTCAGGAACAAATTGAAGAGGGACAAAGAAATGAGGAGTTTAAGACTGAGATTAGAGAATTGGTTGGTATTATGAAGCCTAGGGTGGATTTACTGCAGAGTGATATCAGGGAATTGAAAGGGTTGACTGTCTGGGCTGATGATGGTATTACTCCTTTTAAGTAGTGCTGATGATTCTCGACATGTCTAATCAGTTGTGAACATTAACCAGCCTAGACACCATAAATGAAAATACATTCCTTCACTATTGAAACCTATGTACTTTCAAACTTTTGTTTAAACTCTTCTCTGGAACCCTCACTCCATCTAAACTTATAAGCATAATGGTCCTCAGGCACAAAATGTTGTCCTTCAACACCATACAAATTCTCTCTAAAACTACCACCTTTAACAGGATAATCCTCAATAGCAAGACCTCTTTCTCTCAGCACCGGTATTAATTTCTCACCAATCTCTCTAAAAGTAGCAGGAAAATTCACATTAACGAAATTAAACCCGTCAATACCAGAAATATCCACAATTCTTTGAATCTCATCAGCAACTTCTTCATCAGTACCAATAATTAATCTCTTTCTACCCTTACCGATACCAACTTGTTCAATGATGGCTTTCTTAGTCCTGATGGTATTATCAGTAATGAACATCTTTACGGCACTAACCATTGCATTTGATCTACTTGCTTCCAAATTATCTAAATCTTCATCATCTTCATATTGTGAAAGATCCAACCCTGTCCAACCACCAATCAAGGCTTGTTTACCTTCTGAACTCTGATATTTCAAATAATCTTGAAACTTAGCCTCTGCTTCTTCATGAGTATCACCCAAGATAATATTCAACCCAGATACGAATTTCAAATTTGATGAATCACGACCATATTTCTCCCTAGCTATCTTCTTAATTGAATCAATACTCTCTTTCAATCCCTCTGGAGTAAACGCCTGAATGAAAATAACTTCTGCATGTTTAGCACTATATTCTTTCCCACGAGTACTAGCACCAGCTTGTAAAATCACGGGCAATCTTTGCTTTGAAGGCTCCACAACATGAGGATCAGGAATATTAAAGAACTCACCCTTATGATTAGTCTCCCTGATCCTTTCTGGATCAGCATACGTTAAATTCTCAACATCCTTAACAACAGCATCATCCCTCCATGAACTCAACAACAATTTATAAACAACCTCAAGATACTCATCTGCCCTATCATACCTCTTATCATGTTCCGGCAACTCACCATCTTCCAAAAGATTCCTAGCTGCGCTCTCCAAATACCCAGTAACAACATTCCAACCCACCCGTCCCGCAGTGGCATGATCCAGACTCGCAATTCGTCTTGCAAAATGATAAGGTGCCTCAGATATCGTACTGAAAGTGACCCCGGATGCAACTGACTCAGTGACGCTGGCCATGGCAGCAATGTACACTGATGGATCCACAGTTGGGAACTGCGCACCACTGCGAGCAACGGCATCGAAGTTATGAGGACCCCGGTAGACATCATACGGACCAAGCACGTCTGCTATGAAGATCGAGTTGATTCTCGATTGTTCTGCGATCTGAGCAAGTTCTGTCCAGTAGGAAAGTTTTGTGTAGTTGGTGGTTTTATCGTGTGGGTGGGCCCATTGAGATGGGCTTAAATGGGAAGGGGCAGGGAGGGTCATGAAGTTTAATAACAACGGTTTGTTTTGCTTTTGTCGTTTGGCTGGGTGTGTCATTCTGTGACGGTTGTGTTTGCATTGTTGCCATGGATGGATCTTGTAATGGATTCTTCGAGTTTAATATAAATAAACCCCAGAGTTTCGGTCCGGAAGACGTTGATTTATTGTTGATTTCATGTGACTTTTAGCCAGATCAATCAATATACATTGTTTGAAAACATCAGATCTGGTACGGGAACTCTCAACATTCATGAAACGATAAGACTCTCTCTGTTGAAAAAGTCATACTCTTCATATTTATTTCTCTTCCAAGGATCAAATTCTCCAAAAGATTCAGATTATTGACTCCACAGATGTCAGATTCCACATATATTAATGACGTCATGCTTTTACAAAAGAGCGGAACTGGGACCATAAAAAAACACTCAGCCGTTAAAGTTTCCTTACCACTTGCCAAGCGTCACTAAGAGTCCATTGCAAGATCCTGTGGATGCAACATGCCCTCAGTTGCCAAACGAACGAAGCGCACCAAACGCACCAAACACTCCAAACGTGGCACTGATGATGATGAAGATGTATTCAAGATCTTCATAGGTATCTTCACAACAGGGATATTATTAATACTTCTCTTCCTTTGTACACTTTTTGGATTTGTCGAAAAATTGCAGAGTAAATGGACGCAACATTATCGTGTTGTTGTTTATTGTGTTGCCAGTGGGTATGGGTATGTGAATTATCGATTATTTTTTAAGGATATTTGCGGATGGTTCGTTGAAGAGAAGAAGAAGGAGGTAAAAAAAGAGGAGATCAAGGATTTTGATGAATTGATGGAGTTGGTGGAGAAGAATGAAGGGGTTGTTGAGAAATTAGGTAATGTTATTAATGAGTTGAAAGATGAGATTAGGGAATTGAAGGAGTTGGTTGTTTTGGAAGGGAAGGAGAGTGGAGATGATGCTGTGGAGATCATTAGTGAAGTGTCTGAATGAGATATGAATGATTAATACAAATTGATTATTTTGAAAGTTGAGTAACAACGTAGGGAGATTGGTATTCAACGTAAGAAGATATCCGCGAGAGAAAGGTGAAAAATTAATGTATAAAAGTTATGAGAGGTTTGTTGATGTTAGTGATCTCACAAAAATAAGAGAACCCAGACCAACCGAGATCCTTTGTTTAATCTTTTGATGGATTCAGATCATTCAATTTCAATCGCTCAAGTTGATGAAATCATGAAGAGGCAAGAGGAGAAAATGAAGGCTATTTTCACCGATTTCAAAGAAGATATAAATGCAAGTAGTACGCACCAACAAGTTACCAATTACGTAATGATGCAATGCACATTGCTAAAAATAGAAATCTCGACTTTTTCTGAAACACAAAAGTCTGGAATTTCGAGAAAATCAATAAAAATCAAAACAACCGGAAAAAAAACAACACATTTTCGAAAACTCTCCTTTTCTTTTACTTTCTGCAAACCAAAACACAATCGTTATTTTAACTATGCGTTTCACCACTCTTTTAGCCCTTGCCGGTGCCGTTTCCTCCGTCCAGGCCATTGGTCAACTTGCCTTCAATATCGGTGTCAAGGACAACGCAGGTTCTTGTAAAACTGCTGCAGAATACAAGAAGGATTTAGGTGTTTTATCAGATTATACTTCCAAAGTCAGAGTTTATGCTGCTTCTGATTGTAACACTTTGGAGATCTTGGGTCCTGTCGTTGAAGATGCCGGTTTCACTTTCTTTTTAGGTATCTGGCCTACTGATGATGCTCATTTCCAAGATGAACAAAATGCTTTAAAGACCTATTTACCAAGTATCAAGAAATCAACCGTTGAAGCTATTACTGTTGGTTCTGAAGCTTTATACAGAGATGATTTAAGTGCCAGTGATTTAGCTGACAGAATCTCAACTATTAAAGATTTGATTGCTGATATTAAGGATTCTGAAGGTAATTCTTATGCCGGTGTTCCAGTTGGTTTTGTTGATTCATGGAATGTTATCGTTGATGATGCTTCTATTCCAGCCATCAAAACTGCTGATTTTGTCTTCGCCAACGCCTTCTCATACTGGCAAGGTCAAACCCAACAAAATTCTTCTTACTCATTCATTGATGATATTATGCAAGCTTTACAAACCATCCAAACTGTTAAAGGTGAAACTGATATCACTTTTTGGGTTGGTGAAACTGGTTGGCCAACACAGGGTACTCATTTCGAGAACTCTCAACCATCAGTTCAAAATGCTCAAACTTTCTGGAATGATGCTATTTGTGCCATTAGAGGTTGGGGTATTAATGTTATTGCTTTTGAAGCCTTTGATGAAGCTTGGAAACCAGATACTTCTGGTACTTCAGATGTTGAAAAATACTGGGGTATTTGGGATTCTGATTACAATTTGAAATATGATTTATCTTGTGATTTCACTTCATAAGCGTCTTCATGATTTCATTTATTGCCACATATTTTTTTTTGAATCTCCTTTTTTTATTCCCCCTTTTGATTCTTTTTTTTATAGATTGAGATTATTCCACATGAGATTATGATATCTCTTTTGTTATTGGTTGATCTATATTATATATACCCTTTGTTAAAAATTTACTTACAAAAATGCATATAACACAAGTTGAAGGTTCCATATTTATACATGTTTAGTTTAGACTCTAGAGCTAATTAAGATGTAGTTGTGCTTCAGCATCCTTTTAACAATAACCAATCTCTTAAAACGTCAGAAATATAGAGTCCATGGCAACATTGACCAATATTGAATAGACCCTGAACTCAAGCCACCGTAAAATACGTCATATCAAAAGGAAATCAAGCCTTCCCTAAATTTTTTTCTTGCGTATAAATTAGATTGGGTGTTTTGATAGATTATTGGTTGCCTAGTGTAGGACTCACAAGGCAGTTGAATAATTACCTGTTAATTGATGCCCTTCGGTGACCCGACTAAGTAAATTTGACGGACGGGATAAAATCTTTTTAAACCACACTTTCTATAGTTGTCATATTTAACAAATCAAAGTGATGCCAAGCTCTTGCTTACAACTGCCCCAGTACCCTCTTTTTTGAAGAAGCCGTATAATGCATTCGACACTGTCAAAAATTATCTGCATTGACAGCATCCACAATAAAATGTGGCAGCCGTGAGAGAGCACTTCTTTTCACTAAGTGCCATCCCGATTCCTTAAAGTATGAGATCAGCCACAAGATGAAAGGTATATAAACACCACTGGAATCCCCCCCCCCCCCCATCTACTCTCATAATGATCAAATTCCCACCATAAATAACTAAAAAAGTATGTCTAATTCCTTCATATCGAAATTGAAAAGTCGTACGTCGTTCTCAACAAACGATGGTGTCGAAACAGTTGAATTGAAAGAGAAATCCCGGTTTGAAGCAATTGTGGAATCTGATTTAGAAGACTCCTCAGAATCACAGGCTGAATTTGATCCTGTTGGTGCCCCAGTGGAGAAAGAAAATCCGTTAGGTTATAATGTGAATTATGTCTCTTTGGTCTACTTGACAGTGAGTGGTGTTATTGGTACGGGTATTTTTTCTACTCCTGGTACGATTTTGAAATTAATTGGATCTGTTGGTGCCTCTTACGTTTTATGGATTTCAGGTTTTATTATTGCTTCTTTTAGATTGATGGTTTACATTGAATATATTCAATATTTCCCAAATAGAGGTGGTGGTGATGTTGTGTTTTTAGAGCATTTATTAAGTGAGAAATTACCATTTGCAGTTCCTACTTCATTTGCTGCTGTTAATGTCGTGTTATCATTTTTAAATTCTTCAGCAATTGCATTTGGTACATACATTTTAAAAGCTGCTGATGTTGAAGCCACTGAATGGAGACAAAAGGGTATATCTACTGGTATTTTAGCATTCACTTGTATTTTAGCATCAATTTCCACTAAATGGTCGTTAAGATTATCCAATTGGATCGGTCATGCAAAGATCATCTCATTGCTATTTATTGGTATCACTGGATTTGTCGTTCTTGGTGGTGGAACTAGAGTTAAAGATCCAAAGGCCAATTTCAAAGATAGCTGGAAAGGTACCACTGGTGGTGATGGTGCATCCAATATTGCATCAGCTATTTTAAAAGTCTCATTTGCTTATGGTGGGTTACAATACCCAGTAGCTGTTGTTAATGAATTACCTTCAAGAAAGAGAATGTTTGGTTTCAAAGTGTTGGTTCCTTTGACATTGTTCGTCATCTTTATTCTTTATATCTTAGCAATCACTGCGTTCTTTGCAGGTGCAGGTACAATTGACGAAATCAAGAAATCAGGTGTCCTAACTGCTGCATTATTCTTTGAGAATGTCTTTGAAACAAAGGCTGCTGTTAGAGCTTTATCTGTTATCGTTGGTTTATCTGCCTTTGGTCATTTGATTCCTGCTGTTGTTTCACATTCTAGATCTTTAAGAGAATGTGGTAGACAAGGTGTCTTACCATTCAGAAACTTCTGGGTTGCTACTAATTGGTATGGATTGACTGCACCTGGTCCAATCTTGGTTACGTTCATCGTTAATACTATTGTCAGTTTAGCTATTCCTGCAGGTTCAGCATATAACTTTATTATTAGTTTGGGTTCTTATGCAGGTAACATCTTTGATTTACAATTGTCTATTGGTTTAATCTTCTTGAGACGTAAAAGAGCCAAAGCTGGTCTTTCCAAGAAGAAATTCCATATCCCAATTCCATTCTTATTGATCCAACAGGCATATCAATTATTTGTTGTCATTATGCCATTTGTTCCACCAAAGGATTCATCAGGTAAAATCACAACAAATGCTTCAGATTTGGGTTTCTTTTATGCCAGTTATTGTCTAACTGCAATTGGTTTGATCATTTTATGCTACTTATACTATGTCTTTTGGCAATTCGTGTTCCCTAAAGTTCAAGGTTATAAACATAGAGTTGAACGTTATCAATTAGATAATGGTGAATTGGGTAACCGAATCATTAAAGTCAAGACTGCTGATTTGGAAGAATGGGATAGAGTCCATGGTAAGAATCTTCGTTTACATAGAATGGAAGATGAAGAAGACACCGATGAATCTGTCGAGCCAGTTGTTGAAGAACCAGTTCAAAATAAGATTTAAACTAGTCTAACTATAATTTGTAATAAATGATTTTGATTCATTTAATTGTATTAATTTGGAAATGGAATACAATAACACATTACAAACGCGTTCGTAAGCAAAAATCATGAATATATTAAAAACAGACTAAATCAACAACATTGCTACTTGATTTGTAGGTGGTCGGATATTTTGAATATTCCCATGGAAAAGATCAACATTCTTTACTAACAGTCCAACCCGCTCTTCTAAGCGTGTCATTCTCTTCATAAAGACTCAGATCTTTTCTCCAATCTAGCAAGACTTCTTTCTAAAAACTCAGATCTTTTCTCCAACCTAGTTCTTTTCAAAGCCACAGTATTTGTATCCAACCTACCGACACTTCTATCTAATGCCCCAACTCTTGTTCCCAACCTGGCAACACTTCTTTCTAAAGTCCCAACACTTGTCTCCAATCTTGAAAGACTTGCATCCAATCTTGAAACACTTGTCTCCAATCTTGAAAGACTTGTATCCAATCTAGCAAAACTTTCACCAAGTCTTCGTTCAAGCCAGTCGAACTTTCGATTCATGTGGGCGATCACTCTGTCTGTATAGGCATCTATACGAGCTAAAACTCTTTGTTCAGATCGCAACATGTTTTGCTTATACCTTTGTTCAAATTCCAACAGGGTTTGATTAATAAAATCACTCTTAGGTCTTCAAAGATCAGTTCAGGATTCCGTCTATACTCTGCGTTAGTTCTTCTGACGTCTTGATCTAACATTTCGTCTTCGTTGATCCTGTAGTGATTGGCGACTTCTTGTATCATTCTACCGTCGTGATAATTATTGTTTTGAAACCTTTCCAAAGCACCAGTTGGAGTGCTCACTTCATCTTGATTCTGATCTTGATCTTCGTTGAAAGGGTCTAACTCCCCCTGGAGTTCCTGTTCCCTGGCTCTTTCACTTTCTTCCTGAGTAAGTCCTGTGGTTTGCATTTGCTTGGACCTTCGTTTGGTATTCTGGTGGTTTAAGTAGAAAGTAGAAAGTACAAAGAGCAAACAGAAGTTTTGTTTTATGTCCGTTTGCTATCACTTATGCACTTGAGCACCGCGAATATTACCGGATCCCGTAATTTGCACTCATCCGAAATTTTTCTGTAATCCCAAATTGTAAAATTCACCAACAAATAAAGTCATTGAGCTAGAAATTTTAGCACAAGAGAGGTATTTAAACATCTCAAAAATGAGATTGAACTGCTGAACAATAATAACTACTTTCTAATGTTTAATTCGGTTCGTTTTGCCACTTCCAGTGCTGTGAATATGGAAGTGATCACGGACACCGTCAAAGGAACGGCTTTAGTATGTGTCATTATATCTCACTATTGTTATTTTTCTGTGATCTCACGATTCTAACAAAACAACAGGGGCTCAAGCTCTCCAAACAGCACGTCATTGACTCATATGTGAAAGTGCCTATTGGGATTCTGGTAATGATGGGGATCCTTTACGGTGTCAACGAGATCATCATCCTCACGACCATATCGTTTCCTGCGTCTGTGACATGTATGCTGTTGTTGTATTTTATTTTGATCATATTCACTAAATGGTTAGGTGAGAAAAAGGTTGCTAAGTTTGTCAAGCTAGTGGAGATTCCTGGTGGGTTCAGTTTGAGATGGATCAATATCTTCTTCACACCTGCGTTTGTTACATTACCATTGTGTGAATGGATTGGTGCTAAGGAAGCACTGACTATTGCCGCAGTTTTCGTGATTGGGTATTTGGTGTCTACTGGTGCAATTGCCTACTTTACTATCTTCTTACAAGATATACTGAAGAAGGGAAGAAAATCAAACATTCAACGTGGTGAAGAGTTGGATTTATTGGAGAGTAATAATGAAACGTTGGATGGTAATACCACTGCTCTGAAGAACCATCAGAAATCAAATGGTCATATTCGTACAGACAGTGAAGACTCAATCAAATCCATCCAGTTGGAAGATCTGCATCGAATCAGATCATTAGACGATGTCCCAAGAAGTATCATTAATGATATCCCAGTGGGCGATGCCAATGAAGAAGAAGTAAATTATATCAAAAGACTGAATTCTCAAGTCGAAGAGAATGATAGCACCAATTATGAACTCAATCATACTGAAAATAATATCGATGTTGCTTTAATGACTCCTGCATCCTCTGCTGAATCTGTTGAGATCCATTTGAAATACAATAAGGGGACAAAAGTGTTTCAACTTCCTTCAATGCCATCACCAATCAAATCGCCAAACAGACATAATAACCCCGGTGTGAATATCAAGTTTGAAGAGAACAAGTTGTTTTGTAAGAGAGCAGTTTTGGAACAACGGCCAGTTATCAAGCCAGATGCGTTCATGATTAAAATAGCTCATTTCGTTAGGGACTGTTTTGATTATTTCATATTTGGGATCTTGTTTGTTGTTGGATTGCCTATTTATTTCACTAAAGTTGATTATGAAATGCCATTACAATTAGCAGTTGCTATTCTCACGTTTTTATTTGTGTTGAAAGCACCTCCACCAAAATGGAAAAGATTCTTGCATCCAGTGTTGTGCTCAGTTGCATTGTCTTTATTGGCCTACTATTTATTCTCATTGATGAAGCATGAGAGATTTCTAACCACCATTGAACAATACAAAACAGGAAAAAACTATTTGAAACTATTCAAGAAAGAATACGAAGGCGTGAAACCAGGTGCCGGTGATGTCTTCAGTTCATTAATGGATGTCTCAATTGTCTCATTATCCATTCCGATGTACACTTATAGAAAGGATTTGAGAAAGCACTTAGTTGAAATCTTTTTACCAATCCTCCTCATGTCAGCAGGCTGTTATTTTATTTACCCACCGTTATGTTACCATTTAGGTATCTCACCAGAAAGATCGCTTGGTTTCGCAGGTAGATCAATCACATTGGCACTAGGTACTCCGTTTGTCAAAGCCCTAGATGGTTCAGAATCATTAATGGCTGTGACTACTGTTGTTTCAGGTATCTTGGGTGCCTTGACCTGTCAACCATTGTTCAAATTGATGAGAATCAGAGATGATGACTACGTGACAAGAGGGATCACCTTAGGTGTCAATTGTGGTGCTATTGCCACTGCACATTTACTAACTGTTGATCCAAGAGCTGCTGCAATGAGTTCGTTAAGTTTTGTTCTTTTTGGTACGACGATGGTGATTATGGCTTCGATTCCTCCATTGGCTAATGTCGTTAAGGGATTGGCTGGTTTGTGATGATGTTATTGCCCCTGTTTTAATTGATTTTGATTCATTTGATAGTACTTGTAAGTTTTTTGATAAGCGGTTTGACACATTTCTGGACAAGTCGTGATTATGTAGTCTCGAGTCTCGGCTTGATCCGGAGCATGACGTAATTTACTTCACCTCTTCGCGAAATTTCAGGGTTCAAATTTCAATTTTTTTTGTTTGTGGAGCAGAAAATTTTAAAAAAATTCACAGCAAATCGAAAAGAAACTCATAAAATCAGTGGCAAAGTCGTCATTTTGTGGTTTATTGTTCCATTGCTTGGTACATCTGTTGCTTATTTTGCGTGCTTCGGACTCACAGACTGCCAAAATGCCCTCACTCACACTTAAATCATCTAAATCGCCCAAAGAGGCTGAAAAGGAAAGACAACAAGAAAGCCCTGCGTCTGAACATCCTTCTGAAATAAGAAGAAAAGGGTCCCTTTCATCCCAATTGAAGAGCTTGTTTGTCAGATCTCCAAAGCTGCGCGCTACTTCCCCAGAACCAATCACTGAAGACTCAGAAAATTGCCTGGATCTGAATCACACCAGTGGTTACAATCTATCCAACCCAGCCATCAATTCCACTGCCTCCTTACCAAAATCATCACAATTAGATATCGATCTCCATGAAACAAGTCATCAAAATAAAGTTTATGCAGAAACTGGTCTGGTTCCTGTCTCTGATCTGGATATTCCTCAAATTGGCTCATCATCAATGTCAAGAAGCAACTCAAGAAGAACAAGACCACCATCTCGTGTCACATCACATCCTCCATCCCGTGATGGATCAAGACAAGGAATTCCTTCAGTCACAAGCAGAGAACCATCATTGACCAGGAGATCTTCTAGGGATCACTCAGGATCAAGACGTGGATCAGTTGATACTACGCCGAAAAAGTCCATTAAGGCTATGCCTGTTTTAGCCTATTCTGAAAACTCATTAAGGGTTTATGAAGACGGTACTCATGAACATGTGTTGAAACCCGTTAAAGTCTTGGAGAAAGCACCTGCGTCTTCTGGTATCTTATCTGGGTTCTTTAAGAAAGCAGCTACAAATCCTGCTGATAAAGATGTTGCTTTTAGTTTGCTACCAGAACAAAACAGAATGGATTTTCAAAGAAGATTAAGTATTCAATCAAGAAAGACCTTTGATGAAGCTGATGAAGATAATTTAGAAGATGAAGATGGGAATGATGATGACCACGACGACGATGATGATGATGAAAGTTCTGACGAAGAAGATTTTGATGATCCATTACATGTTTCAGATGCACATTTTGATAAAATTGCAGCAATTGGTGATTCCCAATTAACTTTGATCAACAAATTATCTGAAAAGATTAATAACTGTGAAGATCCATCACTGAATTGCAAAAGTTATAACATGACAGACAAATATGGTAAATTGGTTGGTCTTATAGGGAAAGGGTCATATGGTACTGTCAAACTAGTCTCAAAACAGGATTCCGCCACTAAGAAAGATATCTATTATGCCGTTAAAGAGTTGAAAGTCAAAGAAGGTGAAGATGTTCATCATTTCAGTACCAGATTAACTTCAGAATTCGTTATTTCAAATTCATTGAACCATCTAAACATTGTCAAGACTTTAGATTTGATGCAGAATTCATCAGGTATCTATTCAGAAATCATGGAATATTGCTCAGGTGGTGATTTATACACTCTAATATCAAACACTCATGGTACAGGTTTACATTACATCGAAGCTGATTGTTTCATGAAACAGATCATGAATGGTATCGCATATATGCACTCAAAGGGTGTTTCTCATTGTGATTTAAAGCCAGAAAACATCTTATTGACCACCTCAGGTGTTACAAAGATCTCAGATTTTGGTACTAGTGCAGTTTTCAGAACCGCTTGGGAAAAGGAAGTCCATTATAGTAATGGTGCCTGTGGCTCAGAACCTTATGTTGCACCAGAGGAGTTTATAGTCAAGGAATATGATCCAAGAGCAGTTGATATTTGGGCTGCTGCTGTCTTATACATGACTATGGTTGCAGGTACTTATGTTTGGGTCATTGCTAAAGAATCAGATGAACTGTATGTGAAATACCTAAATGCTAGACCAAAAGTTGGTAAACCTGGTACTTTTGAACCTATTGAATGTTTGAAATTTGGTGATGAGAATTACAAATCTAGAAAACATACTTTGTATGGTATGCTGGATCCAAATCCTGCTACAAGATTCACTTCTACGCAAGTCCTGAATACTGTTTGGATGAAAGTGTTTAGATTATGTGAAGCTGCTCATGATAGTGATTATCATTGGTGAGAGGAGATTATGATTAGAAAAAACAAGAAAGGATAATACGATACAATTTATATAATGTAATTTTTAATGTTTTAATGGCTATACTTTAATTCTACAACCTATTGTAATTATCAAAGTATTACACATTATTTGTACAAAAACCGAACAAGAACAAATCACAATGCACTGAAAGAATAAAACCAAATGTCAAATAAAGGAAGGGAGAATTAAAACACTCTGCAGAAGAATCACCAACATAAACAGAAACACGAAAAACCAACATCAAGTGAGAACAGCACGTCTCTTCAAAAATCTCTAAACAAATGCTCATACATATCAGGACCCGTAGCACCATAATTGATATCTTCCTCAGGATATCTATCAAACTGTGAAGTATCACCAGTATTAGCAGTTATTGGTGGTTCATATGGTGTTTCAATATCTCTTGATAGTAATCTATCCCAAACGACTTCTGCAAACCATGGATGATTCTTCACATCCTGGGTACCACCTTGTAAGTTTCCTAGTCTTTCAGAAAGGTTTTTGGTGATTAATTTCTGCAGCAGGTCAAGGGCATCTTTGTTGAAATAATCAGGATATTTGATTTGTCCATTAAGAATGTTCTCATATGTTTTGATTGGTGAGGAGTCATAGAATGGAGTGTAACCTGACAACATCTCAAATATCAAGATCCCAAATGACCACCAATCAACTGATTTATTATATGGTTTCGTAGAAACAACTTCTGGAGCAATGTAATCTGGGGTACCACAAAGCGTATATGTCACATCTTTCACTTCCTTAGAGAATCCAAAATCTGTCAGTTTAATATGTCCATTTCTATCCAGTAGAATATTCTCTGGTTTCAAATCACGATATATGATAGTATGATCATGCAAGTATTCCAATGCGAGACAAACTTCAGCAGCATAGAACTTCGCCACAGGATTAGGAAATCTTTGTGACTTTCTCAACAACGTAAACAATTCACCACCTTCTATATAATCCATAATCATGAACACATGATTAGAATCTTGGAAAGTCCCCCACATTCGTATAATGAATGGATGTTCGACGATCGCCAACATCTTTCTTTCATCATTTGTATGTTCAACTTGTTTCATCTTAATAATTCTCTCTTTCTTAAGAACCTTCATGGCATAGAATCTATTATTATGAACTGATCTTGCTAAATGAACACGACCAAATGATCCTGTTCCAAGTGATCTCAGCACTTGGAAATCTTGTAGTCCATATTTCCCCTTAGTTACTGATGATTTGGTAGGAAGTTTACTTGGGACTGGGGTTGATCGATCTGGTGTATTTGATAAGAAGGGTGTAGATTGGAATGAATGCTGCTGCACTGGGTTCAACTGTTGTGGGTTCTGGTGATCAGCGTCTGCCATTTGAACGTCCAAATCAATTGTATGAGCTCTCGTGACTTCAGGCACTAAGGATAGGATTTGTGGTGCTGCAAGTGGTGCGTGTGTCTGTATTCTGGACATGATGTGATCCTGTTCCTGATGGTTTTGTGTGGTTGTGTCACTATTGACAAGGGACATATTACTGTCCATTTCTAAAGGGTTTTCAGTGGAGAGTTCTGGATATATTTGAGGTATTGAGGGCTCTATTGGGAGTCTTTCAAAGGCAGTATGGTGGTCTATACAATTAGTGTGTGTGATATCTCAGACAGCGTTTCAGTGGCAATTTGAATCAGGAAATCGAACAAAATCTTTTGAAAGGTAAACACAGTTTAATCTGTTTCTTGACTTTTTCGAAATTCGCTCATCCGCATTTCGGGAATTTCTTTTTTTTTTGCGGACCTGCGTGTCCAAACCGAGATTAGGTAAGAAGTTACATAATATCTTTTTTTGGTGTTTGACCTTGGAGAGTTTATTCAAGTTTTTGATCTGGCACTATTTCACCAGCTATCTAGCCACTAGTTTGCCAGGCCAATGCCAATGGACGACAGCCCGAAGCAGTTGTACTATGAAGTGCTGGGTGTGTCTGTGAATGCCACCGAGTCACAGATCAAAAAAGCATACAAACTTCTCGCGTTGAAGTATCATCCAGATAAACAGAAGACTCCCAATCCTGAAGCTGCTCAACGTTTCCACGCCATCAATGAGGCCCATGAGACCCTTAAGGACCCATTAAAGAGAGTCACATATGACAGAAAGATAGCTGAACAAACGAGGCAAATTGTGAAACCTTCTGCACCTCCAGCATACCCTAACTATCAATATGCTTCTACATCAAGTTATCACCAAGCATACCAGGGTCCACATTTCCCATCACATCCTGGTCACTCACCATATGGTCATCCACCCCCACCACAATACACTTATGCCCACCCACCTCAATCACAATCACAGTACTATACCACTTCTCAAACTCCTTATGCGGACCCTCATGCTCATCGTCCTCCAGGTGCTCCTCCATATCAGGCGAACATGAATTCTGGTGTCAATGGGTTCTATACGAGTGGTTCTTACTCCAACAACTCAAAAAGCACACGTTTCAACAGGAATAATAATGGATATCAAAATAATTATCAGCAGAGGAAAAGTTATGACAATTATGAACACACATATTCTACATCATCGCCATCGACTGCTAAGAACAATTGGAATGATACCAGCACTGGCCGTTATGTTCAGAAACCTGATCCACCTAAATCGCAGTCAAATTATCAGAATAACAAACAACAGAATCAGAATCAGAATCAGAACCAGAACTCCAGACTGCAATCATCACCTTCAAATCCAGGAACCATCCCTCCAGGTGCATCATATCCTCCAAAACAAGCTCCATCAAGAGCAACCAACAACAACAACGACAACAAACCAATAGACATTCCATCTAATGGAGAAACTATCAACACCAAGAGATACAGCAACGCAGCACATAATGTTAAATCATGGAATAAAGCTAGAGTTAACTTAGATTCATCAACAACTGACTTCAACGATAGAAAGAAACAAAAGGTGAACTCAGCTAATACATTTGATAATAAAGAAAATCCAAATCATACTCCACTAAACATGAAGATTCCCCCAAATGCATCAACTAATTTCCCGCCTGCGAATAACGCTGCTACATATAATGGATATTCCAACAAAACACCAGCTTTCAATAGCAAGACTCCAAAGAGAAGAGTCCAACACTTAAATAATCCTACCAGAACTAGAGATACAAGAGGTAGTAGTTATGGTGCTAGTGGAAGAAGATTAAGAACTGATTATGAAGATGAACATGAGATTGATTATGGTCATGGCGATTCTGATAGTGATGATGCAATGGTTATTGATATTGATGATGATGAAGATGATATTAAGAGAGAGGACTTATCATCGTCTACTTTTATGTTTGTTAAAGAAGAAACCAGGGAAGGGGGTACAACTGCGAGTGCCAGATTGAATGCGTTTCTGGAGAGTAAGAAAGAGAAACCAATAAGAAGCACTGGTGCAGACAAAGAAAAAATTCAACCTAATAAGAAAGTGAGATTGGAAGAGGTTGAAGAGGATGAAGATGAAGATGAAGAAGTGGTTCTTTTGGATTATGAACAGTTTGCTGACAAAGATAGTACCAAAGTTGGTCAAGGAAATACTGCTCAACATAATAACAATAATATTAGTGGGGACTCAAGGCAATCAATAGAAGAAGAATCCATCAAGGAAAGTATTGGAAATATCAATTTGTCATCAGAACCAGTGATATTAGATAAAACATTCAGGAAAACCCCACTGAAACTACCAGACAGGGGAATCACACTCTATTATAAAAGACTGGCGAAGAAACTAGAAAAAGAAGATCCACCAGCACCAGGTCCAAAGATTTCCACACTGACAGAATATACTCGTCTGATATCTGATTATTTGAAACAGTGTCATGAGATAAAACGAGATCTTCATAAGCTGTTAGCTGAAAGGTTTGAACTGAACAACAAGCACTTATCATCATATATTGACTCCCATTTGCAAATCCAGGATGATAATAGCGAAGCATGGCATGCTATATCGGGACTCGTTATGCAAGCAGAGAGAAAATTATTCCAGATCGATAAAGAGATTGAGTTTGCACAGAAGGCGTTCAAGGACTATCTGGACAAGAATAGATCTTAGAAATAGCTAATTATATTATTGAGACATTGTAGTATATAAAGTTATTAATGTAATGAATCGAAATGACTTCAATTTATTGTAGTTCGCGATTTTCTCCGCCAATGATCTCCATCAGATTTCTAATTAACGATATCTCAACCTTGGTAGTTAACTACTGAAGTATTGTTTAATCAGAGTTCATTTGGTTCCATTTCCACATAATCAGTCAAAATGGGAGGCCAGGCATCCAAACAGTCTCGGAATCTTCCGAAGTCGTTGAATCAAGCAACGAACTCCATAATAAAGAACGCTCTCAACAATAACACCAGTGTTAATAAACCAATCACACAGAACAAGCTATCGTTTGGTCACAAACAAGCAGGGTCAGAGGCTGCACAAGAAGTTAATGAAGCGCAAAAGTCTCAGGCACAAGCAGAACTGCTGAAGAAACACGATGAACACAAGATCAAGGAAGAACAGAAAGCAAAAGAGAACGCTAAGAAGATGGGATTTATCAAATTAGAGGAGATCCCATTGAAATTGGATCAAAATGTGAGTATCATATTGACATGACCGTTGTCGCCTTACCTTGATTGTGTTATTGAACTAGTATTAACTATTACAGCATCCATCACTACGTATCTTGAAGAACAGAGTCAGACTAGAATCCAAATCGAAACAAGACAAAGAACAACAAACAGCAGGGTCATCCATCAAAAAGACCTCAGTCACACCAAATGAGTTCGTTGCTATCGTTGATAATCAGAAACATTTCACAGAAGAACAAATCCTCAAGAATTACAACCTTTCTGAATCATTCCTTGAACCGTTAAGAAACGCCGGATTGGAGACAGCAACGAATAGAGTCCAATTACATAAGGAGAAAGACGCAGTTGGTGAGATCAATGGAAAGAAGGTGACGAAGAATGGATGGACGAGATCAGAAGCGGAAGAAAACAGAATGAATGGGGTATATCATAAAAGCAACACTAAACTGGAGGACACTTTAGAGGATCTACTAAAACACTGAACTTATTACGACAACTCACAGCTCATACACCGCGTCATTATTTATCTATTTATTCACCCTATGTATATAAAACCCATATTTATTTAACGAGTCTGACACATTTCCACTTTTTCACTATTTTTGCGTAGATTTTATTTTCATTATTTACAAAAGCAAATAGTATCAGACCTACACAAAATGTCAAACCATAACAATAGACACTCAATGCATTCACTTGCTGACAAGTACAGATCTGAACTGGGCTCTACACAGTCCCCCAATTTCTCAAAATACAGACCAGTTGGGATGAATATCGGTCAGAATAATAGAAGTTCCATGAATTCAATCGGTTCGTTAAACTCCATCAATTCACCGGCCTTCAAGTCCATCTTACACAATATCAATCAACATGACTCTCAGAATAACACAGATAAGGAAGTTAATGATGAAGATGAAGAAGACACGACTGAAATGGATGCATTGTTCACGAGTTATGATGATACTTTTAAGAAGATACGAGCCAAATTGGAGATTTTGCGTATCATCAATATCAATGTGGAGCATATCGTATCGACCGTTGAACAAGAAATTAAATCAAGGGCCCACGATGTTGTTGGTGCTGAAAGATCACAAGATAAACGAAGTTTTGATCCATTACCCACACCAAATGATGATGAATTTGAAGATGAATATGAGAAAGTTGGCAATGATATTTATGCCAATCTACCGTCGTCGCCGGAATCCTTTGGTTCAAGTACAAGTCAGTTAGAAATAGAACTGAATAACAAAATCACAAAATTCTCACATTCACAAAACAACAATCCAAACATTATCAAACTGAAGAATATCGTTAATCATTCATTAGACATCATGAATTTCGAGACAAATGACCAGAAACTGGTGAATCAGAATCACGAACTATATCAAAGAAGTCAAGTGCTGAAAGAAAGACTAGCGAAACTGGTTGATTCATTTATATAGACAATATCCAATTTAGAATTTACTTTAGAATCAATAGAAAGCCAAAACCATGTATTTATTTATTTATAGTGGTAGTTTAGAAACCTTCCGACTTTATTATATACAAGTACCTCATTAAAATCATCACCACCACAAGACCGAAAAACCTAAACAGCCTTTGGAGCCATCGCAACAATCTTGTTGTAATTCTTATCTCTTAATTCCCTGCTCACAACAGATGATATTCTGGTTCCGATTGGTTCTTTGTTTTTATTTATTAACACACAAGCATTATCATCAAATCTAATTGAAGAACCATCTGGTCTCAATTGTGTTTGTTTTGTTCTGACAACAACAGCACGACAAATATCACCTTTCTTGACACGATTAGAGGCAGAAGCACCAGTAATTAATGCATTGATTGGTCTAGCTTTTTGAATGACGACCACTACTTCATCACCAACTTGTGCGTAATTTTTTGGTGATTTTCTAAGAACTTTGATACATTCGGCCATCAAAGCACCGGAGTTGTCTATTATTTTGGTCATGGATTTCAGATATAGCATTTTGAATAGGTATTATGTGGGGATTTATGGTGTTTTTGATGATTTAATTTGATGTCTTCATGGAGTTTTTGGACTAAATTTTTCACTTTTCTGGGAAACGGTCGAAATCTAAGTTACCCGGACAGATAATGTTGATTATGTAATTAAAACCACAAAACGCCTGAATATGGAAGTTAACCAAGAGAGGAAGTTTCACTAGCATAAATAACAAAGGGTAAAATAGCAGTAGTATGACAGTCTTGTTCGAATATATGGTGATTCTGGTGATTATCTTCTATACCAAATAGAGGGATTTAGTTTCTTAGACTTATCTTGGTTCTGACCCCCTTGTGCCCCTACCAAACTCCGCCCACAATTACGCGATTTCCGACCCGGATTAAACATCCCAATTGGGTAAGTTCCGACCACCAGGCTAGACTTTTTTCTTACATCTTCTCAAGATTCTCATAAAAAGTTTTGTTTATCAATTCATATAAATTTCTGTTTGATTTGAATACTTAAACAAAGAGCATTGTCTTTTCCATTCATTTATTCACGAGACACGGCCATAAGAGAAGGAAACCATAAAGATCAAACCACATCATGCTTTTCTCAAATTTGATAGCACCAGTTCTATTTTTATCCAGCTTTGTCCTTGGTGATGTTTCCATCTCTATGCCAATCGCAGGTTCATCATACACTGTTTCTGGAGGTGTTGCAAAAGTTCCATTAATATGGATTGAATCCAATTCCAACCCACCATTAACTGATATTGATACGTATACTTTTGTCATCTGTACTGGTACAAACGGGAACATTAACGGTTTACAAACATTGCAAGAAGTCTCAGCAAGTGATATTAGAAGTTATTCAGCTGATTTAGAAATCCCTTCTACTGTTGGTCAAGATGGTTCTTATTTCCTTCAAGTCTATACTACCGTTAAAGGCGGTGGTTATACTATTCATTATTCTCCAAGATTTACATTAGAAGGTATGACAGGTACAGTAGTCACCTCAGGTGGTACTGCTAACCCACCAAATGCTGAAGTCAACTTGAATACTCAAGAAACCACCACTGTGGATGCTTCTAAATCATTCACTGTTTTTTATACATCACAAACAGGTAGAACTAGATATGCGCCAATGCAAACTCAACCAGGTTCAAAAGTTACAGCCACTACATGGTCAAGAAGATTTCCAACAAGTGCAGTCACTTACTATTCATCATTGAAAACATCATTGGATCAAGTCTCCACTGTTACACCAGGTTGGTCATATACTATTAGTTCAGCACCAAATTATGCAACTCCTGCTCCATTCCCTTCTGAAAATGGTGGTTGGTATAATCCAAGTAGCAGAATTAAACAACCAACTTTAACTAGATTGACGACTGAAGATGGATCAGGATCCTCTTCAGCTTCTTCATCATCAGCATAGTTATCATATCAATCAATCGACATATGGTCTTATATTTGTTCTGGGTTCTATTTCTATTTTTTAATACTTCGTTGTTACAATTGGGAGGTTCTTTTTTTTTTTTGGTTTTACATAAAAGGCACAAAGTGTCAAAAATAAAGGATATTATACTATACAAGGCACTCATTTCCCCAATAATCTCACTAAATTCTATTTTAATCATGAAATATCTCGCTTGCCTTCCCAGCATAGTGAACTAGTCCAGCAACAGCCTTCTCATTAATCCCTTCTCCGAAATTCTTTACATCAATAACCTTAACCTCTCCACTTTCCGTAACTCTCCCAATGATCTCATACCATATCCCCTGGTTAAATTCCTCCAAGTCAGGAGAAGTAACTAATGTAATTTTCAAATTGTTTGATGTTGTCGATGGCGTGTAGAATGTGATTTTATCAGAATTGACAGATTCGACACGGCCGATTATGCGCACTGTGCGGTTTGTGAAGGATTGAAGCGTGGAGCCGTCGATTCTTGGGGTCTGATGTTCACTCATTTGTGGGTTTTGTGTGTGCTGTGGTTTGTATGGTGTTTGTGTGTTCGTGTGTGTGTGGTTTTGGATTTTTTGAGATTTTACGCGTTTTCGTGTGTTCGCGGATTTTATATCTCGGAAGGAGTACAGCCGAGGGATCAACTACTTAGGCATAGTATTCTATTCGTATATAAGCTACCTTTAATAACACCTAGCTATTCAAGTCGGTCAAAACTGCACTCAGTTGAATAATAAAAATCCCCAAAACACACCACATAACAACGATATTCCCACTCGCACCAAAATTAATAGCACTTCCATATAATTGTAAACTAACAACCATCAAGAATCCACAAGTAATAGCCATGATTATGCCAAATACGAAATCTCCATCTCCTTCGGATAATTCCCTTCCTCTGAGGACTAAATAGGCAATTATTGCACCCAATGGTTGTGAGAACCCACCAAGGACAAAGACGATCCCGAATGCCTTGATTCTGGAGTTCAATGCCAAATATAAAGGAAGAACCATAGTGAAACCCTCCATGAAGTTATGAATTGCAAGGGAGAGGAAAATTGCAATACCAGCCTTTGGATCTGCCTTTGATGTAGCATATGTGATGAAACCTTCAGGAAATTTATGTAATGTCAAAGCAAGGCATGTTTGTAGACCAAGTGAGAAAATACGAGATAATGGAGTATTGATTTTATGCTGATGGTCGTCTTTGTGTGTAAAGTGTAAATGGAGGTCGTCCTCGTTTGATAAATGGAGGATTTCTTCTGGAAGGACGGTTGTTGGGTGTAATGCGTTTGAAACAGTGTTGATCTGTGTGGTTGGATGATTTAGATTATCTCTTGATGTGTAAGCGACAAGGGATTTAGCGTTTGATTTTAAATCTCTGTAGAATTCAAGGTTTTGGATATCATTGGAGATCTTGTCTGTGATGTTATGAGATATGCAAATTTCTTCAGGATCAGTACTATTTGATGATGGATCAGATGTGAACTTATCCAAGAAGAAAAACAAGGATGCTTTTTTCTTGATTGCGGATTCGGATAGTAATGGAGAATCTTCATTGAGTTGAGCAACAGTATTAACATGTGATTGAGTAGTTGGTTGTTCAGTATGTTTATGACTATGTTCTGGACTGACTGATGAATGTGAATGTTCACTGGAATGAGAATGATTATGACTATGATCCTGATCTTGATCCTGATGATGATGATGATGATGGGAGTGATCATGCGGTTGGTTTTCTTCATCGCCACCATGTGAACAATGAACGATACTTTCACTTGCAAAATAATGAATCAGATGATTTAATCCTAGACAGACCAAGACACCAACATTGAAGAAGATCAAGATGTAGAGACTTGAAGGAAAGTTCCATTTGTTGTCATCTGCCTGGTTATACTCATTGAAATACTTTGATGCCTTTGGTAACAACTTGAACAAGGAAGTATATAACAATGAACCACAACTGATAGAGAACCCCATTACAAGGAACGCCTCATTTGATTTGATATCGAATTCAGAATTTGGCCAAATTGTTTTGATGATTAAATCAAGGTATATGATTGCTGAACCCATGATGCACATGATGGATGAGAGCACAGTGAGGAGAAATCCCTGTGATGTGAACGGAGACGATGCCATTATATGCTTTGTCTGGATCTGAAGAGAGAATGGCTGATGGTTTGGATTGATGCTGAGAGGAAGAAAGACACTGGAATTGGTTGACGTTTTTCCAGTTGAGTTGACACTACCAGGGTTTGTTTTTCTGGCGACACGGGGAAAATGGCAAAAAAAAGGTGTGTGAAGTTTGAACTTGACAAGTCACGAGTCAAGCCTTTGATATTTGCATACTGGTAGTGTTGTAACTTGTATGGTTGGTACCTTTGGTTATAAAAGGATGATCGATCAAATCTTCAAGAACGTATTACGTATTACTAAATCAGTAGCTTATCAATCATAATTCCTGTGAACCATCGTGTGGTAGTGCATTCGCATTTCCAGAGAAAGTCTTTGGCAGATAATTTGCAGCCAATGACGTCATAATCCATTCTCTAAATATCAGATTCGACCGGATCTTCGAAAAAAAGTGACAGATCCAGTTCATGCCTTTCTCATTCATGATACTGACATAATATATACTTGTAGTAGATAGTTCCTCCCTTAACAGTTAGAGATTCTTGTGTGAATTCTATCGCCAGTTGTTTTGTGACTGCTTTTTACGAATTGCACAAACTTTAAATAGCAGTACCAGAATTGCAATTTGTTTCCCTTTCTTCTTTCCTTACTAATATACAAACATTGAGCAGTAGCTTGTAGTACCGTTTCTCAATTTCACATGTTTTGTATATTCAGATGTTTCAACCCGTTGGCTGCCGCAGTCCGGAGAAAGTATAAAACCCCCGATAATTCCCACATTTTCTCAAACTTTTCTTCTTGAATTGTTAGCCTAGGGCATTGTGTATTCCGTTTTGAGAATGAACTCTTTGTGAATTCAAGAAAATCTTTGTTAGATCTTAACAACAACCATCTCCGTGAACCGGTCTGGAGAGACTACTTCTGGGGTGTAGTTGTTAATATCTAGTACCACCTCTTATACACTGCAAGTGCCTGTCTTCTTGCCGTGTACAATTGAATAAACAAGTTTGAAATCCTTGACAGGTATTGTAATGACGTCATCGTATCCTCGGCAATACCACTCTTTTGAGTCTTCTCCGTTTCTGTGTCCCCTACCGAAAAATAACCAATCCGTACCAAAAATCACCAGCTTTTCCACGCAGAAACAAACACCTGCGTTATCAAACTGATAGATAAAAAAACCAATCCCTGACTTTTACTCAATTCCACCCCACACTCACACTCACACAAACAACAGCGAAACAGAAAGAGAAACAGATGCCACCTCTAAACGAATCCCTAATCCCCCCAACTGACCCTGACTACATTGCTGAATCAGCAGCAACGGCATTATTCGAATCCGCAATAACAGACATTGATCAACCTGATGATACGTCCGATATCAAACACCTTCGTGACCAACGATTAGAACATCACTCATTACCATGGCTTCAAAAACCCACTGTTTCCAAAATGTGTTTTGTCTTGTTGATTTGGTTCATTGCAATGGCCATTTCAATCTCTTCGAAATTTATATTGATATTGAGAGTCATGTGCCGTGTTGCGAGGGAACAGCATGCGGTGGAGAGTTGTAATGATCCGAAAGTTCAGGAATTGGCATCCAATTTACAGTTAAAATTGACCTTCGTTACTGGGCTGACTGCCACTTTAGTCAGTGGAAAGATTGGTGAATTAAGTGATCGATTCGGTAGGAAGAAAGTGATGATTTTTATGGCAATTACTACATTATTAGGAAGAATTGTTGGTCTATCGGCATTGAGACCTGATATTCCTTATCATCAATCATTGTTTATTATTGCCACTGTTTTGGATAATTTAGGTGGTGGTGTTGTTGGGGTCTTGAGTGTTGCTAATAGTTATATCACAGATATTGTTGAACCTCATGAAAGAGTTGTTTCATTGGGGTTTTCTAGTGGGACCATGTATGCTGGGATGGGATTGGGTCCTTTGATTGGTGGGATTATTACTGCTAATACCATGAATGATTTCTATCCATTGTTTCTTGATATCATTCTGTCTGTTGTTTTCTTATTATTGATCATTTTTTTCATTAAAGAATCAAGATCAAGTCACTTAAGAAGCAGATCACAATCAATGCATATTCAAAGAAAGCAAAGTTTTGCATCACAGTTATCAATTCAATCATCACAATCTAATTATTTCAAAAGTTCATTGACTTCAATAAGTTTAACATTGACTGAATTCTTTAAACCTTTGAAATTACTATGGTTACCAAGACATCCTCATTTCAATTACACACCACGTATAAATGTCATATTGTTAGTAACCATTGAATCCATCCTAATTACAGCATCTGCATCATTATGGAATCCATTAGTGTTATTCGTAACATATGAATATAATTGGAATTCAGCAATGATCAGTTATTTCATGTCTTTAGCTGGTATTTTCAGAATTGCTGCATTATATATCATCTCACCAATCTTCACTCATATCTTTAGAAAATTCATCCATCATTCCATAACATCATTGGATTTAATAGATAAGATAACAATCACCATTGGTTCATCATTTGAATTACTATCCCCTGGTTTAATCATCTTATCCAAGACAAGTGTCCTGATCTATTTATCTGCCATATTTGCCTCACTGGCCGCAGTGGCAGTTCCAACAATTCAAAATTCAATTGTTAAATACATGAGGGAAGATCAAGTTGGTGAAGTCTTTGGTGCATTGGCATTGATCAAGAACTTGGCAATCATGGGTGGCTTGTCATTATTCCTATTTGTGTATTCCAATAGTGTCGAATATTGGCCAAAATTGGTGTTTGTTGTTGCGTTTGTTGTTATTTTATTAGCGGTGTTATTTTCCTTGTTGTTGAGACCTCATGTGAAGTTAGAAGAAGAGACTGCTGTTGTGGAAGAAACTGTCCATGTGAACTATGGGGCTATAACTGCACCTATTCATGAGAGACACTCGAGACATGGCAGTAATGTGTAGATATACCTCCTATGGTTGGTTGTATAACAATGATATCATAGATTTCGAATTGAATAAAAAGGGATACGAAAGAACATCAATTAATTATATAACTTTAATCTAACCCCTCACAACATCTCCTAACGTCGTCTCCGCCAGTGCAGTATCAATGTCTTTGAACAACACACTCCATCTGTTTGGATTATCCACTAGTTTCAACACCGGGATCTCTGGATTATTATTAATATCAACAGTTGGGGGTTTGAACGTTTGCGTGTTATTATCACTGGAGATTGGAGAAATGTTGTCTTCATCATGCCCATGTTCATCGAATTGAATCTCATCTTCACTCACTTGTTCATCCTCTTCATTAACTTCACTAATATTTTTCTCCTCAACTTCTTCATCAGATGAGAATCTCTCTCCTTCAATATCAGAATCAATATCACTATCATCCTCTTCCCCCTCACCAACAGCATCACTATCAAACACATCCGAATCAACATCCTCTTCATCTTCAACACCACGAATGAAATCCAATCTCAAACGATTGATCAAAACCTCCATGATCTTATCCCATGAAGATAAATTAATCACATCATCTCCTTTCAAATCTGATCTAGTTTGTGTCGTTTGAATATTAATTATTAATTGATTTAGTATTGGAAGTGATGTAAGTGATTTATTGGAGATGATGGAGTTTGTGATGATGAGTAATGAATATAGATCTGAATCTTCATGTATGATGGAGTTGATTCTATCATGGATTGTGGTTGGTGTCGTGGTGGTGGTGGTTGATGTGTTCCCAATGGTATCGATAACAGAAGCATCGCCAAATTCTATAACATGCTCAAAATCATTAGAATAAATCAAATTGAATTCTTTAAATCTCATAGATAAAACTTTAGCGATATTCTTCAACGTTATTAGATTCTCTGAATTAATTAAACCTTTGGAATCATGATCAATTATCAAAATCAATTTATCCTTTTTTGCAAACTTCACTAAATTAGGAGCAACTTCAACAACAGGAGTCTCATCATCAGGATCCTGAATCTTCATTGGTGATAACAATACAGGGAGCGTCATTTCATCTTTATCACGACCATTGATTGATTTTTCAGCAATTGATTCAGAACTGTTTGATTTCACAGAAATAACCTCAGATTCCTTATCACCACCTAATTTAATAGTTGATGATAGATTATCAGAATTGAAAACAAAATCATAATCACATAACCCAGCAACCCATTTCTGCAACACCTTATTAGAATCATGTGTAATATATAACGATTTCCCACCAACTAAACTAACTTTCAACGTTGAACTATTTGGAGTCTTGATCTTTGGCGTGCCTGGGATTCCATATGATAGGACCCGACTGTATGATGAATTAACCAACACAATATTGTATTGGAACAAATATGCAACTAATTCTCTGAAATTCTCGCCAGTTTCACTGATTTTTAAAGCATCAACCAATCTCAATACTCCAAATGAATCCACATCAGATTCTTTGAATCTAGGATCATAATTCCTCTTCAGTTTGGTGACTAAATCACTAACGTATTCTGAACGTGATAATGCCAATGGTATCTTCCCATCTTCATCATTGATTGAATTCAACGTGTTTCTATTATCGAATGATGATAATGTCGGTGATGGAGTCTTCGGCACTGATGAAACAATAGATGAAATAGCAGATATCGATGATCCTCTTGATTTTGACATCCTGGAACGAGATCTGTTCTGGGAATGAGATCGACTGAATGGGCGATCTGGAATATGGATGCTTAGATCCTTGGAATTCTTGTTCGAGAGGGACATTGCTTGATATTTGTAGTACTGGGCAGGTGGTGGGGTTCTTGAGTGTAGTGAGAGTGAATCTTCTCCATAATGGTGGTGATGATGATGAATGTCGAATGATTGTGGCGATTGGACGGATGGTGTTATGAGTGGTGAATTAAGGAAACTTTGATTCTGACGGTTGGTGGTAGGTAATTGGTAATTAGATGATATTATTAATGAATCAGTCGATGCGAGATGATTGGTTTTTGTTGTGTTTGGGTTTATGTTTTCTGACGGTGATGAGAGTAAGTATCTGGATATTATACTGTTTGTTGCAGATTCATCCGATGGGATAGCTTGTTTCTGGCAGGTTTCACATAATGGGAAGATGTAATAAGGATCTCCATTCTTTTCAGAATCATCAAAGTCTAATAATAATAAGTAAAGACATTCTTCATGACAAACATCACCACAGCTTAATTCAATGATTTTCTCTCTTGATAACCTAGATGTCATTAATTCTTCACAAAAACAACATTTTGCATTAATCAATGTCTTTCTTACTTTAGGCGGAGTTGATGTTGATGAATTTGAAGCTGCTTTTGAATAAAGGAATGGTTCCACTTTAGGTGGTGTCACAGCAGCAGGTGGAGTTCTAATATCTGATTTCGAAGCGGATGCAGTCGATGGAGTAAGGATGTTTCTAGAAATAGATGTAGTTCTTGCCGAGTATAATGGTTCTGGTTGTGTCAATGAAATAGCATATGCCGAAATCGATGTCTTATCAACTCCCATGTTTTCATACCCGGTTCGACTTGTGCTTCTTGATGGCATAGGATGTGTATTTGGTGATGAATTTGCAGATTTTGAAGAGTATTGATGTAATTTCTCTTGTAATTTAGCCCATTTCGAAGACGATTTGGGCGTCGTGTTCGATGACATCCAACCTATTCTGGGAGTTGATGGTTCTTTGGACATGATGCGATTCCCTCTCTTTCTTCTGGTTTGGTAGGTTTCAAAATTGAATTAATGGGATTTGTTTCCATAGTTATAAAAAAAGTGGTAGAAAAAAAGATGAAACAATTAATATCGGAAATTAACCCGAATAGGAAGTACTTCCTAATCAGGAAATAGCATGCACGATAATGAATTTACGTAACCACTGACGTAATCACAATAGGACCTCACTATGACCTAAATTTGGCATTGAAAGCGCTAGTTGGAATGGTGGAAAAACACTCTGGTGGTTATATTGAACTGCCATGAAGGTCAGGCAGCACACAAACCGGCACAATCGTCTATTTGAGCTTTCTAGTCAGCTCAACGGCTAAATCTCCAAACTCCTATCTTATCGCAGGGCGCGAAAAGTACCTGATTCGGTCTTTGTGTGGGGCAACAGCGCAATACTAAAAAAAACGCTTCTGGAAAATAATCGCAAACAATCAACCCATTGTTTTTTATTGACAAAGCCACGTCAATAGAGTATAGAAATCCCCAGAATTTCAGGTTCGGATGGCACAACTGAGATCCATGGGTCCAACAGCGGTTGGAAATGGCAGTTCTTCAACAACAACGCCTTTCACGACGTCACGGAACCTGTCTATTTTAAACTCGCACTACTCTTCCTATGGCCACTCCGTCTTAACACCTTTTGAATCCGTGCTTTCACAAAGTCAGAGCACTTCAAGAGTCTCCAGCTGGAATGGGAATCGTGCAAAGCGTGGGAACAGTGTTATTAGCAACGCAAGCTCCAGTATGTTGATTCTTCCCTCCGTGGAAAAGGAGAATGTCGCTCATGAAGATCCTGGTCACGCGACTGTGTTAAACAACAACAGTAACAAAGAAGTCAACGAGGTGAAAGAAGTGAAGGATGCAAAGGACGGTTGGAGTGATAACAAAAGACCTAAGTTCAGTTATAAATCCTTATTGATTGAGAATAATGTGGCCAAATTTCTGAAGAAGACACTGATCGATCCTGACAGTTTTAGTATGTTTTCATCAAGATCTACAACACCCTTAGCCACAGTTCATCAACTCCCTTTAGAAATCATGAAATCCGTGATGAGTTATGTGGATGATGATAAGGCATTGGTTTGTTGTTTGTATGTGAATAAGTCCTTTTATAAGAGTGCTAAATATGTGTTATATTATGAACCAAAGTTGATTTCCACTTATAGAGTGGCTCAGTTGGTTACTTCTTTAAGAGAAAATCCACAAAATGGTGAATATATAAAAGTTTTGAACTTGTCTAATCTACAATCTGGGTTGATTATCAATGAAGAATACCTTGAACGACATCAAGATCAATTTGGTGATATGGATTCAGTTCATTCAAATATCAATGATAATGAGCTATATTTAGATTATGCCTTTGCATCATGGAGGGACTGGAAATACAGGGGTGATCCTCTGTATGGTTCCTCATTATTGAACTCATACAACTTATCCAGAACCAAATCTGCAATTAGTGTTGATTCAATGTCCACAGTCACCACAGTTAAGATGAATTTCTTGCAAAAGTTTAAAATTGATTTCAATGATGAAATAACTATCAAATTAGGTAAATTAAGAAATAAACTAATGGTTTTCAAAAAAGGTACATCAATAACAAAATTCAGATCACAATTGAACAGACATCAACAAGAACATTCATCACAAATATCCTCATCGTCCAGACAAATCAGAAACAATTCATCACTTCCATCAAGACATCCATCCACTGCCAATCGAGCCAAATCAGTTCGTTTCAATCCAACCAGAGATCCAAGACATCAACCATTCCATGATCGTCATCCATACACCAACAAATTCCTTCTGAAATATTCATCATCGAAAGATATCCCTATCGGATACGTCCTCACATTCATTGAGTCATGTCCATTCTTAACTCATATTGATCTTTCTTCAATTTCATTATCCAGTGATTCCAGAATCGAATATCGTGATGCAGTAAAACAATATAGACAATTCAGTTCATTAGTGGAAGATGTCCTACCTCATGAAAAACCAACTGGTCGACATCATAGAAGTTATTCCACACCCTCAGGAGCGGATATCATTCGTACGAATGATGAATTTGATGATAGTGATGATATGGCTGGTTCAAAGACAAATATCTCAAATGGTAATGAAGAATCTGATGATGATGGAGAACTTTATGAATATGGTGATCTAAGACCAAAATATTTATCTGATGGTCATGCCGGATTCAAATCCATTTCAACATCACATGAATTTATCAAATTACAAGAATCTGAAGTCCTTCGTTCAATTGCTAAACTATCTAATTTGCAATCGTTGAGCCTATCATCAATATCATGGTTGAATTATAAGATATTAAGAGAATTCAACATGACTTCAAAATCATTGAATACTTTAGATCAATTATTTAAGGGATATGGTAAGATAGATATCTTGATCTCTGATCATGCTGTTGATCCATTAGATATTACTGATTATTTCAACATCAGGAAAAGATCAAATACGGCGAATACCATGAATACGCTACATACGTTACAAACATCAAGTTTAAAGACCATTGATTTGACAAATGCAGGAATGAGAAGAAATTTGAATTGGGCAAGAATCTTTGATGATTTTGATGAATTCAAGGAATATTTCAAGAATGAAGTGGAGCCTGTTATTGATGAAGAAGATGAGAGAGAGATTCTTGTCAGAAGAATTGGTATGAATTATTGAACAAGATGGGGCCTATTTATTTTTATGGTGGGCGAGAGAGAGAATCGTTGGTTTTGTAATGCTCTTTTGCAAAAGAAATATCACACATTTGATGGTATTATGGATATTTGCACTTCACTTCTTATCAGTTATTATTATTATTATTATTATTACAAATTTCGGGTATGATCTTTATTACTATTTTATATCCACTGGGCTCTGGCGTTGTTTTGTTTTACTGTTTATTATCATGAGCCCAGGCTGACTTCATTGTGTGCCGTCACTGTATTTATCTACAATGAAAACATTATGAACACAATTCTAATAAACCTGTACTAAAATCATTTCAACTTCGGTGCCCTATTTGCCTTATTTCTAACCACTCTAACCGCAAGCCATTCAGCAGCATCCTTAACCCCATCACCTTTAATAGCACTCACTGGTAAAACCCTACTATCTCTCGCGCCCAAATGCTCAGCAATCGGATTAAACAACTCCTTAACATCCTGGACTTCCAAATGATCCTCCACATCCTGTTTATTGGCAAGCATCAATACCGGAACACCTTCAACTTCATCATCTGTAACTATCCCCAACAAGGCATCCCTACATTCTTCCAATCTCTTCCTATCCGTTGAATCAACAACGAATATTATCCCATGCAAATGTGCAAAATATTCACTCCATAAACTCCGTAATGATTCCTGTCCACCAACATCCCAAAATTTCAATATAGTATGCTGTTTATTATCTGAATTAATTATACGAATCGTGGCGACGTTTTGTCCCACTGTGGGTGTTATTCTTTCTGGCGGGAGATGTTTGGCATTTGGCGTGAATATGGATTTTAAAGATTCCAAGAATGTGGTCTTTCCAGAGTTGTCGAGCCCAAGAATAAGAATTGAGTATTCTGTGTGATGGCTGTTAGTATCTCAGGTGTTTTGATAAAAGGGGATAATTCGGCATCACTGAGAGCTGGTTTCACATACCCTCTTTCCTATTCCAGTTAGCATAAAGGCCCTGTGCTAAATGGAACATTCTCCTAATGAATTGATACCCTACTGCTCACTTCAATTGATGACGGCAGTATCAAAATTTAAAGTACTGTTTCAAAATATTGATCATTTACATTTTCAAAGATTTCGGGTATTTCGATCCTACGGATAAATAAACAATTCTGACTAATTGATTATGTCAAACGAATCCAAAAGTGTATTATTTCCTCATTTGGCCGTTTTCCATATTTTTAGACTTTTCTACAAATTTTTTTTCAGTGTCCAACTTTTCAATCAAAATTCTCAAACTCTTGAATAAACAATCGACTAAAAATTCAAGGAAAGTCCCACACTTCATCATGTCAGACTCTATTCCTGAACCAGTGACCCAATTCATTCAGTCTTTCCACAAGGCATACTTGGAAAACAACGTCTATGAATTATACACACATTATGAAACTCAATTCAACAAATTAACAGAAACTTATTATAAATCCACATCATGGCCTGATCCAGTGGAACAAGTTGCTCCATTAGTCAACAACGATGAAATCTTCTTGGTTTTATACTCAGAAGTTTATTACCGTCACGTTTATGCCAAATTGTCACCAACTTTAGAACACAGAACTGGTTCATTCAATAACTACTGTAATTTATTCAACTTATTGTTGAACAATGGTGATGGTCCAGTGACTTTTGAATTACCAAACAAATGGTTATGGGATATCATTGATGAATTCATCTACCAATTCAATCAATTTTCCACTTACAAATTACGTTTGTTGACCTCAACTAAGAAAGATGCCAAAACAGAAGATGAAATCGAATATGTTGAAACTCATTCAGAAGTCTGGAGTTCTTACTCTGTTTTAAACGCATTATACTCATTAATTGGTCGTTCCAACGTGATTGAACAATTGAAAGATGCTAAATTAAACGGTTACAACTTCAATGAAATCAATCAAGAAATCGCTGGTGAATATGGTGCTTTAGCATTATACAGAAACTTGGGTTATTACTCCATAATTGGTTTATTAAGAATCCATACCTTATCTGGTGATTTCACTTTAGCTTTGAAAACCATTGAATATATTGACTTGGACAAGAGAGCCTTCTTCACCAGAATCCCAGGTTGTCATTTCACCACTTACTACTACGTTGGTTTCTGTTACCTAATGTTACACAGATATTCTGATGCTATTAGAACTTTTTCACACATCTTATTATACATTGCTAGAACTTCAGACATTTTGAAATCAGGTCAATACGATTTAGTTACCAAGAAATCAGGTCAAATGTATGCATTATTAACCATTTTGGTTGGTCTTGCACCAACTAAATTAGATGATGTCTTATATACCGGTATCAAAGACAAAATCGGTGATAAATTCTTCAAAATCCAAAGAGGCGGTGAAGAATCCATTCCTATCTATGAAGATTTATTCAGATTTGGTGCTCCAAAATTCATCAGTTCCAGCATCTCCAAAGACAGTGCCAATGTTGATCCGTTGAATCTACACTTAAAGATCTTTATGTTGAAAGTTAAAAACATTGTCTTTATTCCAACTTTAAAATCATACCTTTCATTATACTCCAACCTTGAATTATCCAAACTTTCCAAACTTTTAGAAATCAACGAAGTTGAACTATCACAAATCTTACAAACTTACAAATTAAACAACAGACAATTGAAATGGGTTGAAGGCGGTGAACCATTATCCGGTGAAATCGCACCAGTTTATGATTTGGATATTTCATTATCTACTGAAGCAGATGGTAAGGAATTCATTCATGTCAAAGAAAGTAAGAACGTTAGAAAATTCGCTGACTGGTTCATTAGAAACACTGTCAAGAATTATTACGTCCAGGATGTCATTGAAGGTAAAGCTGAAAGTCAACAGAAGGGTAAAAAGGCCAGAGCGTAAAGTTCGTTAATTAGTTTGTGTACATTAAAATAAATATCTGTTCTCAAAAAGTATGCCACTTGAAGTCATCAAACTTCATATTTTCTTAATCTTCGGAAAGTACTGCTTATTGATGGAAGATGAAATCAGAAAACAAACTAGTTTTTATACCTTCAGGCTTCCAGTAATAGATTATACAGCTCAGCGAATGTAATAACCAGAGGTACTGAGTTGTGCTTAGATTATGTCCCAGTGTTGTATCCTGCCCGAAACCTTATTTACGATTTCCCAATTAGGAAGTCAAGCTCATCGCCTTAAAATTTTCATGCATATCAAACTCAAATCAAACTACACTTTCCAAATCATCTTCAAAAAGGGACAAACTCATCATTTACAATGGCCACCCTTTCCAAGGAGTACATCTCCTCTTCTGATGCTGAATCCGACTCCGATATCGACCCAAGTATTTCAAACCATGCAGCAGTGGTAGAGGATCTTACATTCACAGTACCATCCAACTATCAAAAACTTAAAGCCAATTCAGGGAAATTTCCAAAAGATTTAAAGAATAAAGAAATATGGCTAGTTAAGACACCAAAGGGCTTTGGTCTGAAGAAGTTAAAGAAATTACCGGTTTCTTTTAATCCATTAGAAAATGGTGAAAGTTTTGAAAATTCAGGGAAATCATATTCTATTCGTGAAGATTTAACAAATATTAATGCCTTGGATGGTGATAAGAAAGAGAAGAAGAGGGATTCAAAATATGTGTTGGTTACTCCTGGTAGCAATGGTTTCAAATTCAATAGAAAGTTAAGAATATCTAGATTATACAACGTTACTGAGACTGTTGAAATTCCAGATATAGATTTTAAGAAAGTCACAGTTCCTAGAGAAGATGTCAGAATTGTTAAAGGTTTAAAACCACAACATTTTGCAACTGGTTATGATATGACTGAAGAAGACGTTTGCACTGATGATGATTATGAAGAAGAAGAAGAAAGACCAGTGAAGAAACAAAAAGTCGAAGGTAAAGAGGAGAAGAAAGAGAATAAAGAAAAGAAAGAAAAGAAAGAAAAGAAGGATAAAAAGGAGAAGAAGGATAAGAAGAAGAAGGAAAAGAAATGAGAATCATCTTTTAGATCTTAATTTTCGGGGGGAGTATCGCATAGAATGTATATTAGAACTGTCATATAATAAAAATCAAGTAGATAGATAATGTCACCTGATAATATGTACGAATTCAAACTACAATCACCACTATCAAATTCCAAATGTCATTAATTCAAAAAAAAAAAAAAATTCATTACATCCCACTATAGTCCTTCAAAATGCCAGCCATATGAACATTTGTAATCTTACTCTTTCTAGATTTTCTCTTCTTTAAAGTATTACCATCACCTTCCTTTTTAATAGTTGCTGGATCAACACTTGCTGGTTTCAAACCTAATTTATTTAATTTACCAGGCAATTCAGAAGGATCAGGTAATTTAACACCAAGCCAAATCTTGACGAATTCTTCATCAATCGTACCTAATTCACCACCAACGTTGGCCCATATTAATCTTGGAGCACCGTCTTTCTTAGTCCTTAGCACAAGCGCCTTACCTTCTTCTTCCAGTTCGTTGATTGCATCAATACAACCATTCCAACCATCTTTTAATTCTTTGACGGCAATACCTTTGAAAGTTGCCCTTGTTCTTAAGAATTGTAATAATTCATCTTTGGACTTGATGTTATGAATAGAGACGTATTCTAACGTATTATCGACTTCATTATATTTAATCTTTTCCAGATTCTTTATCAGGTTCAATAATTTAGATTGCTGTTCTGGATTGTTTAAGTTTAAATATGATGTTAATTGACCAACAGGAACAATTGCATTTCTATCTTTAACATATTCAACAGCCAGTAACAACTTCGTAGACAGATGTGATCCAGGGATCTCCAATGTTGGTTTTTTAGAATGACGCGACTCTATATCATCATCATCATCTCCATCGTTCGTCGTAGTGGATAATGGTCTCTTTGGTGTTGATGATGGGATTGATGGAGTAGGTGATGAAGAAGAGGCCTTTTTTGTGGATTGTTGTGGTACGACAGGAGCTGATTTGACTTTGTTTCTGAAGGCGTTGAGGTTTGCCAATAGTGGATTACTCATGATGGTGTTTGTCCTGATGAGCCCCGGGGTGTTTTTTTTGAATCAGTGAATGATTGGAGACGAGAGAGAGAGAGAGAGGCAAGTAAGTGTCTTTCCAAAATTTCGAGATTTCTAATATTTGAAAAAGATTCGCCATCGGATCAAACCCTAACCATATAAAAAAAAACTTTTTCACTCTTCTCAAAACCTTCCTTTTCTTTTATTCCATAAACACCAGATCATCAAACCAGAGTTCAACAGACCATGTTGTCCCTCAACCAATTCAACAAATCAACAACGTTGGATTGCGCTGGTTTGATCGTATCGAGATTGATTTATTTCTAAATAAACTCACCTTTAAAACCATCGCTGTTGGAGGTTGCCCTTGTATTTTTTTATACTTGTTGTGTTTCGACCCATGAAATGGTGATGACCTAGAGTGTGGGACATTTTTTTTTGTATAAAGTTGGGGAGTTGTTGTGAGAGGGTGGAAATGGAGTTGTATAGTTTGTGAGATCATTTGTAGTTTGAGTTAGGGCTTCAGCTCGATCTCGAAATAAAAAAATGATGAAAACAATGGTACAACTTGGACGTACTTCTGTCAGTGAGACGGATTCTATTTGGTAGTACTTCCGTTGTTATCCAAAACCAGTGACCACATAAATCAATGAACCAAAAAGAATCAATAACCATTGATTCATACTTAAGTGGTAGTAACAACCATATTACCATCTCTATATATCGATGACCTGGTTCGGGCACTCTATGAAGAATATTACGAGACTAGTACGGAAAAGTCATACAGGTGCCATTACTCCTTTTCCGAGTTGCTCAAGAATGTTGAAGCTAGGGAGAAGTCGGAAAATGAGTCATGACAGGAGCCAGCTGATGAACTTTCCATCATCCATCTAACCTTTTTGAGTACCACTCTACGGAATTGGCTTTTGTTTCTATTATTAAACTTCTTCATGCAGAAACAACTTGCCTGGATGCATAAGTAAAGTTGAAACCACAATCACTTTGGTTTAGTAGGATGGTGAAATAAGACCAAACCGTATAGCAAAATAACATTAACATTAATGACTTAACTATTGATCAATGATCACGTTAACTCTAGCTGGATTTACCTGTGGTTAGCAACAATTTCAACTTTTCCAATTCCATGTCCACTATATGAACATAGTTACCGGATTCGGTTTTAAAGAACTCTTCTTTTATGAAATCAGCCCTCTCGAAGTCCAGAAAGTAAATTCTATTGGAGGATTCTTCCAATATTAGATTACCCAAATGCAAGTCACCATGGATAATACCCACATTTACCAGCAAAGCTTTGTATTGAGCTAATGCATCATCCACAATCTCTTTACTTAATGGCATAAGCTTCTTCAGTTCTGCACCACTAGCACCATTTATTTTTTCCATAATAAAATATGGACCTTCAACCTTCCCTGCAGTATCACCAGATAAAGCAGCATATTTAAGCAATAATGATGAATTCTCACCGTGAGCGATGATTCTAGGAACATTAATTTTGATATCTCTATCTTTAGGATTTTCTTTTGTTGGTTCACCAATTGGCTCAGTCTCCTTGGATATAGCATTGAGTTCTTCTTTTGGACTGTCTTGATCAGATAAGGATAATGTGCTAACTAGTGGAATGTCAATACTACCATTATATTTCTGAATTTCGGAATGATATTCATTAGGAGTTGAGTAAAGGCGGAATTTAACCGTTTTTGTGAATCTTTCTGCTGCTTCATTGACGATTTCTGGCTGGTGTACCAATTCATTCCAGTTCGAGCGTCCTCTGCGGGAACTGAATAACCTGTCATATTGAGGTGGGTCAATCCACTCACTAAAGTCTGACTCTGGATTATCATAGTCATCTGAAGCTGCTGCTTCGAATCTAAAGTACAGGTCGAATGAACTCAATGGGATCATCTTGATTACCAAACTTTTGTTAGTACCTGTTGATGACATCTCTTTCAAATTGTGTAGAACTTCTTCAACCTCCTTATCATTCTTATTTATACCATTATTACTGAATTTTGAAAACTTTAAAAAATAGTCAATCTTAATCTCAAATACGACAGAGTAACTAAACTTCTCCTTCATCATTTCAAATATTTCAAATCTATATGAATTCATAGGAAATCCAAATTCAAAATGTTCTTTACCTTTCTTGAACATCACGAGATGATTAAGATCCAATTCCACTAAATTTAAAAACTCCATCTTTAAATTGAGGGTCGAGTTTAGATCTTCTGGATACTGCGGTTCATTTGGTTGTTGATCTTGTTGTATCTCTTCCTCATATTCTGGTATTGATTCATCTTCTCCCTTGTGGTCACTTTCATAGTTTGATGACTCCATTGTTGAAGGTGCTGGTGGTGCTGATGACGATGGTGGTGGATTTGTGGAAGCCGTTGGTGGTGGCGAATGATGTATATGGACTGGAATTTTCGAAATGGTGATGCTTCCTGTTACTAATTCCCTAATAAGGTTTGTACCTTCAGGCTCTTCTTTCTTAATTCCTAATGTCATTTTGAGGATATCTGTGATGAGAGCGTGCTGAATGTTAAAAAACCTGTAATGGTTCTCTATATCAAGTGTTTCTGATAAGTCTGGAATAACAGACAGATCAATATTAGCCTCTTCATCATTAAGATTTGTAATTTGGCGTGAAAGTGCACGGATTTGGTTGTGAAAGGTGACCATGTCTAGTATAATGGGGATATTATAGACATATTGATGGGAATATGAGGATGCCGATCCGGAGCGTCTTGAATTAGCGTGGTGGGATGAATTGGAGGAAATAAGCTTGGATGAAGTTTGAAGTGGTTTATCATATTCCACAAAAGTAACCATTGATTTGGGAACCTGTGATGGTGCCAATGATCTTGATTCGGTTTGAAAGTCAAGCAGATCTTGCTTGCTTAAAACACCATCATGAACACGCCTTGCAAAACTATTATTTTGTTTGATATCCTCTCTTAATGGGACCAAAGAACCAGCAATACCATGGGTATTCGAAGTAGAACTAAACTTCATCCCAACACCTGTACTTGAGTCTGATATGTCCATAAATTCAACATTGTAGGATTTCCTATAAATGTTCATCTTTTGATAAAGAATTCCACTATTGTAAAAAAGGATACCACCAAAATTTGGTATGACCAAATGTACCTGAGGATGATTTGTGTTGGAAACTTGATATTTAATTGTTTGGATCAACATTTTGGATATTGACTTGGTGCTTGATGGTTCATCTGAATCAAGCGTAGTGTTTAAGTCTTTGATTACCTGTGCTGTTGAAGCAAGTGTTCCAAGTTTAGCTAGACTAAAATTATCCTTCTTAATATATCCGCTAGTACCGTCAGGCCTATCGGTGTCATCATCCTCAATTATATTTTGCAAGGGGGCGTTCAATTCACTGTTGGTGTATGATTTGAACTCAAAATTAAGTAAGTTGTCAATATTGTTGGATGAATCAAATGATTGTATCTCAATGTTTGCTTTATTGGTACGGCAATCTTTCTTCTTTTGAAAGTAGCTCTGCATTGAGGTGGTGTCATCATGACTGAAAGTGATACCTTTATACTCATCCAATTTTAAGTAGCTTTCCACCTTGATTTTAGTAGAACCAGCTCTAAAACCAGCAATACCAACTTTCTCTTGAAACAGCGTTATATCTGGCACATATACATCATTGGCGATGACGTGTTCCCCAACCAACAGCTTCAATTCATTCGTTGGTTTATCCACCCTTAATTTAGGTCTGATCCTTTCAACTTCTGTCATCTCCACTAGGTAATATGCAATGTCGCGGCAAAGACTCACCAAAGGAGAATATATATACGATGTTTGTATATCTTCGGATCTTGTGATCTTGACTTCATGTTTCTCCACGTTCAACAATAAAGAATGTACCGATATAATAATGTTCTTCATTGGGATAATTCCCTTGTTTAAAAGTGTTTTAAAAGAGAAGATGTCATTCATAGCTTCGTCAGCAAGACCTTTAATGGAACCGGCATAAGCTTGACATCTTCCTCTTAAAACACTTCTATCTTGTTCGATGCTTTCTTTGTAGGCTTTGAAAATAGGCCCAAAATTTGGAGATTCATCATTACCAACATCATCCAGAGGGGAAATGAAGAAGGGTCTGAAAATCACCTCATCAGTACCAGCATTCGATGGTTTAAAATCTTTGAACATTTTCTGATGTGAATCAACTTTCTTGGTGGAATTAAAGTGGTTGGAAGATCCTGGGTTTCCAGGTGGTTCGTTTCCTGCGACTTCAGATTCCACATCAATGAAACCTTCAAGGCCAAGATCTAACATGAGTATCAACATCACTGGGAACACCTTAAGAATCAATTTGATTATATCTTTGTTGTGATATAAGTAGGATTGGCTGGACTCAGATAATGAAAGTAAACGCAAGTCCTCTGTATTCCATTCTGGAACTAGAATATTTGAAACTCCAGGAGTCTTGGGTGCGTTTGGTACAATTCTGTTGCAACCTGGTTCTTCAAGCAACCTAAACTCAAAGAGGTAACCAATATTCCTATATCTTGATTTCTTATTGGAAGTTTGATCAATCTGTTTCATTGCTTCAAGAATAATATTGATCCATGTAGCATAGGTACCTGTTAAGAAACTGTTGAAATCTTCGAGTCTTTCTAAGTCCAGGATACTTTTCTTAAAGAGCTGGTTTTTCTCGTTTGAGATTGACGTCGAGGTGAAGCACTTATGGATAGTTTCTAGTCTCTCCAGTAACACCAGATGGTCCTCTTTGATTTTGATCTTGACAAGGATGGGTGGCAATGTGTTCTTTGACTCTTCATCTTTACCACTGCTGATACGAAAACTCCGAAACTTTTCCTGAGTATCAAATAATGTAGCGTTGTGATCATTGAGTAAGCTGGAAGATTTAGGAAGGGGTTTATCTTCTGTTTGATTTGGGGGTGACTTTGGGGGTGACTTTGGTGAAGACTTGGACCTCCCACGTCCGCTAATTCTCTGTATAAGAGAAGATAGTTTGAGCCTCTTAGACACAGGCTTCCTGGATGACCCAGATTCCGAATCTGATCCCATATTTGGTGATGATTCTTTTGAATTGTTCAATGTTTGAAGTAAGAAATGAGAATCAATACAAAGAAATGAGAATCAATACAATGAGAATTCCGCGAAACTTATAGATTTTTGATAGTAATACGAGTGTCCTGTCCTGTCCTCGTATTACTATCTAGAATCTATATTCTGCAGGAAGCACTCACCAGTCCACCGTCTACATACTACATAATGTAGAGCATGAAGCAAAAAGTTTCGTTTCAGTTACCCTACCTTCATCACCATAAGGTGATGAAGAAGTTTTAAGAGAAAATTAATTAAAAAGTTCATATAACTTCAATGTATGAATAATAATAGGCTATAACCGATCTTCTAAGCGATTCATACAAATCCTTTTAAAAACAAATCTATAAGTATTATAATAAAAAACTAAAAACATTATTAAAATCAAGTATTATCATTCCGACCATCAATACCATTCCCCAATTCCGACCACTTTTTTTAACCAGATATTGTCATTCATTTTCCTTTTTACCATTTCTATAATGCTATACTGACTCCAAACACACCAACAAAACAACAAAATGAGCACGAAACCACCCACGCTGAGCACGCGACTTTTCTCTATCCTAACGCGCGTCTCCAGGAACGCCAAACCCACAACCTCTGCCACTACTACAGCATCTTCATCACTCGCACAATCAGACATCACGAGAGCAATCGATTTATTAACAAACAATAACAAACTATATAACACCAACACTCATATCACGGGTTATGAAAGAGATCGATATATTAACCAATTCACGGAGGTGTTGAACTCTAATATTCCCAAACATGACGAACTCAAGTCCGTGAAGGATCATTTCGATCAGAGTTTGAAGGGGTTGAGTTCCCTAATTGATGGGGTCACTCATGATGTGAATTCAATGGATTATGTGACGTTGAAGCAGAGGATTGGGAAGGTTAAAGATGAGAATGAGTTATTGAATGTGTTTGATAGTTTGATACATGGGGAGAAGTTGAATTTGGCTAATTTGAGGTTAGTTTTGATGAATAAGAATTGTTTTAATCTAAGGCATATTTTAAAGAAGTTTGAATTTTTGGATCCTGAAGGGAAAGAGTTTGATGATTTTAAGATTCTTGTTGTTATTAAGAGTGTTGTTTTGGGTGACAAAAAGTTGGCAAATGAAGTATATTTCCAAAACATTGAGAAATGGATAAAGAGTTATGAAAGGGATCACTTTCAAGGATCTATTGTGTTGAATAAATCTTTCTTTCAAGTGATTTATAAGATCGATAGAGATTTAAAGTTACTACAGTCGTTACCATATGATAACAAGTCATTGATTTTGTTGAGTGAGGCACTACCTAGACAAATCAACCATTACGTTCCACAAATCCTTTCGGATAACGAAATGATTAAATTATCCAGAAATCAACAACATTTCATCACATTAATGACAATCATATCAAACCACCATTCAACAAATCAGCAAACATTAATGAAGAAACTCATTAAATCAAGTGTTTCTAATAAACTCCATCTAGAAAAACCTGAAAATGATTCAGATCTGACATTATTGCAGTATAGATTCCATAATGAATTGATAAGTATTGTGGAGGACATGAAAGAAGAGACAATAGAGTTGAATGACGATGGTGGGTTTAGAGAATTGATGAGGGAATTGAAACAAGGTGATGAAGTTGTTGGGAGTGAGATGTTGAAGTTTATTTAATGATTTTATGAGGTTTAGAAATGAAATACATGCATTGCAATTATGATTTGTTGTTTATTTGTAAAGGATCGCTATCGGTGTAGTGAATATCAGAATAAACAGGAATTGATTGTAGTTATAATGGAAAGGAACGCGGCCCCCTCATTAATTGAATAACAATAAGGATAGTTGGGACCATCAGTTTTCGGTAGTTAAATACCAATTTGCAAAAATCATAGCTTTGGTCAGAACTTCAGGACTAGAAAGAAAGAGATTACACTTTACCGCAGAGCAGATGTTTTCCTTGTGGCAGGTGGAATGGTAAGAAAGAAGGAAAAAAAGTGGATTTTCCAACATATTTATTTATTTATTTAGAGTTCGTTTGGGCGGCTAACTCAAAACTACGAGATTCAAATATGATTGGTTATTCATTGATATATATATATAAACAACAACTCCAAAAGTCATGCGTTATCAGGGCGCTATATCCTAAAAGACACTCAACTCTATCAAGAACGACTTTCCTCCCATTGTCCCCTATGAAAAGGTCTGAACACAACCTATCCGTACTAATCATGGCCATCTGTTACTCACATAAAAGAATAGACAGTCAAATATTGGCAAAGTGTTCCTAAATGTGAATGGAACAGGATGATAAAATTTTTAAATGTTTTGCAGGATATGGCGGGTTTTATAGTCTTTGCAAGATTTTGATCAAACCAACAGAATTGTTAGTCAATCATCGTAAAGAGGTTGCCACTATTAGGCGAAGTTCGAACGGCACTACGAGTTCCTCAAATATCAATGTTTGTTTATAAATTGCTAGTGACAAGAATCATCAAAACAAAGCAGGTCAAGGCAATACAGAAACCATCATCGATCAATCTTTCAATCTTTCAGATCATTGACTGTGAACTGTACATCCTGTTTCACTCTTGGAAGTGGCATTCTTGATTTTACAAACTGTGAACATCTTCTAACCAAAAAAAAAGTCAATCTCCTCGCTGAAGATCTAAATAAATAAAACAGAAAGGTTTGAAAAAAAGGGAGTTTTTGTGATTTTTATAGTTTTTACATTTTTGTGCAAGTAAATAACGATTTCTTGAATAGTAAGTACTACGAAGTGATGTCAAATATCAATGACTGTTCATTCCAGTTATGGACTAAGCTAGCACTCGTGACCAGAACAAATTGAAATTTCAAATCTATAAAAGCTCATGTCTTCACTTATCAGAAGTACACAAGACTTGAAACGCTATGCACCATTGAAATCAAAAAAAGTCCATTAATGGAATTAGGTCAATCGCTATAACAGTGAACTATTAGGCATGGGTCAAGGTATAATGAGAAATAGGAACTCAGAAAAGACGAAACTGTGGCCAAAAGTCGAATCTCGATTACACTAGAAAAACCAAAGTATGTGGGAAAGTTTGGTATTGGAAACTTTCGTTGGGTTTTTATAGCGGGGGTTCAGCGGCTATGGAGTTTTTTCTGTATGTTTTCAGATCAGCCAGCCATAGTTAGTAGGAGATATCTTGATTTGATCAGAAGTTACCGAATTTAGCATCTACTCGACTCAGTAGCAACAACTCCTCTCAGATGTGAATATTAGACAGAATAAGCAAGTTCGTAAGAGTGTATGGAGGAGGAAAGTAAGGAGTCCTAGTTATATAATGGCCCATGGATGGGATTTCCTGGGAATTTGAATGAAAGTGTCTACGTAGTGTGATTCGAATATCATTGGTTTATTGATAAAATTGAACAAAGAACCAATAGAGTTGATATGATATGATAGGTATTCTGGTGCTCAGCTCATGTAATTGGCTACGATAGTGCAAATATTGTGACTGTCTATTTGCATGCAATAATACACATTCAAAAGACACGTTAGACTTCTCTTACAAAGACAGAGGAGACAGAGCATCAAGACGACTTAATGCCCATGTGACTCCTGACTTGCTGGCAACTCTTTGCTCCAATTCCAGAGCCATATCAAAAAACTAAAATAAGGTGTACAGTTAGAACGGAGTCTCTTTCCGAATACACACCATGCAGAGTATACTTCATTTCTAGGAGCAGAATCGACGAAAGTATATACGAACAAATCAAGGGTGTGTCAAAATGAAGGTTTTGAAAACACCGAGAATATTCGGTTATGGGGAAATTTGAAACTTGTATATATTTAAAGCATCCATGAGCACAATTGTCAGAGAACGAATCCAGAATTATTGCGACGTCTTGAATGTTGCTTGCAGAGTAGATTCCACCACCAAAGGACTATCAAGTCTTCATTCAACTGCTATGCCCTGGAAACACTAGAACTTTTGTTTGCTGAGTGTTCCAATCTCTAAATCCATATGGAAAACCCCAAGTCCCACTAGCAGAATTATGTCAGACTGTCACGCAATTGAACTCATATGGGATATACGGCAACAGAGACGTTACTCACATTCAGGCAGTCCTTTCTAGGAAGGAATTAAATGCCAACATACTCTTAAATGACTGAGTTTCAGGGAGATTATAATTGAATATCCACCTTTTCCCCTTCTGCCACGATGATTCTGCGTTTCATAGGTCTCCATTTATCACTTATTCTCATTTCATTTTCAAGATGGTATCCATTTACATTATATCAGATTGCGCACATGATTCGTGTGCAATTTATACTTATTACTTCTAAATGATACAGGTTATGTATCAGTGTTGGTGAAGTTCTAGGATTTAGTATATACGAGAGGTTAGCCAGTAGCGTTAA
>PPMA02000024.1:7291-24605 GCA_003707865.2 Komagataea pratensis
GCTCAACGGGATTCTCAAACAGTGCAACGAAACGCGTAAAGAACCCAAAACGCCTGAAAAAAGAAAACAGAGAATATATTCCAGATTGGGACTATTTCCTATTACAGAAACACAGATAGGATACAGATATTGAACTATTATCTGTTATCCGTAAAAATCAGATACAGATAATGAAATTTCAGAAATCTGCCATGTCTATGTTATATATAATTATTTAATATTTTATCCCTAATTGCGTTAGGAGTGGAGATATTTCAAAGCTTTTAGCTCTATAAGGACTTAAGGAATAACGCGATATTGTAGTTACGCAGTGTATTCCTTCTAGTATGAATTTTGAAAGCACCTGACAAGGAATAAGAATAGAATTGAATACAGCTATATATTGCTGGGAACCTGGAGGTGGATTACGGGACCTTCTAACGATTGACATGCACCTGCACTGTTCTCATACTGTTTTTACCTTCAGCTTCCACCAGACATTCAATGGATTTAAGACTTCAAAGTTCTTGCAGACAAATAATCCATTGCTAGCTAATCTGTGTTGAAATTCAGTATTCATGTGATCGAAGAACTAAAAAAAACACAGAAGGTTGTTGTCGAAGTCTATGGTACTCCATTGTTTATCTGGGGCTATTTTTGCATTTTGGTGGTGCACTTGAACCTTCTGATTGACTGCTAGATTGGTAAATGGATGGTGAGCGATCAAATGCAAAGATCAAAGCGACTGTTAAGAAAAAAATGAACCCAATTGCTAGAATAAGATACTTCAGTTTAGGAATAAAAGTGGAACAGCGCTCAACTTCAATGTTTGATTCAATATCTGTTCTCCTTTCAGACTTTTCATCGATAGATGAGCGAACATCTCTAAACCAGTTTTTTCCACATTGTTGATTTTCCCTCAAAAGATTTCAAGTTAATATCTATAAAAGTTTTTGTCTGAATGGGTCCTTTTATATTTCTATGAGTCTCAGAACTCTTTGCCTCAACAACTGCCCACTTTTTTGATGCACAATACGAATCAGAAACGAACAAAATTGAGCCCTCAACGTAGCATAAAATTGATGTTGTTGACGCATGTATGGGTTGAGAACTTGAGATCGGCGTTGATATTGAAAGGAGTAGTAATTCAGCTTTTATTATACTGTATTACTGGCAAGTCCAGTGCTTTGAAGATTCTGATGGTTCTATTTGGAATCTCTGGTCTATGATTCCTTAGTCTCAGGTAATGTGAATTCACTTTGAGCAGTTCGAACTTCGTTCCATGTTTTAAGCTTAACGTTTATTTGACAGATTTCTTGACAGATAGATTTCTTGTCAAATACGTTCAGTTTTTCCTGCATGTGAAAAGGGTAACCGGCTAAAAGTATGGTCATAAATGGTACATTTTTAATGCTAGCGTGGATGCTATGTAATGTTATATGCAATCTGCATTCATCAACTTCAAATAAAATACAAATGAAATTTGACTGTTGAGTTTGGCATTATAGCCTAAAAAAAAAGAGCCTCGCTTTTACATCATTGTTACAGGGAGGTTTCGGAGCTTAGATCTCCCTCAGAAAGATCACATGGTGGCCCATAAGGGAGTATAAATTTATGGGTGACCTACAAGATATGACAATGGATTCGTAAAGGCTTAAATAAACTCTGCACCAAATCTGGTGATGTCTCATCAAATACTAGTAATCAGCAACGATAAAAAGCCTGAACTAAAGGACAATAACAAACAACCAACTAAATAATCCATCCAATAACCTCGATCGAATGATACAATCTTTCTAAAGAACGCAAAAGCTAAAAATCCATAGAAAACTGTTACTCCTGCTTCCACTGCAAATTTCCAAACAGGATACTTTGACTCGGGATTTCCATCTACTATAGACGTTTCAGTGGCGATGGCAATTGATAGATCGTTTTTGAAAACAAAAAACATGATTGCCATAGGTAAAATGATGCAAATTAATAAAACTAAAGTTTTCTTCCAGCCACGATATTTGGCCATGTCTAGGTGCTTGAATTTAGTTGTCGAGTCCATACTGTTCATCAATGACTATAATTCGAATCCCAATTGACACTTAATATCATTTGGAAATTGGAAGAGACTTGGGGTTTAAAGTGTATGTGATTTCAATTTCTTGGATTGTCGATCATAACTGGAATATGGCTATCTTCGACTTCTGCAAATTTTTTGATTTGCAAATTAAAACGCATGAACAAGCATAAATATGCAGGCGTAGAATCACAATGTTTATATATTCAAATTTCGGACATATTTGAGAAGGCTGATTGAAATGGTGGCTGCTCTCGCTTCATTACAAGAAATGTTCCAGTACAAATAGATTCTAATACAGTCTGGACTCTGTATATATCATGAGAAATCACATAATAGACTTATCAGGGACGGCATCAAAATTGACATGGTCATGTTGTGCAGCATTCAGTCAGGAATCAGTACCTGACTATCTTGTTCTATTTCATAATTTACCGTCTCCAATAGGATTTCTTCCTCTGGAATCCTAGCATCTCTTAACAATTGACTTAGGAGAGAATCATCTGCCAAAACAGAATCGATGTCACCTAAACTTTGAAGATCTTCAGGGAAAGAGTAGTACTTATCCCATAAGAATGATAAGTAATGGGAGTACAAAAAATGACAACGAGCAAAAACTGGTCTGATAGCTTCAATATCAACAAGAGCCGGGTTTGAACAAACTAAAAGTCCAGAACGAGTAGTACCGACAACAGATTTGTTGGGTCCGAGGACCAATTTAGTGAACAAGATATCCCAATTGGGAAAAACTCTACCACTTAGTTTCAAGGATTTTTGGTTCTATATGCTACAAATGGTTTTGTAGCTAGCTTTGAGAGCTAGATCCCGATTTTTTTAATGTAAAAACAGGTTTGAGAGAGGTCTGAGTGAGTAGCAGAACCGAAGTTGATGATAGCAGTGCCCCTCAGTTTGCATTATCAATGAATAACAATCAGGATCATGACTTGATACTTGATTCTGCTCTTGTTATTTGAAATTTGAAAATGACGCAAAAATCAATGTCATCTTTGTCGCATTGGTTCTGAGCTTGATACAAACACACCACCCACAAAAACATGCTGCACCCCTTCTGATTCCTGAACAACAGAGTCTGGGAGTCCGGGTTTGTTTTCTGGTGGGTATGTTAACCACTCCATCGGTGTGGCTTCCACTTGTTTGAGTATCTTGTAACCTGAAGAATACGCAAACTCAAACGCCATCAGAAACGTTACTTCCATTGCTTCTGTCGGTACTGTTGTTGGTCAATTATCGTTTGGTTATATTTCTGATCATCATTCAAGAAAAGCTGCCATTCTTTTGGGGTACCGTTCTCTTGAGTTTTTTCACCATCCTATGTTCTGGTGTTTGGGGTAAAAACTCCAGTGATATTCATGGTATGATGACTGCTTTGACCGTCTGCAGACTCTTCTTGGGTATTGGTATTGGTTCTAAATATCCGGCTGGTTCAACTCCTTGTGCTGAAGCTCCTGTCTTATTATCTACAGGTAAGAGAAACAGATGGTTTGTTTGGTTTACTATTCAAGGTTGATTTAGGTCTCGTTATCTCTGCTTTTGTGCCATGTTTCTTAGATTTTTTGAAGCGTGATAGTGGCATATCTCTGATGAGGTAGGATTAGGATATCCGGTGTCTCTCTGAAACTTTGGTCAAATGATAAGGATGGTGCGTTTCACCTTCTTGATGGAATTCTATGTAATAGCGGGCCATTTTGCAACCTTTTCAGCAGAAGGCACCAAATGCACCAAATGCCACATTTACTGAGGTTCAAAGACTTCGCGTGAAACCTTTAACCAATATCTAGTTCTAAGTTCTGAAAACCCTGCCCATTAAGCGAAATAAAGGATGCAGGGAATTAATTTTTAGCAATGATCTTCAACAATTTGACACTATTGATCCAAACGTGGTTGGGACACGACAACTGCAAAGCAATATTTATAGTTAACTTGGAAAATTTTAGCCCCTTCTTCTCTCCCATTCAAACAGCAATTCTATCATAGCACTCACAAACTACAATGGAGAACGAAATAGACCTTAATAATCTAGAGAAACAGCTCACTGACAATGCACTCAAGGCAGAGACCCTCTACGTTGAGCTGGAGAGAATGGCTGTCCGGTTCGATACTGTTGATGGGTACGGAGATCATAACAGCACTGATAGACAACCTGAATTCTGGAACAAAATGAGTCTTGAAACGTTGAATGTAAACGTTCCAGAAGCAGAGAAATTTCTCGAGAGTGTGGCTGGGTTGAATGGGATTAAGGACAAGATGTACAACTTTCTTGAAGCAGTTGGTGATTTGGAGTCGTTGCTTAAAGAAGTGAAGGAGATCAGTGCCAGGGTACCAGAAAATATTGAAACCGACTTCTCAAGTTTCAAAAAACTGTTGAAGTTGGGTAAGGTAACTCATTTGAGCGGTGAAGTCTTCACCAGAACGGATCCTCTTGATACCACCAAGAATCGCCGTTGGCACGATTTGAGATTAAATTCGGAGAATAAGATTAGACCTCCTGTTGATCGAATGAGCGTTGGTGATAAAATGACCATTGAAGATATCACAATCATGCAACCAAGTGGCACTCTACTCAACCATCAGGATATTAAGAATATGATCAAAGTTTTTGATTAATTTTTGCTGACTTTTTGATCCTTCGCTTACTTTTTTTGATCCTTCTTGATGAATTTTGCTCGCTTTTTGATATTGCTCACTTTTTGATGATTTTAATGCTATGATATTGTTGTTTAGAGAGAGGATCGTAGAGTATGTAGCTGGAATGCACTTCCAATGAGTTATGACTACGAATGTACCACTACTAAAACTGACCCTGCATTCTCAGCTAAAAAGAACCGGAAGGTGCATTAGTGTTCTTAGCTAGAGCTGATGACCGTGGTAATGTGGACCTTTACAACCTGATTGCATGATTATTGAGAATCTAATAAGAGGTCTGTCTCAGGACTGTAAGCACCTGAGAACTAAATCTTTCCGATTGACACATTTGTACTGTACCAATTTCTAAAGACAATAGATTTCGCGAATTCATTCAAGATTCCCTCACTTGTGGTCCAAATCGGGACGAAAATAATAAGGTTAATTACTCAAAACAAAAGAATGAGAGGACTAACAAAACCTTAATGTTGTACCATTGAATATTTAAGGAGCACAGATTCCCAAAGTTTTGATTTGAACTTTCCTTCTTACATCATACTCTGACACTCTTTCTAACGACAATTACACACTCTTTTATTTTACTATGCAGGCTTCTAATTCAAACTTCATGAAGAATTTAGCCTTATCCAAGTCTAACTTGGCACGTTTAACTGCTAAAAAGTTTACTATCCCATCTGTTTTGCCTGGAGATAACTTGTCTCCTGAGGAGTTCTCTCAAGAGTACAAAAGACGTTTCCCAAACTCAGTCTTATTCACTGAATTAAACGTCAAGTTCCAGACCCCAAAGAACTACAAACCAGAAAATCTTTACTACTCATCAAAGGTCTGCTATGTTCAAGAAGAGCAACGAACTTGCTCAGGTACTCTTTATCCAAAGCCAAAAAATAATACTTACACCTTATGTCCAATCTGTAAACCATTTGGTGCAAAAGGTAACAAACCTCATATGGAGAAACGTCAAGGTCGTGCCTATGATTTTGATATTAGTGAGCCAAGATTCTATGATACGTTACATTCCCAATTTGATCATCATATGAATCATGTTCATGGTGTTTACAAGGACGGTTCTACTGCTGCTCAGCCAATGCTTGTTTTAGCTGAAGATGAGCACAAAAGTTTTGAATTAAACAGTCTATGTCCAATGACTTCTAAAGACAAAAGTCATGCCTGTTTGTGGATGAGCAAAGTCAACCTTAAAGCAATTGACAATCCATTAAAGGCATACTTGAGACACTATACTGCTGCTCATAGTAGAAAAGGCTGTGTTCTAAAAGATAAGGAAATTTACAATGCTGAGAAGTCTGGTTACGTTTATCCAATTGAGCCAAATTCTTTCTTTCAAGCTTTCAATAAACTAAGACAGCAGTGTGTTGAGGTTCCAAAGGTCTTATATGGACTAAGCCCTGATGATTCTGATAATAGTTTTGACCAAGTTGATGAAGCCAATTTGGATGAATTTGATGAGTTTGAAACAGAAGTTCAAATGCAACAACATGTCAATTCAATCAATTTTGAAACACTTGATGTCAATGAACCTCCTATTCAGTTCACTACAATCCAACAAGACTTTGGTATGCAATATAATACTGTCCAATATGATCCATCTCAATACAATCCTTTGTCTAACTCAGCTGAATACGAACTGATAGAAGTTGCTCCTGAACTCAATAGTTCAGATTTATTTAACATCGACCGTTATGAAGCAAATTCAACACAACAATCAGTCAAAGACATTCTAAATGAGTCACAATTGATCAGCAACCCAATGCCAAAAACAATCAATCCAGGTTTCCTCAAAGTCACCAAATCAAAACACAACAAGCCAGCTCAAAACAGGTTATCACACTTGGAAGCACCATTGAACGCAGAAATTGAATCAGCTCTTGAAGCTATCACTCAGCACCAACAACAATTAATGACTCATTCTGGAATTTTCATTGATGACTCCTTTTCAGATATCATGGATCGTTTTGAAGTTTGAGTAGTGATTAGCATATTACAGGTTACCTTTTGAATAAATGTATTATACAAAATCCGCATTGTAGCCCATCTGTCGCTCGTACGGATCAATTTCCTTCAATGAGCGGAATAATGATTCTAGCTTCAGTCCCCCAGATGTAACAACTATGATCAGAAATAAGCAACGACGTTGGCCAAAGCAATCCCCAAACCAACTCAACAGTTCTAGACTCTTATAAGAACTTCGACTCAAATCAATCAATTAGATTAAGATCATAATAATTCTCAACAACACTACCCCGACTTGTTTCAATATATTTAAAATTAGAATGATACAAATAATTAAAAAAATGGGCACAGATCATCGTCCTGACTCATGACTGCAAGCAGTAATGCGCATTTCACATGACTCCTAATATCTATAAGCAAAGACTTATATTGGTGTAACTATAAACTCAGTTGATGGTTAACGCTACTGGCTAAGCTCGTATACTAAATCCTAGAACTTCACCAATACTGATACATAACCTGTATAAATTGACCTCTACAGTGTGACTCAAATCAGCGGCTATTATTTTAAGATGATGCGGTGGCTCAATGGTAGAGCTTTCGACTCCAGTTGGAATTCTCAGTGCAATCGAAGGGTTGCAGGTTCAATTCCTGTCCGTGTCATTCTTTTTGCAATCTTTTTAAAGGAACTCTGGGAAATGGTATAACCAATCAAGAGCTGAGAGTGACGAGTTTATACCCATGCTATGCGTGTACGCTTTAGCTAGTTTTAGGGTGCTGGTGCTTATTTTAGACGATTGAGCTGATGAATTATCTGTTTCCGGGTAAGTGCTCAAAATTCGGTATTTCTCATAAAAAACGACCGAATACCACATTCAACGAAGATAAAAGTCCATCACAGATATTCTACCCACCAACTTAATCTATTCCTAGATCTATCATTGGAAGACAACACAGTGTACTTAGATCATCCATTCTTGCAAAAACTCAGAACTACTTTCCGATCTGATTAAGAGAATATATTTCAAAGATGAGTACAAGTCCTCAACCAACGAATACAACAAGCATAACTGAAGGATCAGCAACCGATTCCGAAAAGAAGGGTGAAGTTGATCAATTGTCTGAGAATGTCGCTGATTTATACCTGGAGGCTTTCTCATTCACCACTACTGCTGCTATAATTGGATATGTTGATAGTAAGTATTATTCAAAATCTTCAAAGAAAAGCTGAAACTAACGTATAATTCAGGAAAGATATGTGCGACTTTGACTGATGGTCGTCAATTATTTGGGGTCTTGAGATCCTTTGATCAATATGGTAAGTATTATTATTATTGTTTTGGGCATTAAGAGATATGATTATTAACTGATCTTTTAATTTAGGTAGTATTGTTTTACAAGACACTGTGGAGAGAATATATTTATCAAATAACAGATTTGCAGAGAACTACCTTGGAGTGTTATTGATTCGTGGTGAGAACATCTTGTTGTTAGGAGATATTAACATTGATTTGGAAGATAAACCATTATCTAAATTACAACAAATATCTTACAGAGATGCCAAATTGGAAGAGAAAGCAGAAAGGGAAGCATTAATCAAACAACAGAAGTTGAAGAGTAAGAAATTGCAGAAGTTTGGATTGGTTGGTGAATACCTTGTTTAAAATAAAATGTATTATCTAATCCATTGATTGGGTGTATTTTTTTGAAAGATTACTTGTACAGGGCGAATGTATTCCAAAAAAAAAAGACATAACTTCATTCAAAAACACAGAAGAATCATAACTTGGATAACCTTTCAGTATTTTGATCAATATTATCATAAAGGCGGTTAATAGCTTTAGATTTCTTTGCTTCGGCTCTTCCTAATTGATCTAAATGTGCTTCATCTGGACCATCAGCAATTCTACACATTCTACAATAAGCCCAAATCCTGGTCAGTGGAGTATCTTGACTAACACCTTCAGCACCATACACTTGAACAGCCCAATCAGTGATCTCTAAGACAGTTCTTGGAGTATCAATCTTAGCAATAGAGATCTCTCTCTTTGCGCCCTTTGCACCAACTTGATCAATCTTCAGGGCAGCTTCAAGAACTAATAACTTAACTCTTTCTAAAGCGATTCTTCTTTCAGCAACAGCATTAATGAAACTTTCCTTTTCAATGAAAGTCTTACCAAAGATTTGACGATATGAAGCTCTCTTAATAGCCTGATAGATAGCTTCATCGCCCATCCCGATCATTCTCATACAATGATGAATTCTACCTGGTCCTAATCTGCTTTGAATCAATTTGAAACCTTCGCCTTCAGAATCAAGAATATCATAAGGAACAGGACAATCTTTGAAATCAATCTCACAATGACCATGAGGAGCATCATCAAATCCAAAGACTTCGACAGGTCTAACTACCTTAGCCTTCCCTGTAGCAATTGCTTTTTTAGAATCAACAACAAGAACAGAATGGCGTTTATATGGATCTAGATGACTTGGGTTAGTCAATGCCATGATTAACCAGACAGCACATCTTGGGTCACCAGCACCGGATGCAAACCATTTAGTACCGTTCAACAACACATCTTTACCACCATTAGTCTTAGTAGCACTCAATGAGATATTCAAAGCGTTTGATGAAGAAATACCTTTTTCAGTCATTAGGAAAGCACTTCTAATCTCACCATTCAATAGTGGTTTGAAGCATTGTTCACGTTGTCTTTCGTTAGCATACTTAGCAAATAGTTCCATATTACCTGTATCAGGGGCACTAGTATTAGTGGCTTCAGGAGCAATAAATGATCTACCAAGGAATTGGCACATCAAACCGTATTCCAAATTTGTATAACCGGGGCCATCCTTATAATGTTGATGCAAGAACAAGTTCCATAATCCCAATGATTTGGCCTTTTCTTTCAATTTGGTGGTGATTTTTGGTGTGGAATTCCATCTTTGGTCAGGATCAGTCGATATTTGGGCCAGGTAGATCTTGTCTGCTGGAATACAGTCTTCTTCGACGAATTGCTTCACTTTCTTTAGTGTTGCGTATGCTCTTGGAGAGACGTGATCTCTGACGAGGGCAGGAATGTAGCTGTCGAGATCGAGGTTAGACATGGCTGACGGTGTGGTTTGATGGTGGTTGATAGTATTGACGGTCTAAGCAGGCGATCTGGTGTTATTTATACTTCTTCAGGTAGTTGGAGAAGACAAAAAACATCGGAATCATTTGATACTTTTCCATGTCGGTACTTTGGTAGTTGTGGGGTTTGACACCTTTTGAATGTGCCGAGGAAGCGAGTTTTTATGGGAGCGAAGGACAACGGCAGAGTGTACTTCATTTCCTCGGCAAGGGCGACAGTGGGAACTTGGAAATAAGCAGGAATGCGCATGCTACGGGATGGCTTTTGTTGGGTTCGAATTGGACCCTTTTTTGTGTCGCTGATTGGATTCTGATAGGCCGTTGACAGAGGTGTTTGGAGGACCAGAGGTGGTGGTAATTGAGACTTGAATGGGTAACCGGTAAACTTCGCATTAGAAATGGTTCAGTTAGAACTCAGCTGATAACTGGTGTCCAGAATATTACTTTTCGATATGAGTGAAATATCTTTTCAAGACCTTGATAATGAATATTATCCAAGAAAACAGCCCATAGGCCTCAAAACAACTGATCGCAGTACAAAATTAGAATTTAGACTTAGAGTAGATGATAAAGGTGACCATGGAACTTATTGACCTGTACCATCCCTCTGTAATACTCCTATCAACTTCATGTCTAGACTTTGCTCTACTAACTACCTGTCAAATCCCCGGTACGCGCACGCCCCCATCTGAAATTTTTTTTTACTTTCAAAGCGATCAGATATCACCAAAACATCAACACAATCCAAATAATCCAGCCAAATAATCACAATATGGGATTCATCGGATACAAACAATATACCGAGGAGGGCGATCTCATACTGGCATACCTTGCCCGTGAGTCCATGAAGCCGATCGTTGTCAAGAAAGGTGAAAACTTAAATACGAGGTTTGGTGTCTTTCCACACGATTCAATGATTGGTATTAAATACGGTACTCAAATCTCAAGTCCAAAGGGATACGGCTTCATTCATTTATTACAGCCAACTCCTGAGTTATGGACATTATCATTGCCTCATAGAACACAAATTGTTTATACGCCTGATTCATCATATATTACCCAGAGATTAGGAATCACTAATGGATCAAGAGTCATTGAAGCTGGTACTGGATCTGCATCATTTTCACATTCATTGGCTAGAACAGTCACTAAACAGGGGAAATTATTTACTTATGAGTTTCATGAACCTAGATTTTTGGAAGCAAAAAAGGAATTCGAAGAACATAAATTGTTGAACGAACCAGTTATTTCAAATCATAGAGACGTTTGTAAGAATGGATTTGAAATTGACAACTTTGATGGTCAATTAGAGGCAACCTCAATCTTTTTGGATCTTCCGTCACCATGGGAAGCTATTCCTCATTTACCTAAAGTCATTTCAAAAACTGAAAAAGTTGGTATCTGTTGTTTCAGTCCATGTATTGAACAAGTCGATTTAACAATCAAGAAATTACAAGAAGAAGGTTGGACCGATATCGAGATGGTTGAGATCCAGGGCAGAAGATGGGAAGCTAGAAGAAATATGATTAGACAAGTTGATGATGCTGTTGAAAGATTAAGAGATGTCAAGAAGAGAAAACTTGAAGGTATACAGAAAAAAAGACAATACTACGCGGAAAACGGTAAGCAAGAGTCAACAGATGAATCAATCCCAAAAGAAACCAGAGAAAAGAGAAAGCTTGATGAACAAGAGAATACCAAGGTCGAAAAGACTGAATTCAATCCATTCGGTAAGGGTATGAGAATCAGAGAAGGTGATCCAGATTATCAATGGTTAAAAGTGAGTAAAAATGAAGCTGAAGTCAAATCACATACTTCATATTTGACATTTGCATTCAAGAAAGCTTCTTCAGAGAGACAAACTGTGTAATTAATAGTGTATTGAATAGAACATCATTTTTGACATATTCCTGCTGTAGTTAAGACGCCAAAGTATGGAGGGAGTTCGCGAACAGACAATAAAAAGAATTATTCTGAAAAAAACACTACTTTGACTGGGGAGCAGATACAAATCATCACCAAAGATGTCACTGTTGACACGGCTCAACAGACCCCTCAGTCTCGGATCCTTTAAGGGATCTCGGTTCACTGCATTTTCCCAATTTCAAGGACTACTTGCCCATCATTATTCATTGAAATCCACCATCAATCCACAACTAATCCCCCAATCCACAATCTATCCACAGGCATCGCTCCTCAAGAGATGCCTTCACACTTCGCCATCCCCATTCATCAAGTTCAAGTACTCTTCCTCAAACCCACCACGCTTTAACAGGGGTCCTCCATCAACGTTTGGCTTCATATATCATATGATCCCGGATGGATTGAAGGCGATTTTCCTACTTTTGGGTTTCTCAGCATTCGTGATATTCTTCATGGGTCCGTTATTGATCATCACGGTGCCTCCTTTGATAATAGGTGGGTTCTTCCTTCGTAAATTCACTGCTGTTAAACGTTCCAGTGATTTGAAGAAGAGATATGAGAATTTGATGGAGACTCATTTGACTTATCAAGGTTCTGAATTGGATGAGTTGAAACTTGGTGAGTTTGTCCTTGATAGAATTGTCCAAGGTATTAAAACCAATGAGAAAGGTCTTGCTGAGAGGGTTGGATTAGTTACTAAATCTGAATTGAATGGTGTGAGTGAATTGAGATCACAACATTCATTGGATTCAAGATTGGATCTAAGTGGAATCGAAACAATTGATCAAGATTTTCAAGTCAGTACTAAACTAGGAATCAAGGAGCAGATCACTACCATGTCCTTTGGTTTATTAGACGCAGACTTAGACTACAAGAGGCTAGCTACTGTTATCGTGACTCTTCGACCAAGATCTGTGGGGACATTATTGGAAGTTGGTGAATTAGCCCATGATGTGGTTATCGAAGTCCTTCCAGCATCAATCAGACAATCATCCATCATTCTAACTGATCCTAGTGACTTTGAAGAACCTCCTACAATTACCATCAAACCCAACAAGAAGTGAAATCACCACTCCATTTATTTACACTATGCAAAGTTAACATACATAATTACATAAGCTGCACATACAAATCTTACTAAGCCTCCTAATCTGTAATGTAATTTCCGAAAAGTCACAATTTAAACAATCCGCCAAACAATTCCTCAAAACATCCAAACTCAACATCAATTGCATTAAGAAATGAGCGAGCAACCGATCGTTTTGGACCAAGGTACAGGTTTTGTGAAAATCGGCCATGCTGGGTCCAATTTCCCAGATTATACTTTCCCTTCCATTGTGGGTCGTCCTATCTTGAGAGCTGAGGAAAGGACTGGTGATGTTGAAATCAAGGATATAATGTGTGGTGATGACGCCAGTGCTGTGCGTTCCTCGCTACAGGTGTCGTACCCTATGGAGAACGGTATCATTAAGAATTGGGAGGACATGGAACATCTTTGGAATTATGCATTCTATGAGAAATTACAGGAGGACACTTCGGGACGTAAAATCTTGTTGACTGAACCACCAATGAATCCGTTAAAGAACAGAGAAAAGATGGTGTCTACTATGTTTGAGAAGTACAATTTTGGCGGTGTTTATGTTGCCATCCAGGCTGTGTTGGCATTGTATGCTCAGGGTCTATCATCGGGTGTTGTTGTTGATTCCGGTGATGGTGTCACTCATGTCATTCCTGTGTATGAATCAGTTGTGTTGAACCATTTGACAAGAAGGTTGGATGTTGCTGGTAGAGATGTCACTAGACATTTGATTGACTTGTTATCTAGACGTGGTTATGCATTCAACAGAAGTGCGGATTTCGAAACAGTCCGTCAAATTAAGGAGAAATTATGTTACGTTTCTTATGATTTGGAATTAGATGCAAAATTATCAAATGAAACAACCACATTAGTGGAAAGTTACGAATTACCAGATGGTAGAGTCATCAAAGCTGGTTCAGAAAGATACTTAGCTCCAGAATGTTTATTCCAACCTTCATTAGTCGATGTTGAACAGGATGGTGTTGGTGAATTATTATTCAATACTATTCAATCAGCAGACGTCGATATCAGATCCTCGTTATATAAAGCTATTGTCCTTTCTGGTGGCTCTTCAATGTATCCAGGTCTACCATCAAGATTAGAAAAAGAATTAAAACAATTATGGTTAACTAGAGTCTTAAATAATGATGCTACAAGATTAAGTAAATTTAAAGTCAGAATTGAAGATCCTCCAAGAAGAAAACAAATGGTCTTTATTGGTGGTGCCGTCTTAGCTAATATCATGGCTGATAAAGATCATATGTGGATTAGTAAACAAGAATGGGAAGAATATGGTGCTCAAATCTTATCTAAATTAGGTCCAAGATAGATAGACTTTCGGATGATTATCACAACAAAATAAAACCATTTCTTCTTACTACTTGTTTTTTTTCCTTTACATTCAATGTGTACAATAACTTATAAATTATGAACTTCAATAAATGACTTCTATTCAAATTTATCTTCAGGTTTTACTTATTATCTATTAACTTTCATTACTATTTATACATGATTCTTTAGTTACAATGTTCATATCATAATGATAACTGCGAAACTCTTCTCCAAACATCATCTGCCAAATTCTTCAACTCTTCATCATCAATACTACTCTTAGTTATACCATAAGTAATCGCATTCTTGACCAAATCATTGATAAAATTCTCAGACACGATTCTTGGTTTCAAAAATGAACCATTCAAAATCTCGTCAACATTCCATCTCTTATTTGGGTCTCTGTGAAGACAATTCTTGATGGTTTCCAATGCAGTACCAGGAACTTTGACACCGCCTAGACCCTTTTCAGGATACATGATCTTAACATCTGGATTCATTATGGCTAATAATCTTTGTGAACCTTGATATCCACCATATGGAGGTCTTCCATAAATCATCTGGTAAATTATACAACCACAAGACCATATATCTGAAGGTTTCCCAACTCTCCAAGTAGATTTCTGTTCCGATTGACCTTGAACTTGTTGGTTGTTATCAATCAATGCTTCAGGTGCCATATAATTTGGTGTACCAATTTGTGATTCTCTGTAAATATTGACAGTATGATCGGGAACTGCATTAGCAATACCAAAATCAATAATCTTCAACACCCCTTTGACAAATAAAAAGTTCGCAGGTTTCAAGTCAGAGTGGACAATGCCTGCATCATGGACAGCTTTGACACATTTCAACATTTCATTTGCGTGGTATCTGACGAATTCAGGATCCATTGGGAGATCTAGCCTTTTAGACAATACATGAGAAAGATCAATATCACCACATTCCATAACCAATAATAACGATCCTTGACCTAATGAATAATCAATCAACTTAACAACCCTATCTTGATTTCTCAACTTGATCAACAAGTCAATCTCTCCTTTGAAGCCTTTGATACTTGAGTCATCAAATTCATCAAAAACGATCTTCTTAACAGCATAAACTTTGTTCTTCAACGACTTCACTTTGAAAACTTTAGAGGAGCCCCCTTTGCCCAATAATTCCAATTTCTCGTACTGTTTATCATTGACAGTAATTATTCTTGAGTTCTGTCTCATTGATTGATAATCTGGCTCTTTCAATGGTTCAGTCTGTTTATAATAACGTTCTTGATATCCATCATAAGATGATTTCTGTGACAGTGATGATCTGGAAGATTGCGAAGCAGGTGCATGATTAGCATTTTCATTCAGCTGGGCTAACGGTTGTCTCTTTGATTTGACTTCATCATTGTAAGTTCTGACTTTATTCTGTTCGTTCTCCTTATCTGAGTAAACTTCTAGTGGCTTGGGTTGTTTCTCTTCTTTGAAGAGTTCTTTCTTTGCTTTTGGCGAATACCTTTTCGGCGTATCATGTCGTATTTCTTCCTGAATCTGGTTGTACATGGCGCTTTTCAACCTTACTGGGCTTTGAATGGATTCTCTATTCTCTTCATGCTGTTCAAAATATAGCTTGACCAATTCGGGTATTTCAGAAGATGGTAGATTGTACTTCCTTGCATATTGATATGGATTCAATCCTTCAAATTTGATTTGGGTATTAGATTTAGTTTTGGTACCATTTGTTGGTGTTTGGATTGAAGATTTTGGTGGCGTCGGTGCATCCTTCATTGGAGTGTCTTCAGTATCTAGTTGTGGTGATTGTTGTTCAATTGGTTTCTTAATCTCCTCAGTATTCACAGAAGGACTAAAACTTGCTCTCTTTGGTGGGCCCAATGAGCCAAACATCTTGGATCTTCTAACAGACCTTGTTCTCAGATTACTTCCATATGTCGCGTTTGAACTATTTGAACCGTTCTGGGAAGTGCTTAAATTTGGCAGTTTGGTTAATGGAGTTTTCTGATATTTGTCACTGTTTGGAAGTGGAGATGAAGAGGAGTAAGAGCCAAGTTCATTGACGTTCTTGGTGAATATAGTTTCATATTCTGAGTGATTGGTATGTGATGTATTATTATGATTCTGGTTGTGTGATGCATTGGACTTGTTTGATTCAGGAGCTTTAGTGAAGTTTACCCTTTTGGGTATCGTGCTGCGATTAATGTTTTTCTTAGCTTTTTGAGCTAGGGTTTCTTTCTCCTGTTGTTCTTTCTTTAATAATGCAAGACCGTAGTCACTTAACGCTGGGGGTTGGAAGCTGTTTTCATCATCATCTGAATCCACTTGTATTAGAAACAAAGGTAGGTGAGAGGACTGTCTTGACAGACCCTCCTGTGTTCCGTGTGGTATGGACATCTGTATATATTGGGCTCTTCAATGGTGGGATGAGTAGCAGACTCTCATGAACGCAGGATGAGGAGGTTTGATCAAATGAAATAATGGACAAAACAAAACAAATGACAGCCTAAAAAACCAGAAGCAAACGTAGGAGTGAATGAGTGTACACAGAGAGCCGTATATAGTAGTACCGATGCTTGCAGTGTATGGAGGCCACGAAGTAACGTAGTGATTGTCCTTCTGTTGGTTGTTTTCGTTACTTTTGTGTGAACCGAATTTGTTTGTTTTTGTTTCTTTTTGTTTTGTTAGCGTTGTCATGGAAACTCAGGCGATATTGAGGCAAAAAAGGAAAACTGCTCCACGGCAGGTTCGAACTGTCGACCTTCAGATACCTCCTAATATGAGACTGACGCTCTACCGACTGAGCTAGTGAAGCAGAATATGTCCACTCGTGGATGGGTGCTGGGATTTCCGTTCAAAAGCTAGAGATACCTAGGAAGGAACTGAATGCCATTATTGGGTATTTTGTTTCCCAAAAGAATCAACATACTCGATACTACAGATATTGATCTTGCTTTATTGACCGAGTTTCAGTCAATTACTGGCTGAATCTCCACCTTTTCCCTTTCTACCTTTTACCTTTCTACCTTTTCCCTTCTACCTTGATTCTGCCTTTTATAGGTCTCCATTTAACACTTATTCCCATTTCATTTTCAAGACGGTATCCATTTACATTATATCAGATTGCGCACATTATTCGTGTGCAATTTATACTTATTATTTCTAATGATACA
>PPMA02000024.1:24705-182934 GCA_003707865.2 Komagataea pratensis
TAGGATTTAGTATACGAGAGGTTAGCCAGTAGCGTTAACCATCAACTGAGTTTATAGTTACACCAATATAATAAGTCTTCGCTAGAAAAAAAAAAAAAAATCGAGCATCACGTGATCAGTACTAGAAATAGGTGACAGTTCTAGGTTATTCTACATTATCAAAGGAAGGACTTCAACCATACTGTTAACAAATTGAAAGTAACAGATTATTGCTGAAATATTTACAATTGGTAGACGCTTATAGTAGAATCATTTTAAATATATATATATACATTATCCAGTAAAAAAAGAAATATAAAAGAGTAGAGTTGAAACACAATTGAAAGGAGAAACAGAAACATCAAGTGGAACTCCCAACTGTGGTCTGTGGAAATCTTTAAGCAGATAGTGTTTAAAAATAAAAAAAATAAAATAGCATAGCGAAGTAATAGGGTTCATGGCCATACGAATTCAGCTATTAACAAATTTAAAGTTTCAAAGAGATACATATGAAAGAGTAGTACTGTTGAAACACAATATGAACTGAAAAAAGGAACAGGAGCATCGAAAGATTTATTAGAATATACGTCATTAGTTAATTAAAAAATAGTCCAAAGTCTTTACTTCAAAAACAAAATCACGCAGATTAATGACTACAGAATTTCGGTAAAATTGCCATAATAACGATTATTGAGATATAGGGTATTGGGTTATCTTTAAGGTCTACTGATGTTACTCCAAGTTTCCGCTTGTTAACGCCAAGTTCAGTTGCAGCTGTTGGATGAGAAATATAATACTTTGACATCGTTGATATCTCCTACTGGAGAAAACGTCATAATTCTGTCAGGCCAGTACAGCAATACGTACATGATGAAACCTGTATAACTGTAACTATAGTGCTCACAGCGGAGTGGCGTATGACGCTGAACTAAAGATACCTTTGTGTCAGTGACAGTGACTCAGTGGTTTCATTTGGTTCCTCAGAGTTCAGTGGATATATATGTAGGTCCAAGTTAGAGTCCGGAGAGAGACTCTGAGGTACTTCAAGAGGATGATTCAAAGGGCTTCAACAAAGCAGATACGTGTAACGTATTACGAGCTAATTTCTAAATTCTAACCAGTTACAGAACGCGTCCGATGACCCATCTTCTGAAATCTACCAGTGCAATCTTCAACTTCAGTACCAGATTAGGGGATCTCCAGCAGATCTCCCATTAATATCTGAACAGAGTTTTCCCAGGAAGCGGACAGCACGCCTATCTCTGTTTAGTGCTCACCGTTCAGGAGTCACAGGAGTCACTATATTATATAGATATTAGAAAATAGGCACACTGCATCCTTGTACGCACTATATTTAGCAGTGTTTGTTGTACCTGTCTGGTGTTTACGGTTATAATTTTATAAATAGCACAGGATGCGGTTCGGCCACGCTATTGTTGATGATCCGTTTTGGCGATATTAATGTGATTGCATGGGCAGCAGCATCACGCGCAGAAAAGCGAGTTCCGAAAATTGTAAGCTCGCCCTGTCGCGACAATCACATACTGCTTTGCTTGTGGGTCGCGTTCTTCTCACAAACACGCACCATTTCGTCGCTGTTTCTCATGAGAAGCGTTTCATGTGTCTCTTCTGGCACTATATTCGTAATTTTTTTTTTTGTTCGGAGTATTTTTGGGAAATGTCACGAAATTTTTGACTCTCAGAATATTTTTGATCTTGTAACAAATTCAAACAATCGTCCAACCACAGCGGCTAGCCACCCAGAACTCCCCTGAACCACGGACAGAGCCTTCCAGTCTCCCCCAGAAGTCTCCCAATACACCCCTCCAGCGGCCACCACCATTCCACGCTTCCCACTGCATTCTCCAACACTACATTCGATCTTCTCACAGGTATTAAAGGTACAGACAGAATGACACAAGAAGAATCCGCCTACAATAATGGCCCTCAACAAGCCGGCCTGGACATCCGAAGACAGCGCAGTCCAATGAAAAAGCAGCCCCAGATTCAGGACAAGAAAGCAGCTCTACCATCGCGGGACATGAACTCTCTGCAGTCTGTTCAGCACCACCTCATCGACAGAATCCAAGCCGGGAACCCAGAATCAACTTCCACCGAATCCTCTAACAACACATTCCAATCCGCTCAGACTATTGCAAGTCACGAGACCAACCAGTCCGTCCTAGAAAACAACGTTGTGGAACCATACCCTTCTGCTAAGACACAATACGAACCAGAACAACAACAATACCAAGCTCCACCACAAGAACATTATCAACAACAACAACAACCTCCAGCACCATTACAACAACAAGCGTATGGTAACCACCAACGTCAACAAAGTATCTCATTTGAGCAACTTGAGCAACCTCAACCTGAATATCAGGGAGATTTTGTCTCCGCAGAGGCATCCTCAGAATCACTCGACCTACCAAAACCACAAGTACCAAGCCAGCAACCCGTTGGTATATTACGTCATAACAGATCCAACCCTTCTCTGTCACCAAAGATCCCAGACACTCCACTAGGTGCTAGATCTTTCAGTTTACCACCTTTCCAAAAGGATAGTGCCAATAGCAGTAGAGGCTCTCCAACTGGTAGCTCCAGAAGATCTCCATCGGCCCATACATTTGAGAATAACTCCACCAGAGACTTGTCAAGAAGACATGACAGACAATCAAAATCAGTTGATTTATCACATTTATATCTATTGAATAGAGATGAACCAACTCATTTCACATTAACCAATGAATCAATGTCTGATGTCTCACATAACATGATCAAGCAATACTTAGGCGAGAACTCATCTTCATCATTATTACCAAGAATGAAAACAATTGAGATGTACAGAAAGAACGTCAAGAAATCAAGTGATCCAAAGGTTCTGTTTCAATATGCTCAATACATGTTACAAACTGCATTAACCATTGATCCAACAAAACCAAATGATTCAAATGAACCTGATCTGGAAAAGAATGTCAAGAAACAATTCTTAAAAGAAGCTGTCCATTATTTAAAAAAACTATCAGATAAAGGTTACACTGATGCTCAATATCTATTAGCTGATGCTCATAGTTCTGGTGCTCTAGGTAAAGTTGACAACAAAGAAGCATTCCAACTTTTTCAAGGTGCTGCTAAACATGGTCACGTTGAAAGTGCATATAGAACTGCATATTGTTATGAAGAAGGTTTAGGTGTTTCAAGAGATTCAAGAAGAGCTATTGATTTCTTAAAATTCGCTGCATCAAAGAACCATCCAGCTGCGATGTATAAGTTGGGTGTCTATTCTTTCCATGGTAAGATGGGTCTTTCAGATAATGTTAACATCAAGAAAAGTGGTATTCAATGGTTAACCAGAGCATCAACCAAAGCTAATGAATTAACTAATGCTGCTCCGTATGAATTAGCTAAAATCCATCAAAATGGGTTCTTAGATATTGTTATCCCAGATCTGAAATATGCAATGGAATTATACGTTCAAGCTGCTTCATTAGGTCATATCAAGGCAGCAGCAATCTTAGGTAAGGCTTATGAATTAGGTAACTCAATCGTTGAACCAGATGGGGACCTGTCAGTTCATTATTATACACAAGCTGCCCTGGGTGGTGATGCTGAATCAATGTTGTCATTATGTGCATGGTATCTTGTTGGTAATGAACCAAATTTACCAAAGGATGAAAATGAAGCATTCCAATGGGCATTAAGAGCAGCAAGTATGAATTTAACCAAGGCACAATTCGCAGTTGGTAATTTCTTTGAGAAAGGAATTGGTTGTGAAGGTAATTCAGAATCTGCTAAGAAATGGTATGAGAAAGCTGCTGCTAATGGTGATACTAAGGCAGGGTTAAAATTGAGAAAATTGAATAATGAACCAATCAATGAAGAAGATTTAGCTGCTTCATCAACCACTATCAAATCTAAGAAGAATAAAAAGAAGGCTAAAGCAGGTAAAGAGTGTGTCATTATGTGATTTCACAATATTAACAAATACCCATGCTAGATTTTTGTTCTACGATTCTTTGAAAGATATAGACTAATTAATTATTCTTATTGTTATACCAAAAACTCTCACACGCATAAATTTTACATTTTGCATTTGAGTTTGTACCAAGATGTTTTCAAGTACCTCATTAATAAGTTGGGAGGATACCTGACTTATATGGTAATTTTAATATACAGCATGCTATCAGCTGCTATATTCACATCGTAGTTGTGATCCATCTCACTACCAAAATTCTAATGCATGACATCATTCCTTTGAATTACAACCTAGTTACCAGGTACGGTACTATTACCAGTTGTCGCACTATCTGTCTCTATATCATAATCATTATCAACAGAGCTTTTTGAAGTGGTCTTGGCTGGTGGGATGTTTGAGTTTATTGAGGTTTCTGACAATGGAGCTTTGACCTTTCTATCTGGAATAGGTATTGGTGTTGATTTCTCACTTGTGTGGGAACCTAGATCTTCAGACGTTGAAGAACTTGGTGCTGAATAGGTTTTATGCTTAAGTATATTGATGATTTCTTCACGAGTCTTTGGTTGTGGTAATTTCTTGTCAAGATATTGTAATTCATTCAATTTCTGTCTTTTTGGTAATGGTTGGTTGTTCTCAAAATTCAGTTTGATCTCGCCGATGTTTGATTGTAAGTTAGAAATCTTTGAAGTTGATTCTTTATCGAAATCAAATAACGACGTTGCTCTCTTGTTCAAAAATTTGTCTAGCACATCAGGTTTGGTTTTCTCAAGATCATGTAGGAACGTTTGGAATTGTTCAGAAGCACTTGTAATTGTCTCTTGACTAATATGATTGATTGAGTTCAATTGAGCTTCTGTAAATGTTCTATTGTCATTATTCAATTTCTTCAAATCATTAGAGAAGGTACTTAACTTGATCATATTCTCATCCAACTTCTTGATAACTTTTTGAAAATTCTCATTATCATTCTCTTTGTGCTTCTGTAAACCTTTAGCAATTTCAGTTGTCTTGGAAATAGCTTGATAAGCCTGTCTCTCTATGATCTCCTTCTCAAGATTTGACGATTGATGCGTTAGTTGTTCAACAAATTTGTTCTGATTGGCAACCCAACTATCTTGAATAAACGATTCGAATTTCTTTGTAAATGATTCATGTTTTGATTTAATTTTAGTTAATTCTGGATGTATCACATCAATCGATTTATTGATTCTTTGAGTTTTGGTGGATTCATGTTCTTCAATCAATTTACTAATCTTGCTGAGTAAATGGACTTGGGATTCTTGTGACTCTTTCTCTTCTAGTTCTTTGATTCCAATCAAATTGGATGTTTGTTCATGCAACAGTTTATTGTACTTTATTTGATGGTCTGATAGATTTGTCTGCAATAAGATAATCTCTCTTGCTTGAGCATTCAATTGAGCAACCACAGTATCAAGAGTCTTTTGAACATTAGTGTTTATCTCATTGAAACTTCCACTGACAGTGGTATTAAGATTTTTCAAGTTCTCTTCTATCTCATTGGAAAAACTCAAATTCTCATTCCGAAGGAAATTCAACTCAGATAATATTTCATCTTTAATCTTCTGTTTGACATTTTCCACATTATCAATCTTTTTATCAGTAGAAGCAATCATGGAAAGGAATTTGTCCAACGAATTGTTTATAGTTTCACCAATTTTCTTGGAGTTTGATTGGAAAGATTCGCATTTCTTGGAGACATTCTTCTGTTGTGCATGGACCATCTTATTGAAGTTCTCATTCAAGATATTAGAAAGTTCTAAACTTTGAGAATGAAATTTCCTTAGATCTTCAAGAATATCATCAGCTTTGGAGTTTAGGGTAACTTTGGATTTATCAAGAGACTCTGTGTTTTTCAATTCTAAGGACTTCTGATGATCAATATGTTTGAAGAGTTGTTCTTTGATTGTGTTCAATTCTTGAGTTAGTTGAGCAAGTGATCTGTAAGCTTCAGCCAACTTGGCTTCAACATCCTGATGGTCTTCATTAACGAGCTTCTCAATATTCAAGTCTTTCAAAAGCTTCTCAACGACTTTCGACTTCTCATTCAACTCATGTCTTAGTTGGACATTATGGCTTTCCTTCATCTTTAATTCAATTTCATTTTTTTTGATTTGGTTCAGGTAATCATCAAAATCATGCTTGAATTTTTTGATCTGCTCTTCGAGGACTTGTATTCTTAATCTCTGTTCTTCAACTTGAATTCTCCTACTCTCACTCTCTGCTGTGATCTTGTTCCAGTTTTCTTCAGTTAAGTAGATACCATTCTTGTTTCTAGTGGCATTCAAATCATTTCTCAACCTTTCAATTTCTTGCACATACTCTTTAATCAACAACTTCTTTGACATCGTTTGATTGACTTGTGGTTTGTTCTTGATAGATTTAGCTCTATTGGCATATTCCAACGTACTGATAGTTTCATCCAATGAGACCTTAGCTGGTGATATTGTTGCAATGATACAGGTTTTTGTTTTGCCACCTAGTGAGTCTTGTAATAGCCTTGTCAACTTGGATTCCCTATATGGGACATGTGCTGAATTATCCACAAGTGCGTTGATAACTCTACCTAATGTCAACAAACTTTGATTAATCATACCCGCTTCTCTTGCTCTTTTGTTCTCAGCACCTGATCTATTGATGTTCTCAGAGCCTGCTAAATCAACAAGATTAAGTTTACCAATCTTCAGGTATTCTTCTCCAGAGATTGGGTCAATTTCTTTCATGTGCACGGTGATGGTGAACACGGAATGAGATCTTGATGATAGATCATTACATTGTGTAGCAGCGACTTGTCTCTTGTAAGAACCATCATTCAATAGCTTCATACCTTCAGCAACGCTCTTGATATAGACTTCTTCCATACCTTGAACAACAATTGACTTCTTTGCAGGATCTTCAAAGATCCTGACCTTTCTCTCCTCTTGATCATTGACCAACAATAAATCTCTTAACTCTTCATTGTATAATTCAATAAATGACACCTTCACAGAATGTTCAGTATGGTTCTCTAAATTTTTGAATAAATCCATTAGTGTTCTTGGAATAATACCAGCTTCTTCAGACAATCTTCCATTCGATTGAATATCACCACTCATTGTGTAAGTCTTACCAGTACCTGTTTGACCATACGCAAAGATAGTACAATTATAACCCTGTAACATCTCTTGTAACACAGACTTGGCAATTCCTTCGTAGAGCATCTCTTGATCACTTTCAGCACCAAACACTCTATCAAAAGTATATGTTTTGTTACTAACACTCATTGGCCCAGTTTGTAGCAGGACTTCTTTACCCGTATGACCCATAGTGGAAACCACAACACCACTATTCTCTTTAATCTCACGATCATTCCTGGAACGACATCTAACGTATACTGAGATATTAGATTCTTCAGCACTGGCTATACTCTGTCTGTTGCTTGGTTTTGTTGCTTTGCTGAAAGCAGCTGACGCGGTATCATTATTCGATAAAGCATTTGTGGTAGCTAATGAGTGTCTCGCGTTCTTCCTGGGCTCGACACGGCCACTTTGTCTACTTCCACCCGCATAGGACATCCGCGACACTGGGGTTCTTTTATCAGCAGACATGGTGATGTTGTGCTGGCTGTTTAATGTGCCAATTAATTGTTTCAAATCTCACTAAATCTAGATAAGTTTTTGTTTTTGTTTACCTCAGACTTGAAAAGTAAACAAAATCTGTGCGAACCGGTTTTTTGTGTAGCGAGAATGTAGCCGGGACAACATCCGCAAATTTACCTAAAACAGTAATGATTACTCACGTGATTTCACGACATTATAGGCTTGCGGTACGGCCTTTGGTAGAATTTGATTTGAAGACTGTTTTCTTCTCCTTTCGGGTCCTTCTAAAGAGTTGAATAGAATCAGTCAATTGTTGCCATGTTTTCTCGTTCTTTGTTCAGAGCTGCTGCCGTTGCCAAACCACAACGTTCTGCTGTCCAAACCCCAGTTTTTATTAGAGGTATCAGAACCTTCAAACAAGAAGACCAACCAAGATTAAGAATCGGTTCAACTGCTCCAGATTTCAAAGTTGACACCACTGTTGGCCCAATTGAATTCCACAAATGGATCGGTGATTCATGGACTGTCTTGTTCTCCCATCCAGCTGATTTCACCCCAGTCTGTACCACTGAATTAGGTGCCTTTGCTAAATTAAAGAAGAAATTCGAAGTCAGAAACGTCAAATTGATCGGTTTGTCTGCTGAAGGTGTCGAAAGTCACAACAACTGGATCAAAGATATCGAAGATGTCACTCCAGAATTGAAAGAGTTCACTTTCCCAATCATTGCTGACACTGACAAAGAAGTCTCATTCTTATACGACATGGTTGACGAAGAAGGTTTCAAGAACTTGAACGGTGGTATTGTCCAAACCATCAGATCCGTCTACATCATCGATCCATCTAAGAAGATCAGAACCACCTTCACATACCCACCATCCACCGGTAGAAACACTGCTGAGGTCTTAAGAGTTGTCGATGCCTTGCAATTGACCGACAAGAAGGGTGTTGTCACTCCAGTGGACTGGACCTCCACTGCTGACGACGTCATTATCCCACCAACTGTTTCTGACGAAGCTGCCAAAGAAAAGTTCGGTGAGTTTACCAAGGTCAAGCCGTACTTGCGTTATACTAAAGTCGATTAGTTCATCATCGCTTTTAATACAACGAATATTCTCTGAGATGCTATTGTACGTTTCCGCCATTTTGACCAGATCTGGAAATTTGCAACCCAATTGTGGCCCGAACCAGGGTTTATCCTGCAAAAATTTCGCGACGAACTATGAAAAAATGGAGAAGAAAACAATACGAAATCAACTGAATAAGCATTGCATTCTATTGGATTACTCAAATCACACCCTTTCTTCGGCCTTTCGAACCATTTTAAATTGTCTATACTGTTTGAATAATCATTCAACGGTGGTATACATTTACATTTCTGCACAATCTCCCAATTTTAATCAATTTCCCAGCAGGCTTCTCTATTGTTTCACACTGCTTTTCCGCTTAAGCCCACATACACAACCTTCATGATCATCATATTCCAACAATGAGCAACAACTTTACCGACACGAACAACTATGCGAGCTCGCTGAATTTGAACCAAGCTGAAAAACAAGCTGACCAGGTCGGCTCCAGCGTTGGATCTGGTGTTGCTCTTACTCCCGGAAGACCCTCACAGAATTATATTCCTCTTCAACCAAACACCATGCAAAGAAAGAACAACATACTGCCAAGAACTACATCAACATCCTCACCACCTCCACAATCGGTACCTTTGCTACCAGCTACTAAGAAACGATCTAATTCAAACCTGAGTGATCCAAAACTGAGGAAAAAACAAACTACGAAACCAAGTGAGGCTAGCAATCTGAATACACTTGCAAGCATAGCTGCAACATCAACTTCTACCAGTCCAAATCCTCAAAACGATCAAACTTCACAATCACATCAAAACGCACAATATGGATTCTCATCATCATCATTACAACAACCAGCAGGCCATCGTCCTGTTACTTCTTGTACACATTGTCGTCAGCATAAGATTAAATGTAATGCTTCCGAACGATTTCCTGCTCCGTGTCAAAGATGTGAGAAGATGGGACTTACTTGTGAGATTGATCCACAATTCAGACCAAGAAAGGGATCTCAGATTCAGAGTTTAAGAAATGATGTTGATGAGTTGAAGTTGAAGATTGAATATCTTCAAAGAAGTGAATCTTTGATCGCCCAAGCTTTGGCTAATCAACAGGCAAATAATTCATCATTTGTTAGAAATTCATCACAACAACAGAACAATGCTATTTCTGGATCAACTCCAATTACTGCATCTCCATTGAATTCAGTCTCACATATTGATAATTCACCACCTGGTTCAACATCGGCAAAGACCATCCTTAAGAGAGAACCACAATTGTTAATGGATAGAAGATCAACATCAAATCCATCATCAAGACAAAACTCAATGCCTAATTCCATCCCACAATTATTAAATGATTCTGCACCAACTAATAGTGATCAAAGGGACCTACCACCCTTTTTAGAAATGTCAGTCAGAGCAAACACACCAAACAGTAACTCTGCACATGAAGATGCCAATATTCATTCTCCACACTCCACAAGATCAGTCCAATCAAACGCAAACTCCATCCATGAATTCGTATTAGGTGATGTCTCAATCTCATTATCCAAAGCTAATGAACTTCATGATAGATTCGTCAAGGATTATCTACCATACTTCCCTATTGTTTCATCAACATCTGCATCTGAATTATATTCTCAATCACAAATATTATTCTGGACAGTTTCTCTTACTGCCTGCTTATCTGATCCAGATCCAACATTATACAACCAACTAGCCTCATTGATCAAACAATTGGCCATTGAGACATGTTGGATAAGAACACCAAGATCAACACATATCTCGCAGGCGTTATTGATATTATGTATGTGGCCACTACCTAACCAGAAAGTCCTTGATGATTGTTCATATAGATTTGTCGGCTTAGCTAAATCATTAGGTTATCAACTAGGGCTCCATAGAGGGAAATTCATTAGTGAGTTTTCGAGAACACAAGTTGCTTTACCAGATGCTGAGAAATGGAGAACTAGATCATGGTTAGGAATTTTCTTTGCTGAGCAGTTTTGGGCATCACAACTAGGTCTACCACCATCATTACAGACTGATTATTTGATTGAGAATGCAAGAATTGATGATAATCTACCCAAGAATTTCAGATCTTTGATCTCATTGTCTATTTTTCAGGCTAAATTGGTGAATGTCATGGGGTCCAGTGTTATTAGTCCTGATGGGTTGATGGAGGCTAGAAATAGGGCTGGTTCGCTGGCTATTTTAGAAAGGGAATTAGAGAGATTGGTCTTTAAGTTGAAGATTGATGATGTTACTGTTGAGATTTACTACTTATATGTTAGATTGACTATTTGTTGTTTTGCATTTTTACCAGAGACACCAACTGAAGATCAAACTAAATATGTCACGGTTGCTTATTTAACGGCCACAAGGGTCATTACCTTGGTATCTAAGTTATTAGAGACTAAGAACCTGATTGAATTGCCTATTTACATCAGACAATCAGTCACCTATGCCGCATTGATTTTGTTCAAATTGCATCTAACTCCGTTATTGTTGGATAAATATATTGATTCAGCTAGACAATCCATCGTTACTGTCCACAGATTATTCAGAAACCAATTGTCCGCATGGAAGAATGTTGAAAATGATATTTCAAGAACTGCACAGGTCTTAGAAAAGTTGAATTTTGTTTTATTCACACATCCTGAATTATACACAAAAACGGATGGTATTATTACAAGAATGAGATCTCATTTGACAGGATCATTATTTTATGATTTAGTTTGGTGTATTCATGAAGCAAGAAGAAGAACATTGGAAGAACAAAAGGATGGTGGAATTAAACATACCAAACCATCTGGTGATTCCAAAAGACCAATCCCACTACCATTTTACAACCAGATCAACAAGGATGATTTCCAAACAATCACCACGACTACACCAGGTGGTACTACCATTACAACTTTAGTTCCTACTGAAAATGCAATGACCACAGCCACTGCTAATGCTACTGCTGCTGGTCTGTCCAAACCAACAGAGATCAAAGGTATTCCAGTCGCAATGTTGGATTCAACAGGTAGTATTCCTGCCGTTAATCAAGAAGGTGCATCAAATGGTAACAATAAGAACAACAGCGTTCAACCATCAAGTTCAAGTGGATCTGATTTAAGAAAGATCGCAAGTAAAAACTCAAGTGCTGTTAATCCTGCCAATCAAGCAGCCAATCTCCACAATGTTCCACAATCAGTGTCACCACAAGCCCAACATCAACAGCTCCAACAACCTACTCATCAACCATTGTTCCAACATCATCATCAACCACAACCACCAGCTGCCTCCTACTCCAGCACACCACCACCACCTCCTCCTCCTCCTCAACGGCAAAATCCAATTATGTCCAACACACCGATCCAGAACTACGATACTCCACAGTTTGTTTCTTATGATTTAGATAACTTGACTACTGCGGATCATGGACACGCACCACCAGGTGTCAGTACTCCAAATGCTGGGAACCATCTAGAGTTCGATATCAATGGGCAACCCTTTGCTAATGGAAATAATCCTGATGGTTTGAGTCGTTCTGATTTTGATAGTTTCTTCCAACAGCAAAGTGCTGGGTGGATGGAAGGTAATGATGATGTGTTGGGTTGGTTCGATATTAATATGGCTCCTGAATTTTAGGAAAGGGAGAATAAGGAAAAGTGTATTATAGTTTTTTTAGTGTTGATTGTCATTAGGTGTTTTATAGTTCATTTTGTTTTTTAATATACTTTTTTGTTTTGAATCATATGAGATTTAGAAAAGAGATATGATAAGGTAGTATTTGGAAAAAGAAGTAATAAAAAGAACACCAGATAAATATAGAAGCACACAAACGGAGAGGAATATTGACTTATTCGTCATCATCTTTTGGATCACCAATACCATCTTCATAAATGGCGAACACGGTCTCTGATTCAGGCAAACATGGGGAATCATAAATCTTACATATTCTCTGCTCAGCTTTACCTTTCTTGAAACTTAATCTTGTTGTTGAAGAATGAGCAATGATATTACCGCCAATAGGTTTTTTTGGATCTGGATTGAACATCATACCACCATCCACTTGAGCAACAACTTGATTTGTTATAACAACAGCAATACCAAATTCATCAGCTAATCTTTGTAAAGTTCTCATGTATTTAGCAACATGCATCTGTCTAGCTGATAATTCACCTCTACCTGCAAAATCAGTTCTGTATAAAGCCATAATAGAATCAACAATCAACAAAGAAAATCTTGATTCAGACATCATAGCAGCGGCTTGATTCAATAAACTCAACTGATGATCAGCATTATAAGCTCTTGCATAGGCGACATTATCTAACGCATCATCTTCATTAAGACCGTATCTTCTAGCAATAGAAACCAATCTGACTGGTCTAAAAGTACCTTCAGTATCAATGTAAAGACATTTACCTTCACCACCACCCATATCGATAGGTAATTGACAAGTGACTGCTAAAGTGTGACATAATTGAGACTTACCAGTTCTGAACTCACCAAAGACTTCTGTAATAGAACCAGTTTCAATACCACCACCAAGTAAAGTATCTAATTGTTTAGAACCAGTGGTTAAACAAATCAATTCTGATCTTCTATGATGGAACTCAGAAGCGGTTGTGAACCCCATTGGAACTAATTTGGATGCTTCTGCTAGTAATTTATCTGCTTTTACTTCAGAGATACCTTTCACTTGTATTAGCGCTCTCTTTGGACTGTGATGGGCTGTTAGTGATCAGTATTGGATTATCAAATAAGTAATTAAACTCACGTATAAGCGATGGCTTCGACAGTGTTGTACCCAGCGGCCGCAAGTTTGGCAGTATCGCCACTTGTTATACCGTTCCCCTGTTGCTAGTTAGTATATTTCTCACCATGTGCTCATACCGCTAACACTCACCTCAAGCTTGCTGATGGGCAATGGACCATAGAGACCCTCATCGTCTTCGTCTGGTTGTATTTGTTCGACTTGCTCCTCCTGTCCGATGGCCGGTGGCTGCTCTTGTCCGTCCTGTGTCATCTCCAACGGCGGTTTTTCTCAACAATAGACCGTTATGCGCCTTTTGCCACTATAATATTCAGGATTGAATCAGATCTAAAAATTCGTTTTTTTTGTTTGTTTTCATTTTTCCCTACGCGTGAAAATCACGAAAAAAATCACGAAATCAGGACTATCGCGTGACTTTCGCGTTTTGGCGTTTTGCGCCAATGAGTTGATTTTCGCCAATTGGCGCAGTTTCGTGAAAGAACAACTTCTACTTAACAGTAGAAAGGCCCGATGTGGAAGTTTCTTTACCAGGGTCTAGAAGAAACACTGGAAGAAGCGAAAGTGATGGATCACAATTGGTAGGGCAGTGGATCAGCCGGGGATCGCTTTGGGCCACCTTCCCGGCCGCAAATACGAAAGGCTCACGTAGTTAAGTGAAGTACTGGAGTTCGCTGGATCTCAGATAAGAGTACCTCAACAGGGAAGATTTCCAACTTGTGAAATGCAAGTGAAGTCAAAACAATCATACGCGTCTTCTTTCTTCTTTTTAGCTGCAGACCACTACGATATTCTAATTATTATCTCAGTGCACACTGCACTTCCTCTCTCCAATGCCAATGGTGAGTGCCGTCCCAGATTCAGCTTCCAGTGCAGCGGACCAGAATATTTTTCACCTACGCACAGGAAACTATTAAACCACTGTTACTCCCACTGACAGCCCTTCCCCCCCAGCAGCGCAACGACCACGAGCTCATCGACTTCCTCGCGGACCAGCTGAGTCGCTTTGAATACACCAGTGTGTCTCCCACCGACGCAGCCATGCTTAAGGCCTCGCCTAACATGTCCAACATCAACGAGATCTATCAAGACGAGAGTTCCACTCTCTCCGTAGCACAGACAAAGAGACTCAACAACTACGACCTGTCAAGAGATACCATCAGTGAGGAGCCAGAAGAGGAGGAGAAGGAGGAGAAGAAACAAGATGCTGTGAAGGCGAAGAAAATAGCGAAGAAGTTGTTCAATCAGACTTACGATGGAGTGGATGTGTCTAAATATACCAGTGTCCTAGTTGGCTCTGAAAGTCTGATATGCAAAGAATACATGGACTTATTCAAACCATGGCCAATATCATTGGTTCATGCATTGAGAAAACTATGCTCTAAATTATATTTGATTGGTGAATCCACGCAGATAGATCAGATCTTAGAAATATTCAGTATCAGTTGGGCAGAATCAAATACCAAAAACCTGATTGGTGATTACAAGACAATTCATATAATATCATTTGCAATTCTAATTTTGAACTCAGATCTGCATAATCATGGAATTGACAATGATTCCTTTACCAAAGATGAATTCGTTACTAATGTATTAATAGCATTAGACGAAGATTCCTCATCGATACACGAACCAATTGAATCATTAGAACCAATGCTTCGATCCTTCTATGATTCCATTCATTCAGAACCGTTAGAACTATTGAAATTACCAACCACACAGCATAACCATCAATCATTAAATGTTCTGGCGACTAGAAAGAAATCCATTGGAGGATTAAGAAGCTTCTCAGCTGGTTCAACCGTGTCAAGTCACTCAACATCAAATGTTAATACCAATCATAATCCGAATTCAATCAGCAATGTTTCATTACAATCAAAAACACACTCCAAAAGACTCTCATCAATTGGTTCAACTATGTCTTCTCGGAAGGATACCGCAGATAGTATGACTGATATGTCAGATATTAGTGATGTCGATTATCAGAAAGATCAATATGATGATAAGTTGGAATCAATGGGTCCTCCATGGCTAATTGAAGGCATTTTGAAAACAGAAGAGACTAAGACCTCTAAGAATTCAGTTAATAAGTCAAAGAATTCCTCAGGTTTTAAGTGGTTTGCCAAACTTACCAACACTAATGTGATCTCATCGGAATTAGACATTTACAACACTAAGGGTTGGAGACAGAGTATCGTCACTATTCAAAAAGGTTTATTGAAACAATATTCATTTGTTTCCGTTTCAGATAGAAAAGATTTCATGAAGACAAGATCATCAAAATTTGTCAATACCATCATCACTTACAATTTATACTCTGCCATTGCCACATTAGTCGATGATCAAAACCAAATAATTTCCAACTCATCAAACAAGACAGAAGGTTATGCATGGGTTCTCACGATCCCTAATTTATTATCAGAACAATATGATGATGAGAAAAGAATAGTCTATTATGCACCAAGTTTAGAAATCGCTTATAATTTCATAGAGACTTGCAATTTTTGGGCTGCTAGAATCACACCTATTCCATCTACTGATGATAAGATTGTTACTAACACAGAATATGGATGGAGTGATAATATTTTGATGATGCATGGTGGGTTGGAAAAAATGTCTCTAACAAAATGGGAATGTTTATTATCCATTGAGTCCTCTTTCATCACGTCAACATATTCGTTAGATGATCAATTCATGAAATTGAATCAATATGTGAGATCATTAGACGAATCTTTGACTAAACATATGGACTTAAAATCAGTATTGGAAAGAGTATGGGGGAATGATGAATCATTGAAGGAACAATATCAATTGGTGATGAATAATTGGGGTGAGAAGTATGCGCATTTATATAAGCAATATGGAAAGTTCAAGACATACTTGGATAGTTTGGCACTTGCTATTGCTTTCAAATCAAACAAGGTATAGAATACTTTCAATATCAGAATAATTTATATGACTGTGGCCCGTACCGGGTCTTGAACTTTTCGCGAAATCGAACCTTGAAAGGCGAAAATGAAAACAATTGAGTAACGAAGTAGTTGGTGTATTATTTCGAAAACTTCAGACTAGAAAGGGAGAAAAAGATGTCTGATCCAAGTTCTATTAACGGTATGTTTGAAGAGATCTTGAAATTGTGTTCGGATTGCTGGTATTGGTGAGAATACCCGGTGTCAATTGACCCGATATCGATATATTGCCACTGTCATGAATAGAATTCGATAATTATGGAGGCGACAGGATACTAACATGTTCACCAGGTGGTTCCGTTGTCGCCATGGTCGGTAAAGACTGTGTTGCCATTGCCTCTGATCTGCGTCTAGGTAATCAATCATTGGGTTTATCCAACAAATTCGAGAAAGTTTACAACTATGGTCATGTTTACCTTGGGCTAACTGGTTTAGCAACTGATGCTCAAACATTGTAAGTATTGATGATGGAATAGATCAAAAAAAAAAAAACATTTATACTAACTATATCAACCAGATCAGAAACCTTCAGATTCAAAACCAATTTATACAAATTAAGAGAGGAAAGACAGATCGAACCAGAATCATTCGCAAACCTTGTCTCATCAACATTATACGAAAAGAGATTTGGCCCGTACTTCATTGGTCCTGTTGTCGCAGGTATAAATTCCATAACAGAAAAACCATTTATCTGTGGGTTTGATTTAATCGGTTGTATTGACTTTGCTAAAGATTTCATCGTAAGTGGTACTGCAGCTGATCAATTATATGGTATGTGTGAATCCCTATATGAACCAGATTTAGAACCAGAAGATCTTTTCGAAACTATCAGTCAGTCATTATTGAATGCTGCTGATCGTGATGCGTTATCTGGTTGGGGTGCTGTTGTTTATATCATAACAAAGGATAAAGTTGTTAAAAGATACTTGAAATCTCGTCAAGATTGAATACCCTTTTGATTACTGCATGTGATATGTTTTGTATATTTAGAATGAAATGACTACAATGTGCTTTTTTAAGTAGTGTCACTATTTACCGTGTATGTGTGTGTATCTATGTACCGTGTTTGTGACTATATGTACCCGTTTATTGTTGACCGCTTCTCTTTGACTGTTCTCTTTCTAGCAATTTCTTCAATAGTTGATCTTCACCATATTCTTCTTCTTTCAGTTTCTTGAAAGTCTCTTTCAGCTTTTTCTGCTTCTCTTTTTTCTGCAGGATTAAATGTTTTTGAGTTTCTAATCTAGCCTCATGAAGGCATGCAGATAATGCTTCTTTCTCATTATTACAAAGACCCAAGATTCTTCTTAAATATGACTGTTTGTGACACTCTTCAAGAGCTTCTATAACTTCTATACAGGAAATAAATCTTGGGGAATCTAGTTGTGGATGCATCGTGTGCCTTGGAGGGGTTTATCGGTGGTTTGGAATATAAAAGAAGGCCATTTTGATTCAAATTTCTTTTTTATTATCGTGGACACATTCAGCACGTGATTCTGTCCCCGGAAATAGACTCTAATACCGGAATTCGGGCCTTACTGAAAAGTGTTCGAACATGAGAGGTTCCTAACATTTGTCCCAATGGTTTGCCTGAGCACATACTTTAATCACAACTTCAAGTCATGAGTGACGCAAAACAAGCCATCGAGCTTCCAAAGATACTGGAAAACTACTCAAAAGAGCACAAAGAAAGACGTAGAAAGCAGATGATGCTATTCTATGGTGCTACAGCAGTGACATTGATTTCTGCTAGATTGGCATACAGAGGTGTCCAAGCCAGAAAATGTGAGTATCTGTGCTTAGAAGACAACTGGTGTATGTAAAGAGTATACTAACGACATTATAACAGATATTCCAAAGATGTTCAACGCAAACCATATTCCTCCACAATTTTCATTCCAAAGAGATGCGATCTTTGCAGTGACGCATGCGACTATCTTAGCAACTTCATCATTCGCAATGGCCATGACTGGTGCTTGGTGGTGTTGGGATGTTTCCAATGTCAAGGAATTTGGATTCAAGATCAAGAGAGCATTAGGTGGTGATTCCAATGAGAAGAAAATCAGTGAAACACCATTAGATGAAGAATCTGCTGCTGTTCAAGACGCAATTAACAGGTTTTTGAACGGGGAAGATCTGGAAGAAAGTGAGGATGAGGTAGCTAAGGAAGCAGCCAAATGAACATACTGTATATAATCTACCATCTGGATGCACTTTGTCATGTTCAGAACTGAATTTATGTAAATAGTCGGACTTGTTATGTAGCGATGGGATTTTGAACCCCATTGAAACGAACGAACAACACCGAATCAACCTACGTCTACAACAATTTCACTACTATTAGGTCACAATAATCGCTGTTTGCTGAGTCATGATTGATCCGCACAAGAAGAGCTCCAATGAAGTGGTTGATGAGCTCGAATCAGATATCAAGTTTGGGCTAACTACTCGTGAAGCAGAAGACAGACTCAATTATTATGGTCCCAATGCGTTGCCAAAAGGTGGATCAACATCCATGTGGAGGTTGATTTTGAACCAATTTGAAGATCAATTGACCCTAATATTACTAGCTTCTGCTGTTGTGTCTTTTGGTCTTGCTTTGACTGATGATGAGGAACTTTCATGGTCTAACTTGGTGGATCCTATTGTCATTTTGACCATCTTGATCCTAAACGCAATTGTGGGGGTCCAACAAGAAAGCTCTGCTGAGTCTGCTATTGCTGCTTTGGACGAGTATTCTTCACCAGATGTCAAAGTTCTAAGAGATGGTAAAATGATTCACGTTAAACAGGAGCAATTAGTTCCTGGTGATATCATTGATTTGAAAGTTGGTGATATTGTCCCAGCTGATGCCAGAATCCACAAGATTTATTCTCAGACTTTCAAAATTGATCAATCATTGTTAACTGGTGAATCTGAACCTGTTTTGAAAGAATCAAAAAGAGTTACCATCCGCCATGCTGTTCAACAAGAACGAACCAACATTGTCTTCTCAGGTACTACTGTTGTGGCTGGTCATGCTAGAGCCATTGTGTTCAAAACTGGTACTCAAACTGCAATTGGTGATATATTCACTGATATTTCTTCTCAAATCTCACAACAAACTCCATTGAAGCAGAAACTTGATGATTTTGGTGATTTGTTGGCCAAGTTTATCACTGTTATCTGTATTGCGGTTTGGGTTATCAATTACAACAATTTCAATGATCCCGTTCATGGTGGTTACTTTAAAGGTGCAATCTATTACTTCAAAATTGCTGTTGCATTAGCTGTTGCTGCCATTCCTGAAGGTCTATCTGTTGTTATTACGACTTGTTTGGCGTTAGGTACCAAAAAGATGGCAAAACAGAATGCTATTGTCAGAAACCTATCGAGTGTTGAAACCTTAGGTTCCACTAATATCATCTGTTCTGATAAGACAGGGACATTAACTACAAATCAAATGGTTGCTCATAACTTGGTTTTCTTCCAAAACAAGACTTCCACAGCAGCCAACTTGTCACACTTGACAATCTCAGGCCACTCTTTTGATCCGAATGGTAGAGTCTCGGATGAAAATGATTATGAAATCAGCTTACCTGATCCAAAGTATCCAATTCTTCACAAGATCTCACAAATCAGTTCTATCTGTAATGATTCAAATATTGTCAGGGAAGAGAGACCTGAAGCTGATGATGAATATTCTTATAGATCAATTGGTGAACCAACTGAAGCAGCATTGAAGATCATGGTTGAAAAACTATCAAATCAGGCTCGATTTGAAGAATACAACAATTCCGTCACTCCAATCTCTGACTTATATTCCAGAGAATATCCAAGATTGGCAACATTTGAATTTACAAGAGATCGTAAAAGTATGTCAGTGTTAACTCAATCTTCAACTGGTGATGCTCATTTTGAACTGTTGGTTAAAGGTGCTCCAGAGAACGTCATTGCTAGATCCACCACATTCCTAAATCAATCCTCTTCGGTTGTTCATGTCCAAAAATTGACTGCTAAGCATCGTAATGCCTTACTTGCTTCAATTGATGAGTTTTCATCTCAAGGTTACAGGGTTATTGCATTGGCATACAATGAAAGCGTTGATATCGAATTGGCTCAAAAGGCTAAATCTGCAAGGGATTATGAAAATTTGGAACAAGATCTAGTGTTTGTTGGTTTTGCTGCTATCATTGATCCACCACGTCCAGAAGTTATTCAGTCTATTAAAGAATGTCAAGATGCTGGCATCAAAGTTATAGTCATCACTGGTGATTCCCCAAAGACTGCTGAAGCCATCTCGCGACAAATTGGTATCTTTGAAAATATTGATGATGAAGATGATGTTTCTCATTTGATCTTAACTGGTAGGGAATTTCAAGAATTATCTGATGAAGAGAAGCTAGAGGCTGTCAAAACTGTCAGATTGTTTGCTAGAGTTGAACCAATTCATAAATCGATCTTAGTTGACTGTTTACAGAAATTAGGTAATGTTGTTGCCATGACTGGTGATGGTGTCAATGATGCTCCTGCTTTGAAGAAAGCAGATATTGGTATTTCTATGGGTTCCGGTACTGATGTTGCTAGGTTAGCATCTGATTTGGTCTTACAAGATGATAATTTCTCCACTATTGTTACTGCTGTCAGAGAAGGTAGATTAATCTACAATAACACTAGGCAATTTATTCGTTATTTGATTTCTTCCAACATTGGTGAAGTTATTTCCATTTTCTTAACTGCTGCATTAGGTCTACCAGAGGCGTTGATTCCTGTTCAATTATTGTGGGTTAACTTAGTCACTGATGGTTTACCTGCTTCGGCGTTGGGTTTCAATCCTCCAGATTTGAAAATCATGTCCAAACCACCGAAATCCAGAGATGATCCTTTAGTTAGTGGATGGTTGTTGTTTAGATATATTGTCGTTGGTTCATACGTTGGTGTTGCTACTGTCTTTGGTTATATCTGGTACTTCACACTATACCAAGATGGTCCATTGATTCTGTTCAATCAATTGTCAAGATTCCATCATTGTGCTACTGAGTTCTCGGAGATTGGCTGTGATATTTTCCAGAATGAACATTCTGTTCATGGTTCCACTATTTCATTATCTATCTTGGTCATCATTGAAATGTTCAATGCTATGAATAACTTGAGTGAATCTGACAGTTTGTTGACTTTCCCACTTTGGAAGAACGTTTACTTGATTCTTGCGATTGTGCTATCAATTGTTCTACATTTTGGTATTTTATACATTCCATGGTTGGCATCGTTGTTCCAGGTGGTTCCTTTGAATTCTGATGAATGGGTTGCAGTGATTGTCATTTCATTGCCTGTCATTTTATTGGATGAGTTGTTCAAGCTATACGAAAGACTCTTCTTGATCACCGAAACTTCAAAAGAAGAAACCATAGCCAAAAAGAACAAATGAATAACACACTAATAACTGTACAAAAATTAATACGTTTAGAGCAAAAACAAATCCAGAACTTACTAAATATAGATTCGAATCGTCTTGAATCTATGAGTTGTAGTAGTGAATTTCTGACTAAGCTGCTACCGAATTTCGAATTTTGCCAAAATGTGCATAAACAAACAATAGTTATAACCAATTCCAACTTAAGCAGAAGCAATACGAGTCACGAGATGGACTATCCGGAGGCGGATACCGCGTCCCTTAGCACGCAAAGCACAGACGACAATCTGGGCATGTCCGTTGATTTCTCAAACGGGGGAATTGCGAGCCCGACATTCACAGTCACTGATCTTCTTACATCATTAGGAGAAAGAACACAAGATCCAGATTACTTGGTCACAAAGGGGAATGATTTGGTTGATTTACTTGTTAAGTACCCTTACATTAAGTCAGATCTGGTTTTCAGTGCCTTTGGACACAGATTACAGACGTTATTGACACATCCAAAGAAGGAAGTCGTTGCTACCGGTTATAGAATCTGTCGCTTTGTGATCAATGACGTGCATTCGATAAGGTCTCTGCTGGCATTGAGACTGGATGTTTTGATAATCATATCGTTATCAAAAGGTGCAGCTCATCAAATTGAAAGAGAGCATGCATTGAAGTTGGTAAGACAATTCATTGATACGCCGAATGGTGTTTATGAGATAACTAGAGGTATAGTGAATGCCATTTTAGCCGTTGCTGAACAAACTGATGATAAGTTGAGAAATATCTGTGTCGAGACAATATCTGAGTTATGTCTCCTTAGGCCAGAACTAGTGGCTCCTCAGTGTTTAATAGATTTTGTTATGGATGGTCCTTATGAATTGTCACCCTTAGCTGCTACTGCTTTCATGACATTGATGAATTCTCCAGACGGTAGATCCAGAGTGGAGTTGGCTGACTTCCTGAGATTAATTTCACCATTTACTGAATTTCCAGTAAAAGGTCATATCAATAATGAGAAACTACAAAATTGTGCCATGATATTGTCATTGTTTTTGAAAACTCTAGCTGGGCTAGATGGATTCTGTTTGAATCGTGGGAAACCTCTAAGAGAGTTGATCCAATGTTTGTCATACCCAGTGAATAATGTGGTTTCCAAATTACTTGATTTGTTTCTTGATGTGCTGCTTCTCAACCCTATGACAAAGAAGAACACTGGTACATCGTCTTCACAAAAGATAGTTCTTGTTCCACTAAAACTTGAAAATGAACTTTTGCTCAACACGCAATATTTGTCATGTTTATTGATTATCATGTTACACTGTGGTATTATTGAGAATCTTCTGAAGGTTTTGAAGAACTCAACGGATGAGACAAACCAAACGAAAGCTGCCTTCCTATTAACAGAGATCTTCAATATTGCAACCAATCTAATACCCGAAGAATTAGCAAGCACTCCTATGGATCAGATCTATAAATATGAAGAATTCATCAGAGATAACTCCAAGATTGTGTTTGCACTTGAGAAACTTACCAGAAAGTCAAATAGAGGTCGTCTGAATCTTGGATTACACAAATTGAAAACAACATCAAAATCAGCAAACAATGACAAATACAACACAAATATCCTCCAGCATTCAAGAAATTTCAAGGACAGGTTGAATTTAATAGTTGATGATCTAAGATTGAAACAAATGATTCTTGACAGTAAAGTTGTCACAACTAAGAACTTCTCCAAATGGGATTGTGATCTGATCTCTGATTTATTCAAAGGTCCATTCATGAGTGGAAGACGTTTAGAAGAAGTCAACAAAACCACAAAATTCCTTAAGAGATTACTATCATTCTTTAGACCATTCAAAAGAAAATTCTCAAGCACAAAAAAGACAAGACATTCAACAAGATTTGTCAAGTTGGGTTGTGATATCATAGAAAGTCTCTTATCAACACCAGAAGGTAGAAAATTACTCAATGATAATAAGATCGTTCCACAAATCGCTGAATGTCTTGCTCAATTGGATCCATTTAGTGGGTTTTATGCAAGTGATCAGATCTTCAGTAGGGAGAGATTGTCCACTACTTTAAGTTATGGGTATTTCAACATGTTGGGTGTCTTATCAAACAATGAAAATGGTGTGAAGTTGCTAGAACAATGGAAGATTTTCAGTATCATTTATCATATTAGTGATAATTCATATACAAGGGATGACGTTTTGATTTTGTTTATGGATCAGATCAAGTTTACCAAGTCAGCTGGTCATGCTAGGATTTTGTTATCCAAGTTTTTGAATTCCGATAACCCTAAGTTGAAGACACATACTATTAGTTTATTGTCTAAAATGATTAATGAAGTGGATGTCCCTGATTTGTTCGTTGTTGAGCTATTGAATGAACAATTGTATCAATTAGATAAGGAGATGATTTTGAAGATTGTCAAAGTTCTGAATAACTTTTGCAAAGTATCTGATGATAATCTAAACCAGATCATCAAAAAGAGGCCAAATGTTCAAATTTTGAAACTTTGTGAAAATGAAGAGTGCGAGAACTTGATTATGAGTTTCCTTTCAACAGATTTAGGAATTGAATACTTAAGAAAACAAGGTCTCATTGAACAAGAATTCAACATTTGGACAATTGGAAATAAATACATTACATACTGCAAAGAAGTGGAATACTTGATCTCGAGAACAACATCTCATAAATCAAGGGACTTACCACTGAACTTTTTTGGTGAATTAGTTAAAACTGAAGAAGGTTTTCATTTGGTTATTGAATCTGGTATCATGAATGAATTTATCAACATCATTAGACATTATTCTACGATATTAGAAAATGGAATTCAAGAGCCTGATGGGATCAATCTTTTGAAATTGAAAGCATGTCTCTGGTCAATTGGGTTCATTAGTACCAGTAGATTAGGTATTGAAGCATTAGATGTTGAAGGAACAATTGAAGATATTGTAAAGATTGCTGGAAAATCACCCTTTCTAGATGTTAAAGGTTGTGCTTTTCATGTGTTGGGTTTTGTCTCAAGTACTTATGAAGGTATTGAGATCCTTGATGAATTGGGCTGGAGGACTAAACTTGACGTTTATAATCAATCTATTTTGATCAGTGTTCCTGGTGAAATTAATGAATTGTTTGAATCTTGGGATAATCCAGGAAACCATATCCAGGATGAAGAAACAGCAATTGATTTAATTGATGAAACAGATCATGAATCTGACCCGAAGCTAAGAAAGTTGTACAGGTTGATTGGTAATTTATGCAATCACGTGTTCTTAAATGCATCAACAAAGGATCTAACTGCCTTATCAAAAACTCATCCAGAATTCTTTGAAGACCCTGTGATTTTCTATAAAGTTCTGCAGTACCTTGAAGTGTACAAATATAGATACACCATCAGAAAGTTGATTATTGAGCTCTTCACTGCTAATGGGAAGATGATGGAGACTTTGGTGAAGCGTGATAGAAGAAGGATCAAGGAGATTGGTAAATAGAGAATTGATGAATCATGATTTATGAATGATAGATGGCTGTAGCTTTCGTATTCAATTGGTGGGAGGCACGGTCAATTGAGTTCCGCTAAAGTTATTAAGTGTCATCACAGCTTTTTAGTAGCCACTACAACTTTGAATCATCGTTATTCTCAGCCAACATCATGATTCATAAACTTTTCACAAGTAAATTTAGAGTTCTTCTCGGGGTATTGTGATTATGTCAGCCATCCTGAAATCTCACGTGAAATTCTAACAGATTGTGTCCGAAAACGGCGAATTGCCCAAACCGGCGAATTGCATATCCAGCATGTGAAAATTTTTCCTTCGTTTGACTCTGACTGCGACTAAACGAGGGCGATGAGGAGGGTGCCAGAGGGCACAATTGCGTGGAAGAATACTGTTTTTCAGGACACGACCTGGCACTAGTTGCCACAATAAACCCCAGACTGCGCTTATCTTATCGAAATGGCATCTTTTTGACGTTTTTTCAGCTCCGTTTGCCGCTTCCTCAAGGGCCTCTTCTGCCGTTAACTATGGGAGGACCGAATCCGGTAGGGCCACGGCGCTTATTATCCAATTTTTAACATGTGCATTTTTTGGAGGTTCGACGAAAAAAATTTCAGTTATAAAAAGAGCTCGATCTCCCCTTTCGCTTTCTGTTTTTCACCTGTTTCTTTTCTTCTCCCTTTCTCCATCACAACAACACATCAATTGATCAAATATGGTTCAATCATCAGTTTTAGGTTTCCCACGTATCGGTGCCCAAAGAGAATTAAAAAAGACCACCGAAGCTTACTGGTCTGGTAAAGTCCAATTGGACGAATTATTGAAAGTCGGAAAAGACATCAGAGCCAACAACTGGAAATTACAACAAGCTGCCGGTGTTGATGTCATTGCCTCAAATGACTTCTCTTTCTACGATCAAATCTTAGATGCCTCTTTGTTATTCAACGCCATCCCAGAACGTTACACCAAATACGATTTACAACCAATCGATGTCTTATTCGCCATGGGTAGAGGTTTACAAAGAAAAGCAACCGAAACCACCAAAGCTGTTGATGTTACCGCTTTAGAAATGGTCAAATGGTTTGACTCTAACTACCACTACGTTAGACCAACCTTCTCCCACTCCACTGAATTCAAATTAAACGGTGAAAAACCAGTTACTGAATACTTGGAAGCTAAAGCTTTAGGTGTTGAAACCAGACCTGTCTTAATCGGTCCTGTCTCTTACTTATACTTAGGTAAAGCTGACAAAGACTCCTTAGACTTGGAACCAATCACTTTATTAGAAAAATTATTACCAGTCTACGCTGAAATCTTAAAGAAATTAGCTGATGCCGGTGCTAAAACCGTTCAAATTGATGAACCAGTCTTAGTTTTAGATTTACCAGAAAACGTCAAAGCTGCTTTCAAAACCGCTTTTGAATTCTTAGCTCAACAAGAAGGTTTACCAGCTATCACTTTAGCTACTTACTTCGGTACCGTTGTTCCAAACTTAGATGCTATTAAAGGTTTACCAGTTGCTGGTTTACATATTGATTTGATCAGAGCCCCAGAACAATTAGAACAAGTTGCTGAAGCTTTATCTGCAGAACAAACTTTATCTACCGGTGTTATTGATGGTAGAAACATCTGGAAAGCTGACTTTGCTAAAGCTTCTGCCTTAGTCAACAAAGCCATTGAAAAATTAGGTAAAGACAGAGTTATTGTTGCTACTTCTTCTTCATTATTACACACTCCAGTTGACTTAAACAATGAAACCAAATTATCTCCAGAAATCAAAGATTTCTTCTCATTTGCTACTCAAAAATTAGATGAAGTTGTTGTTGTTGCTAAAAACATTTCTGGTGAAGATGTTTCTGCTCAATTAGAAGCCAACGCTAAATCTGCTTCTGCCAGAGCCTCATCCTCCATCACTAACGATGAAGCCGTCAAAGCTAGAGTTGCTGCTATCGAAGACAAAGATGGTCGTCGTGCTGTTCCATTCACTGAAAGAATCCAAGAACAAGAAAAAGTTTTCAACTTACCATTATTCCCAACCACCACTATTGGTTCTTTCCCACAAACCAAAGATATCAGAATTAACAGAAACAAATTCACCAAAGGTACTATTACCAAAGAAGAATACGAAGCTTTCATTGAATCTGAAATCGAAAAAGTTGTTAGATTCCAAGAAGAAGTTGGTTTAGATGTCTTAGTTCACGGTGAACCAGAGAGAAACGATATGGTTCAATACTTCGGTGAACAATTGAAAGGTTTCGCCTTCACTCAAAACGGTTGGGTTCAATCTTATGGTTCAAGATACGTTAGACCACCAATTATCGTTGGTGATGTTTCAAGACCAGCTCCAATGTCTGTTAAAGAATCTGTCTATGCTCAATCTATCACTACCAAACCAATGAAAGGTATGTTAACTGGTCCAGTTACTATCTTGAGATGGTCTTTCCCAAGAGTTGATGCTTCTCAAAAAACTCAAGCTTTACAATTAGGTTTCGCTTTAAGAGATGAAGTTAATGACTTAGAAGCTGCTGGTATTAAAGTTATTCAAGTTGATGAACCAGCTTTAAGAGAAGGTTTACCATTAAGAGATGGTGAAGAAAGACAAGATTACTACAAATGGGCTGCTGAATCTTTCAGAATTGCTACTGCTGGTGTCAAGAATGCTACTCAAATCCACTCCCATTTCTGTTACTCTGATTTAGATCCAAACCATATCAAAGCTTTAGATGCTGATGTTGTTTCTATTGAATTCTCCAAGAAAGATGATCCAAACTACATCAGAGAATTCTCAGACTATCCAAACCACGCTGGTTTAGGTTTATTTGATATCCATTCTCCACGTATTCCATCAAAGGAAGAATTCATCCAAAAGATCAAAACCATCTTGGAAGTTTACCCAGTTGAAAAATTCTGGGTTAACCCAGATTGTGGTTTGAAAACTAGAGGTTGGGAAGAAACCAAAGCTTCATTAACCAACATGGTTGAAGCTGCTAAATACTACCGTGAACAAAACAAATAAGTTTACTCATGATGGTTTAGCTATCTAGCTACAAATGTTTCATTAATTCAACATTTAATGGGATTTATTGTATGTTTTTAACGAATTTTTTATTAATGATTTTAATTATATAGTTTTTAATCTTCGAATGAAGGGAAATCTGGGATTTCAACATCGGTTTATTAATACAAAAGAGATTAGTATTTATTCAATTGTAGTTCTTCTTATAATTCCTCCGCTTCAATTGGCTCAATTGGCAGGTGATCTTCATCAATGTGGTTATTATGATGTGTCCCGAACCGATTCGTGGAGGGTCTTATAATAGTGGCGATTTCAAAACAGCACCAAAATAGTACGAACGAACCATCCTCCAAACCACTGTAATTGACCTCAAAATGGCTGATAGAAGTGAATCCATTGCTCAATTCATTGAGTTGACACAAGCTCCACAATCAGTGGCCGACTCACTCCTAGAGAGAAACAACTACGACGTTCAATTGGCCCTTGATGAGTTCTACAATGGACCAACACAGAGAAACACACAACATGAAGAACCAGCTGCAGAACCACAACAGGGTCCATTTGAAGGACATTCCACTGGAGCAAGCATCCCTTCTACTTCAGGAAGTAGCCAACGTAAAGATGCTGGAACAGCCACAGGAAAACCATCGAGATTTAAGAGCTTCCAGGATCTCAATGGTGACGAAGATGAAGATGATGAGCAGAACTTCTTTGCTGGTGGTGCTGAAGGATCAGGTATCAATGTCGAGAATCCTAATGCTGGTCCAAGAAACCTGGTTCAGGATTTATTGAAGAAGGCAGAACAAGGTGGTGGACACCCAGACCGTCTTAAGGATGGTGATGAAGCGTCGTCTGCTTCAAGACAACCAAAGTTTGATGGTGTTGGTTATAAGTTGGGCGATTCATTTACTCCTTCTGAACAAGTTGGTCAGAGACCATATGCTCCTAAGAAACTAGAGAAAGCTGTTAGAGAAATCACTTTCTGGAAAGATGGTTTCCAAGTTGGCGATGGTAAATTATATCGTTATGATGATCCAGCCAATGCCACTTACTTATCTGAATTGAACAGTGGTAGAGCCCCATTGTCCTTATTGGATGTTGAATATGGTCAAGATGTTGATGTCAATGTCATGAAGAAACTAGATGAAGAATATAAAGCACCAAAGAGAAAACCTGGAGGATTCCATGGCCAAGGTCAAAGATTGGGTTCTCCAGTCTCTCCAGATTATCAATCACCAGCTCCTGAATCACAAACTGAAACCAAAACAGAGGAACCAAAACAAGAAGAACCTAAAGAAGAAGAAGGTGATGCTAGCGTACAAATCAGATTGGCGGATGGTCGTAGAATTGTCAAGAAGTTCCAAAGTACAGCACCAGTGGAAGTTATTTTTAAATTTGTTACAAGTGAGACTACGACACCTAGAGAGTTCACTTTGAATTATGCCTTCCCTGTTAAACCAATTACAGATTTGGGTCAATCTATCAAAGGTGCTGGCTTAGTCAATTCTGTTGTTGTTCAAAGATGGGTTTGACTAGATGGTTGAGTTTGGAATGGTTCCATAGTGAACAACTATCTACCACGGCTACCTTTCAAATACTTATATTATTAACTAATCATAATAAACTCTTTTGTAGGTCTTTTGGTTTTATATTTAGTAGCCTCTTTCAGTGATGTTCATACCAGAGAGTTAAACTTGAGATAACATCAGAGTCAGGCCGTGATGGAATATAGGTGGTTCTTGAAAGCTCTTCATAAATGTCCGGATGCTCATCTTCACGGTCGACGGAATCAGCAACTTGATCTCTGATTCTCAAACTGTCTAAACCTTGGATTGACTTTTGCTCTTGACCAGATGATAATAAGCCGGCTCCTCTTCTTTGACCTCTAACACCGTTTTTTGTTTTCTAACTTCACTGGTTCTGAATATGTTCATCTTCTCCCTATTTTCTGAGTTCTTCTTTAGACAGTTGGTCATTTCTGTTCTGGCCTTCAAAAGCAGCAGCCTCAACATAACTATATCCATTAAAGTATATTTTCATTGGATTCTAAGGTATTATTGGCTTCTGGAACAAGAGCAGTTGAAGCTTTATAGACAGTATTATAATCAACGCCATGTTCTGTGAACATATGTTCCTCATAATGTCCTCTTGAAACATTATAAAACACTGGTTCTTTTTCACTCAATTCCAGAGAAGCATTTTCACCAAAGATGATCTTAGTGCTCCCATGACTTTTGCAAGAGTGATTTTGACTGAATGGCTTACAAAATGGACATAAAAGGTACTGGTTTCTTCTTTCAGTGGTATAGCTTGGTCTGGCCGTTCCGAAACAAGTTCTGGCTGCTCTGTTTTCTGTGACGATGAGGCCAATGTTTGATGAGAAGAATGGTTTGGAAGGATCAAAATAGGTACTGGCTTCAAAGGGTTGTATAGAATTGTTTTTGAACAATTCACTGTTTGGAAACAAAGTTCCATACTTTTGCATATAAGCTTCGTTGTCTGCAACAATACAGTTGAAGTCGAATGGTTTCTTGAATGTATTTGCTCCACTATTGTTATTCATCTTTTTGAATATGTTGGATTGAGACATTATTGTGCTTAATAATTCAACATAATAAAGAAGAAAGTAATTTGATTCTTTTTATAGTAACTTGAAGTATCTCAAATCTCTTTCTGTTTACTGGAACTATCGATTTAGAGTTTACCGAATCTTTTGACAGGCTTTTTTGACACATAACATTGGACTACAGTCTGCGACTCTTGAAGTCGAACTTGACACAGAGTATAGTGTTATTCCATTCTTTCAAAAGTCAACTTCCCTATATTGGCTCTTAGAGTTATTTGTTTTTCAAAAACGATTTTAGTATTGAGCATCATCCATCTCTTGAGTGCTATTTTTCTAACGAAAAAAACGTTAACAATCAAAATTCTAACATGGACATAATAGGAAATTTTCCAACCGCTCAAACCTGGAAAGACATTGAGTATTATGTGTATACACTCACTACCTTCAAACATGCATCTTGGGTAAAAAAATGGGCGGGAAGCGATCAACGCGGACCAATCGAAATTATTGATTCATCTCGCGATTAGTTCAGCTACCAACAATGCTGTTACAACATCAATTTTTGGCCAAATTCCAAACAAACTTTTTATGGGAGGACAGAATGGTATTCTGATAGATCATGATATTAAATACACGCTTAACTAAGTAATGAAGGCCCATTAACTAGTTATAACATCTTAAACCTTTCCGACGGTATACAGACGGCGATGATTTTGTGACGTTTGAAATTTTAGAAACAAAAACAAAGACGCACTTTCAGATCAATAACCCATGAATCATCAATTTTGGCATTTTAAAAAAACGATGCTATACTTATAGCGTCAAATAGCATATTTCTTTGTTTTCAATTCTTTTTAACATGTTTTAGGTGTTCAGAAATAAAGTTTAAATAAACACAGCATATGAGCCCTGTGAGAAATTTCCGATATTTGTGTCGATAAAGCTGATGCGCGAAACGTCAAACATAACAAAGGATCTTTGGCCGAGTGGTCTAAGGCGTCCGACTCAAGATCGGATATCGAAAGATGCAGGAGTTCGAACCTCCTAGGATCCATTATTTTTTTGATTTTGAAATTTATATGACAGATGTGAATTATTTTTTTGGGAATATTAGCTTCTTTCTCTCTCTGCATTAATTATTTTGGAAACAATAGTGCTTGAGTCAACAGTATGAACTTTAATTTCCAACTCATAGCTGCGTGCTCTGTTTCGCTTTTGGCTGGTATCTATATCGGAAATCATTGCAATGCTAAACAGAGTTGCAGAAAGCAACAACATCATCAAAAGAAGCTTAAATCGAATAACAATGATCCTTCAGGAACAACAAGTAACGACAGCACACCTTCGTCACCTATCTCTGATGTGATAGCTGAAGACACCACCACATCAAATGATTATGATGAAGATTCCTCAGATTTTGAAGAAAGTGAAGAAGAAGAATATCAAATCGATTCAACTTCATTGAATGGTATTCCAGGAGAAACAAGAATGGCATTAGTTGTTAGAACAGACTTGAAGATGACGAAGGGTAAGGCTGCTGCTCAATGTGCACATGCTGCTCTTGGCTGCTATAGAATGATGTCAGACAGTGAATTGGCATCTCAAAATTTGCCATTGTTAAGAAGATGGGAAAGAAGTGGACAGGCTAAGATCACATTACAAGTTAAATCCAAGGAAGATTTAGATTTGTTATTTGCTAAGGCGATTTCATTAAATGTTAATTCATATATTGTTCATGATGCTGGAAGAACACAGATTGAAGCAGGTAGTGCTACTGTTCTTGGATTAGGTCCAGCTCCAAAGTTCGTGTTGGACCAAATTACTAGTGATTTGAAATTGTATTGAGTATTGAAATAAATAAATAAATAAATAAATAATGTGCATTTTAGTTTCTTTATGAGTTTGTAATATGTACAATATAATGCAGTGCTGGATGCCCTATGATAATATGCTAGTTCTTCAAGACAATTCTGGATTCTATTGGATTCAAGTAAATAATCTCATTACAGATGATCTGATCACCGATCTGATAGACTGATTCACCTTGAGTATCATTGAGTGTGATATCAACCTGCACTCCTAATTCAAAACACCATGCTTGTGCTATATTCTCTGATTTCAAGTTCAAGATAATACATCTGTAGATATCCCAATGGAACGCATTGGATTTCTCAATGTCAAGTTGTTGTTGCTCAATGTAACGGAGTGCAATATATCTTTGTTGGTGAAGTTCCACAAATTCCATATAATCATTCAATGGTTTAATCTTCATGCTGTAATATTGAAGTAATTCTTTGGAGGTCTTCGGTTTTGGAATGGTTGATTTTGGATATAGTTCAGTGAGTTCATACTTGCTGAATTTCTCCTCTGGATTGGCAGATAGCTCCTTGACGAATTTCTTATGGAGATGATTCAGTACTTGCCAATGATTAATGAACACTTCAAAATTTGTCAGTGGCTTTAAAAATTCAATGAATCCAGACTCTAGACCCTTTGAAACGAACTCACTTTTATGCTCGGTGGTAGTGGCTTCGATTGGCTTCAAAAACTGAATAGACGCAGCATAGTTCTGAAATGGAGTCAACATCATTTCATCTTTCAGGAACACTAACTCATTAAATTTAGATGTTTTATAATCTGGGAATTTGGTTGTGCTTTTGATTTCAATTGAATCCATGACATGATCTCTCAAAAGTGATTGGCTTTTTGACAATAGTATCAGGTCATTATACTTTTTGGTATACTTGAACAATTCTTGACTTAGCACCAATTCAATCTCCTTAGTAATATAACTAACATATGCGTAATTCTCCTGATTCTCAACCTTCTTCAATGAACCATCTTCAGCCTTTTCAAATATGGATTTTGGTGGGAATGGACTCTCCAACGAACCTTTCTCTTGAACTCTTTTCAAAAACCAATAATCCATCATGGTTAAAAAGTGATTTAGATTTTCAACATCTTTCTGATTCAATTTAGCTAAATTTTTATACTGTCGACCATCAAACGTAGACATCAACTTCTTGAAAAAATTGGAAATGTTCAGTCTATTCATGTTAGGAACTCTTGATAGCCAAATCTCATTGAATTCAGAAATTGGTATGATTTTCAAATTCTTCAGGTTTGTTAAAGATATGGAAACTCCAGTATCATTCCATCTCTTATTCTGCTGAAGATGATATTTGATGGATATTGTAATAGCATGATTATGTTCTGAACCTTCCTGGAAACTCGCACGCTGAAGGGTATCTTTACTGAACAAAGATTCTAAGTTGTATGGTCCTTTGAAATCTCTAAGTTTAGATTCTAGTAATGGTATAACTTTATCTGATGACTCAACAGTTGATGCGATATCAGGAATATGAATATTTAAGTCCCAGACTCTTGGATTGGAGGTGTTCAAAGAAATGGCAAATTCAGATAATGACTCCTCTTGAAATAAATTAAATAGCTTGGAACTAGGGAATCCAAATGCTATATCCTGATCTTGTTTTTTGATGTGTTTAAATCGCTCTTTTGGTGGGAACGATAATGCAATTGGTGGGCTTGATCTGATGTTGTGGAGTTGCGATAAAGCGGTAGGAAATTTTCTCAATTTGACTAGAAGTTTATAGATGTTCTCTAGATTTGGCTCAGCGATATCTTTCAGAACTGTGGAGATGGTATCATGAATTTGTGGATTTGATGAAAATTTCAAGTATTGTTGCATTATGGTAGTTGTCGATTCAATGTCTTTAAAACTATGTGGATCCTTCAAGTAGTCTGAGTATGTGGTCGACTTTGGTTCTTCAGCCATTAGGAATTCTTTGAAGATGCTGTTGATTTTATGAAGATCATGCTCAGATAGTGATGAAATATGTTCCAAGATCTCAGATTCATTAACAGGATTTGCAAAATATTTGAGATTTGTTGGTACTAATAAACTCTTCAATTCATCAAGTATGAAATCCGAAGACTTGGTAACTGAGAAATTTTCAAAGTCAGATTGCAAATGAACATGTTGCCCAAACATAAAGAACTCTAGATCTGGTTGCTTGTCCCGCGCATCAATCTTTGATGTTAGAAACTTGGTGATTGTTAGTAGATCTAATTGTTGGACTAATGTTGGGGTTGAATAGTATGCTTGGATAATTGGTATGAGGTGTGATTGTGCTTTGATAGCATGGTATGATTTCAACACGAAATCTTTCAAGAATTGATTCAGCGTGACTTTTGAATATCCATCAACTTCATTTAACGAATAGTACAATAAATCTGGTTTGATGAAGGCACTTAAATGGAAATTGATCTGATCAGTAGTAATGACCTCTTCCAAATGGTTATCCTCTTGATCATTCATACAAAATACTTTGTACTGATTGAATTGAAAGAAATTAGCATCATCTGAGATAATCACACCAAGTCTTGAAGTGTCATCCACACTAGTAAACTCAATCAATGAACCAATTGATGGCTTCACATTAACTCTTCTATCAATGGACAGTGGATTGATATACTCCGGATTTGTAATAAATTTATACTTTGGTTGCTTGTTCTTCACATTCCACAACACTTCCTTCGGAATTGAGTACTGTTTGGCGATGGCTTTATGTGTCGTCCATGATGAGGGAACAAAATGACGTGATGGAAATTCAATGCGCGTCTGCTGGTTCGGTCTGAAGAAAGTGTGGGAATGCCTCAGAAAAAACCGCAGCCGGTGTCTTAACATTCGGTCTGTCTGATAAAATAAATAAAAAAGCACTGACTTATGAATCTCTGATAACTGACAGGGTAAAGTTGACGTTTGATGAAGTGATCGATCATATCATATTTTTGGCGGGGACGCAAAACTACAAACGCTCGTAACTATTTTCGCATATCCGGGTAACCCAGAATTTCAGAACTGGTTGTTTCCGGCGATACTCCAACGGCGGCGTTCTGGCCTCTGATTGGCCAGCTGGTTGTGCGGAGCCAAAGACACATAACAGCCATATTATCACCAATCTTATTAATACTCACTCAAACCAAAACAAACGGGAGACAGCGACACAGCACACAGCGACGCCCGCAATGACCAGCAAGCTCAACCTGTTCAAGTTCGCACAGAAGCGCAAGGATTCCTCCTCCGCCACCAGCCAGACGTCTGCCCCTATGCAGGACCTGGACGACCGTCATGATCCTCATGAGGAGCTCAACTACATCGACTCTGGCACGGAGGAACCATATTCCCCAGACGCAGGCTCCTTCCAGGACCTGGGCGGACCAGTGCGTTCTCCCTCTGAGGCTTCCCTGATCTTTGAGCGTTCCGTCGAGGATCCCAGCCAGGTGTTTCAACAGAATGTGTGTCCTCGTTGTGGAACCAAGTCTAACGATGTCAACGGGCTTAAATGCAATCACCAATCCATCGCCAATTTGCCTTCTCATTACTCAATGGAGAACTTTGTGTCACCTTGCCTAGACGCGACCACCAAGATTCTTACGGATGACACTGCTGATTTGGACAACGTCGACATGGTTTACTCAAGACGTCCGTCGAGTGTTCAGAACCTCAGCTTGGCATTGAACGGAGGAAGAACAAAGTCATTTATTGATGAGGCATCAATACGACAATCACCACAACAAAGAACTCGTTCCTTTGCTAGTGTCAAAGACTTGGATTCTCAACCAACAAGACCACCAATCCTCAGTTTTTACTCATATGCGGATATGATCAACAATGAACAACCAAATCCAAGAAGACCATCCATATCACAATCACTATCATCATCATTCTTGAACTCTCGTTCCAACTCAATAACCTCCAATTCCAATAAATTCCAACAAGGTAACTCCATAGCACCAAAGAGAGATTCAATAATTAATAATACCAGTAATAATCCATTCAAGGCAGGTTTCGGATCTCCTTATAATGCCATCAATAATCAAAGAGTCCCAAGATCAGCAAAGAACTTCTCACTAAACCCAGACAACATCTCACCAAACTCATCAGACGACGAATCCGAATATCAACCAGTGGCACATAGAAACTCCATATCGTCTAAATTATCAAGAGCTTCCTCAAGAAAACAAAGTGCCACACCATTACAAGACAGAAGATATAGTGCACAACCATCATTATTAAGTCGTACGAACTCCAATCAATCGAGTTTGATATCTGGTACCAGTTCAAGACATTTCATGGCTTCTGGTAATTTAGATGAACAGGATGAAGACGATGGTGAAATGGTGGTGAGTTCCATTGGTGAGAGATTAAGAAGAAACACAGGTGAGATTAAATCTAATTAGTCACACACCATACACTATTTTACTTCATTTCATGATCTCTTTTATGATGAATGGCTGTTCATAGTTTTTGGGCTTTTATGTCATTTCCTATTCTGAAGAGAAGAGCATAGAGACTGTTTTTATGTTTTCTTGTGATTAATCTTATTGTTTTATGTTATTATTGTCGCTGGAATACTGTGCGTTCAATTTGACCTTGGTGAAATGTCTGACTGTTTGTTGTTTATTTTTCCCTTTTTTATGTATTTATTGGTTATGGTCCGTTTAAATTATTGCTGAGATTTTTGTTTAATTTCTGTTGTGGATTCAAGAATATCTCAGTATTATATTTTGTGATAACTTTTTATGATAATGGCGTCGTTATTTTTTCTTTGTGATTCGTCTTTTTTTTTCGGTGGCCTGTTTTATTTCGCCCATTTTTGTCATGATGTCGTGCGTTTGGTTTTTTGTTTTGATTTGAATTTATATAAAGTTGATAATTCACTGTAGACTGACTACCTATGTCTCATGAAAGAATCCCTATATCCATACTCTATACACTTAATCAGCTAAATAGTTCTTTCTGTTAGCAGTTCTAACGAATCTTCTTAAAGCCCATTCAACATCAGCTTCTTTGTTCTCTAAAGTACCTAATCTCAATTCATACAATCTCATTTCAAATCTTGGACCAACTTCAGCAATTTCAACACCATCTCTAGTCTTAACATAAACATGCTGTCTAACAGAAATGAAATCATCGTTGTTAACAAATGTGATAACTCTTGGAGAATCTTTCTTAACACCAGGTGGGTATAAGTTCTTTAAGATAGTTTCCACTCTCTTACCCAATTTTGATGTAAAATTTTCAAAGATCAAATGTGGATGGGCCTCACTCTGATTACCAGCATTCAAGATATCATGTCTCAAGACAACGTTGTGTAATGTGAAGAAGGCAGTTGGTCCATGTGGGAAATGTGAAACCGTTAATGAGGTTGGGACACCACGATGTTCATGTACCACTAGCAAATCAGTGGTACCTGAACTCTGACATGATGAAACTAAGTTTGGCATAATGTAATTACCTCTGTTTAATCTGATACTCGTTGGGAACATCAATTTGATTTCTTTGGTGAATTGTGATAATCTGGTGGATGGATCTCTTGAAGTAGTAACGATTAACTTTGGATCAGCAATCCCACTTAGTTGTGAATATTCATCATCTATAGACTCTTGAATGGATTCATCAAATAGATAATCTTTCTGTAATTTGGCATCTTCTGCAACTTCTTTAGGTAGTGGTTTACCTGTGGCTAATGCATGCTTGATCTGTTGACGTTTCTGTTGAAGCGATGACTCTTGTAATTCGAGGGCCTTTCTGTATAAGTATTCTCTTCTTTCTCTAGCTTGTCTTCTTATCTGTTGTGATGTTAGTTAAATAGTTCTTCAAATGCAGCGCTTCTTTCATAAATATGTTAACATACCATTTTATGTCTGTGTATATAATAAGTTTCTCTAATGCAAACCTTTCGGTAGTGAACAGTCTTCAATAACAATAACTTGAACAAACAAGGCTAAACAAGCACTTTCAGCTCATCGCATCTGAAATTTTTTTTTGTTCTTAAGAACTTTCGCGAATCTCTAATCCGGTTAGGCGGCACTGGTTCGCATCAAAAAGCTGCCATTTTCCACGGGCAGGTCCAACACACAGAAAACCCGTGAAATTCTCAGCTTCTCAATACTATTTAGTTTTCTCAAGAGCAGGAAAAGCAGCATGGAATCTTCTGAGAACGCACTCGAATGCGGATCTTACAATGCAAAGACTGCGATGGAGGGTAGATATTTAAATTCATCTGCCTTCTATTTTCCCCCAATAACACTGCGAACTATCCGTCCCCAATGAGGATTAAAGCGTTATTGACGTACTTGTTCGTGCTACCAGTGTTAGTAGCAGCTATTAAACTTCCAGATTTCCACAAAAAACCAAGCGATGAAGATCCTTCTGAAGAAGTCCCAGATGAGACTCTAGAAGAACCAAAGAAGGAATTGACTGCATGGAGCACTTCTGTCTATGATACTTTAGTTGAAATGGCCAACTGGTCAAAGGTCTCTTTTTGCACTGTCTTGAACCCTGGCTTCACTGAAGGTTTATTATCTGAGTCTTGTCCAAACATTCAATTCTGTCAAGACCACGAAGATACTAAAGTTGTTGCGATCATAAGACCATCTTTGAGAGAAAAGGAAATTTCAGGTACTGCCTATGTCGTAACTGACAACAAAGAAAAGAAGGTTTATGCTGTCTTCAGAGGTTCAATGTCGCCAGGTGATTGGTTGACTGACTTATTATTCAAGCAATGTCCATATGCTCCAGTCTTACAAAACAAGGATATTGATGCACAAACGTTCAGTAATGTCACCAAGGACACTTCTGCTGAAGACATTAGTGCCATGATTAACGAAAATGCTGATGCTAAGCCTTGTGAGGACTGTTTTGTTCATTGTGGTATCTATGTTGCTTATTCTCAATTAATTGAAGAGATTGAAGCTGCCGTTAAGCCATTCACTGATAAGGGGTATCAGTTGTACGTTACTGGTCACTCATTAGGTGGTGGTTACGCTTACTTAACGGGTTTAGATTTCTTATTGGCTGGTTATAATCCTATTGTTGTCAGTTTATCATCTTTAAGAATCGGCAACCCAGCATGGAACGTTTTCCTGGATGAACAATTTAATACTAAAGAAAACCTGAAAGTTGTTGCTGGAGGTGGGGATTTACCAGCTCCTTCATTCACTAGAATATACCAACAAACCGATATTGTTCCAAGATTACCACCAAACTTACCGGGATTCCCAGAATTCACTCACGCTGGTTTAGATTTCGTTATTGATAAGGTTGATTTTCCTCAAAATTATGAGAATATCGAGTTCAGAGGTTTGACTGATAACTACGAGAATTCCCCATATGAATTTCTAGGTGGAGACTGGAGATCGCTTACTATTGCTTATCAACACATCAACACTTTGGCTAGAATGTCTCTTCCTTGCAATGATTTGGATATGCCATTCAGAGTTAAGAGAGAAGACGGTTATGAAGAGTTCTTTGATTATTAGATGGATTTCAGATATGCTGTAGTCCTCTCTACGTGGTTGATCTTAAAGTGGACTAATCATATCATTAAGCAAGTAATCCATATAGCAATTCTTTAATCATTATTCTTTACCTGAGCAATTGTAGTGCCCATAGGGACTTAATCACAGGTGATCATGGAAACCTGCGATTTTCAAAAAGTAATCTATGTATTCAAGGACATTCTTCGCAAGCCACTGACCAGCTTTCTTTTTATTAGTGCCACTTGCTCTAGCAACAGGTTTACCACCAAGGAAACAAATAACCTGGACTTCTGAATTGTTAACTTTGGCAGTCTTGTATTCTGCTGGTGGTAATTTCTTACCAATCAAGAACGAGTTCAATCTTTCCTTAGATGCGTTATCAACTGCAGAATCATCTGGAGGATCAGAAAATTTGTAAATATTTTCATCAACTGGGGCATTAGGGTCATGATTTTGAAGTGAGGGAGCTGCTTGTTGTTGTTGTTGTTGTTGCTGAACTGATTGTGGCTGTTGTTGTTGAACTTGATATACTGGCATCTGTGGAACTGGATCGTATTTGTCATTGGATGATGTGACAGAATCTCTCGGTTGGAAGGTTTGTTGTTGTGATGGCTGTTGTTGAGGTTGACTAGAAAGATGTGGATTGGTTAGACTTGGAGACGAAGAATGAACTGAATTTGCACCTGTGACTTGTACTGGCTTTTTTGCTCTTTCGTTAATGATGTTTCTCTTTTCCTGCGCAGCTGAGTCCAATGTGAAGTTCTTAGCTTTATCAAGTATGGTGCTATTGTATAGGATACTCGATGCCACTTTTGCTTGTGCTTCTTCTTCTGTGGATCCACTTGCTGTTCCCAAAACCAAATAATTGCAAGTATACTGAACAAGAAATAATGGTTTCTTGTCTCTCAATGTTGTCTTGTGTAGTGTTTTACATTTAGCATCTGGTAACTCTTTAATCAACTTCTCCACTGCATCTTCTGTAATATGGGTATTTGTGTCAATTCCAATGAATAGCGCCTCAACCAAAACTGTTAGCCATTCTTTCACTTCCTCTTTCTGTTCACTTAAAGCTAATGCACCAACAAGGGAGAAGAAATTTTCATGATAACTGGTCTTAAGATCTTCTTCATTTTCGAGAGTGTATAAACGATTCCAATGGCGAGGAAGTCTGTTGTTTTCAGCATACATTGTAATATCTTCAATCTCTCTATCTGGGAATCTCTCCTGCGCAATCTCAGCCACCATGAAATCATAAAATCTTCTTCCATAAGCTAACAAGTTAGAGACTGATTGCTTCTCTTCAAACTGCTCTCTGTAATTATCATTCAATATGATAGGCAAAGGAGGCAAAAAGTACTGAGCATTCTCCATGAAGTCCACAATAACTTGATCTGGTTTAAAATCATCTGGGTTTCTGTCATGAAAGTTCTTCAACATGTCAAAAACAGGCAACAAATTGATATCATAATATTGTTTCAAATCCAATCCAAAGGCGACATGAGGGTCCTGCAACGCGTGGAGAACGCGCTTGTCATGGCATCTGTTCTTAAAGTCGTCGACCTGATACTTTGAGGGAAAGTTGACAATGGACTCAACCGCCTGAACGAGATTGGAGACCTGGAAGGAGATTGTTGTGATGTCGTCACCGGTGATGACCTTGTCCGCGTCTGTGAGGTGCTTCTTGTTGACAGCGGAGAGAAGCTCTGTGATCTCCGCCTCTGTGATTGGCCGCTTGTCGCCGCTGGTTGGCTCCATTCTGCCCATTGGAATTGTTCTTGATTCAAATGTTTACTGGTGATTTTGTGTTTATCGATTTCAGTTTTACACAAAACTCTTAAGCCATCGGCTGCTTTTGTTCCGAGATGATGAGAAATTACATTCGCATCTATTCATAAATCATATTTTTCTGTGAACTCTATTAACAGTTTATAAATAATTCCCAACCTATTATACAAAAGTGATAACCATCACCGTACTCACTTCAAAATCACCAACCTCTAGTGTAAAAATTATCTTCATCATCACTCCATTCATTATCCTTGATTTGTTTCAAGAATTTAGCATTTGCTGTATCATTATCATAATCTTCAGTTGTGGTCGTTGTGACAGTGGTGGTGGTTGCATTACTGTCTTCTCTAGTGACGAGGCCCTTCTCTCGATGCAGTTCATTAATATTGGTTTCATTATTATGTGAATGGCTGTTGACTTGATTGGCGATGATCCGATCAGGATCGGTATTATTGACTAATTCATCATCTGGATTCTTTGATTTGTGCTTTCTTGAACGTTTTGATCCTTTGTGGTTGACAGGTTCTAGTTTGATTCCATTGGCTGGATAAGTGTGTTTTCTATCCCACAAAATCGATTTTCTTAAAGAATTCGATAATTCAGTAGCTAACATTTGTCTTCTTGTCGTCTTTGGCGATAATTTCCCTGAAAGGTTAGAGAATTCATAATCTAAACCTTGATCACCTAACCCAGTATTATCATGATCTGAAACATCTGTAGAGGCACTCACTGGTTTCTTAGGAATAGCTAGAACAGGTGATTTGCTAGGTTGGTTCTGACTCCCCATATCATTCTCAACATCCTTCAACGAATCACCAACAGCCTTCATATCCATACCATCTCTAAGATCTTCAGGATCCTTTACTCTTTGACTCAACGACATATAGGAATCCTCAGCAACAGCAGCTAACTTAGACTTTGCCTTCTGATGTGCGTTAGGCAAAAACATATGTGTTGATAAAGCAGTAGGCAAAATCGTGGAAGCAGTTGGTGGTGCATTTGATTCATGTTTGAATTTCAATCTTGTTCTATCACTAGCAATGGAACTGAAACTATTCTTTCGATGATGACCACCGAAATAATTAGATAAGTTCAATGCTGATTTGGAAATCATGCTGCTGAAACTGGTGGATGGGGCATGTTCATGTTCTGATAATTTGGCTTTCAAGTCAGCATGTTTTTCTGGTTGATTGTGTGGTTCGTTGACTAGACCAGCGACGTTGACATGGGAGGTGGAGATGACACTAGGTGCGGCAGCAGTCTGGAGTTCCAATGCATCATTGGTGTGGTTTGATGAATGACGATGTTTGATTTGAACGTTTGATGACACTGAAGAGCTCAAGTCTGACTCGGCAGGAGTGACAGCACCTGATTTGGCTTGATGTGGAGGTGGTGGATGATGATGTTGAGTATATTGTTGATGATGGTGATGAGGATCCATCTCATTCAAGAATAACCCACTTAATAAACTTCTCTTGATTTGAGGTTTACCAATACTTGATTCCTTTCTTTTGAAATCTAATCTTTCCCATTGTTCTCTCAATTTATTATCATATTCTTCATCATCTGATTCAGAAACACTAGACCAATCACTTTCATCACTGATGGAGTCACTATCTGATGCAAAATCAATCTCCCTAACATTATCAGTGAATAACGAAGTTGATTTTTTTCTTGCTGATTTGTTTGAGTTCTCTCTAGATTCTCTTCTTCCCTGATGCTGCTGCTGCTGCTGCTGATGATGATGATGATGCTGTGTTTGCGAATGTGAGGATAATGATGAAGTGGACCTATGATGCTGTTGATGCGATTGATGAAGTTGCTGCTGAGGTTGATGATGGTGTTGATTATGATGAGACCCAGTGGAAGAAGAGCGAGAGCTTTGTGATGTTTGTCTTTCTCCAAACAATGATGATTTATGTTTCGATGGCAGAACACTAGCACGAACACTTTCATCAGAGCTAACTCTGGCATGATCAACAAATCTATTTGATTCAGTAGGTGATGGGGAACTTTCAATAAAAAACATTTTCTTATCGTGTGACTTTCTATGATTACCAGCATGATTGTTTGATAGGCTAGTCATACCTAAATTATTCAACACATTATTTCTCTTGGATTTAGAAGGAACATTCTTTCTGATTTCAGGACTAATACCAACTTGTTCGAACAGAGTTCTTGGTGGTGGCTGCTGAGGAAGTGGATGTTCAAGTTGTTGTTGAACTTGTGGTTGTAATGGAGCAGCTTTGAAATATTCTGTGGTTTCTTGAGATAATGGAGATTTGACACGATCTGATACTGGCGGTGCTTGGGGTGGTACTGGTTGATGGTTTCCAAATAGTGAGATCTTCTGAGGAGGTTGAGCCCTTGTTGGCTGATTATTACCAAATAGACTCCTTGTTTGATGTCTTGGAGGTTGTATTGGTAAAGATGGCTGTGATTGAGATTTTGATTGGATTTGAGATGATGGAGTAGGTGGCGATGGTTTCTTTGGAGATTCTGACTTGCTATTTGGATCAAAACCTCTGATGATTGAAGTTGATGTTTCAGATCTGACTAACTGTGGACGATCAACAGGTTGGCCATTACCCTTATTATCAATAACGCCAAATGCTAATCTGGGGTTTGGCTGTTCAAACAAATCGGTATCACTCTCAATCCTTATTGGTTGAGCTGGTTGTGCTGGCGGAGGTTGATAATTGTTCAGGATTTGCAAATCGGTCAAAGATGACTTCTTCTTGTGATTGTTGTTCATCTTCTTAAGGGATTTCGAGGAGGATGAATTTCTGAACATTGAAGGTCTATTAAGTGATTCATTAGATTTGTTTCTTATGGACAGATTTTTGTTTGATGATTTTCTATTTGATAGCTGAGGTCTCTGAAATAGACCTTGATCAGCAACAATTGACAACAAACTCATGAAATCACCATCGTTTAACTTATTCTTCAGTGGCTTGTAAGTTCCAGGAAGGGGCACTTCCACTGCGACCACGTCTATATTGTTATCATTATCGTGGTTTGTCGTGGCAGCAGCAGACCTCAGCTGGTTGGAGTAGACGAGGTTTCTGTTGACGATACGCCAACTCATGTTCTCCAGACGCTTACCATTGGTGATGAACTTGGAGCACTTGGTCAAGCCGGTCCAGATGGAGAGGACGTTTTCAATATCGAGTTCATTAGTATCGAAGTTCTGTATTGTGGACTTGGAAAGCTCAAGAAAGGGAGGAGCCTTGTTTATCTGTGACATTGTTGTTTATTCCTTATTGTTGTGTGTTGTGCTATATCGTTTGCAACATATGGAGAAGGGCTGTGATGGGGGTGCAAAAGCGTGCTGTGGGGGTCTGGAAAGCGGCTGAAAAGAGTGCTAGAGGAAGACTGTATGACTTGGTGCTGTGTGGTGACTGGTAGCGTGTTCTTAGGAGCCTTTCAAAGGGGGTTTGGCGGTGTTCAGGGACGTTCTAGCGGTGACAGTCGAAATTTTTTCGCAGTTGGGAAACTCCCGGGTACACTAAAAGAATATAAGAGGAGTGGTGGAGACGAGCTGGGCAGGGACTCTAGGCGGAGAACGGCTGTGCGTGCGCAGAGGGACAGGATTGCGAGCTGGTGGGTTTAGGCCGAGTTTCTGTGTGTGCGATTCACCTGTTTTGCCTTCCAGTGTTTGTGTTAGTAAAAAAAGGTCATGTCAATCCTAACAATCATTTGATTGATGCCTTCGGAGAAATTAACCTGGAGCACAGGTTGCGAGCAATGGCGCGGATCGGGTTCTTTTTGTTTTCCCCGGGGATCTGGAGTGCCCATACCATAACTTACGTCAGCATATTTAGTGTCAACTAATTCTACTCTTCATTTTGACAGTCGTTGGGCTGGTTTCTTTTTTCGTTTCTCCCAATTGAGAGACTCAATGGAAAGAGACCGTAAGTACACCATAAATGTCAAATGATGATAAAATTTTATTGATTTTTAAATTATTAATAAGAAGAAGACTTGGTCACATTATCTAATTATTATTTATGTCTTGGGTGCAGGGATATTCACAGATATTTCACTTCAGTGAATCTGTGCTCTCGATCAGTATTAGACAGACTTCAAAGAATTATGAAACTTCCACTTTCAGTTCTGACATTCTGGCACACCAGGCACCTACTATATTCATTGGAACAACGCAAATCATTACAAACATTCGATCAGGTAACAACATAGACGCACAGGTTGAAGTTCATGACATCATGAAAGATGGGGACTCTAGCCGAATTTATGGAAGAGCCTAACTGATACTGTTATATCGCAGAAGAATCGAGCGTCCTGAATCATGAGCAGCTGACAGAAACGAGAAGATACGTGACATGTGTATTATCCCTGTGTGTCGCTGGCTTTTCTTTGGCAGTGTTGTCTCATTTCAATAGATGAATTTAAAAACAGACATCGTCGAGAATACAGTCAGATATATCACAATAGTCTCGTTAATTAGCTATAAACTCTAGTAATGTCCGAAATAAGGTATCGAAACCTCCTCATGAGTCAGAATAGTCTTCTTGAGAATCGTCATCAACAATTTCAACACCACTGTCTGAATCATCATTTAATAAACTCTCGTCTTCTGAATCCAAAGCATAACTGGTAGCTTTAGCTCTGGCAGCTCTCTTTCTAGGGGCAATTGGTTCTGGTTCAGCATCAGGAATTTCAAAATCATCATCATCATCTTCTTCAATCACATTCTTCTTTTTAGATCTCTTGGCTGGTTCTTTCTTAGCAGCAGGTACCTTCTTTGGAGCAGGTGCTGCTTTATTGATTGACTTCTTAGTTTTCTTTGGAGCAGTAACAATTTCATCTTCATCTGATGTATCGATATCAATAATAGAATCTTCTGGAATTGGAGAAGACTTCTGGTCAAATGCACCAACGGCTTCATCAAACTTTGAACTCACGGTAGTATCATTTGTTTCCTCAACAGTAACGGATGCTGATGATTCTTTTGATGCTTTGCTTGATGGTGTTCCAAAGATCGTAGCTCCTTTACCGAAGAATGACTTGAATTTAGGTTTTTCTTCCTTTGGTTCTTCCTTCTTTTTTTCTTTGATCTTACTGGTTCCAAATGGTAAAGTACTCTGTTTTGAATCATTCTCTTTCTGAACCTTATTTAACTCTGAAGATGTGATCGAGGATGTAGTGGAAGTTGAACCATCATTAATTTCTTCAATCTTCGGAGTAACTTCAGTCTTTGGAGTAGATTCTTTCTTGACTTTTGGTTTTGGTGCGACATAATCTGGGACAACAATCAATTCACCCTTTCTTTCATCAACTTCATCTTTGACCTTCTTCTTCTTCTTAGATTTAGCGGATCCCCAATCGTCATCATCGTCATTCTTTCTCTTCTTAGCTTTACCCTTCTTACCATAAATTAATGTAGTTCTCTTAATTTCATCATCTTTCAAGAATTTATCAAGAGCAACTAAGAAATCTTCTAGATCTCTATTCCAGAGATCTTTGGCACTTAATTTCAACAATTCAATTAAGTCAGTCTCTTTACTAGCTTTCTGTTTTAACAACTTCTCATATCTCTCCTTAGTTAAAGACCAAATCGGTAAGCTTAATAGATAGTCATAATTTGCAAAAATTGTCTCTCTCTTATGAACAATATTAACATCATTGTAATCATCAGAATCACTTTCTTCATCTTCATCAGCAACAACTGCTTCTTGCGTGATTTCAGCTTCAGTTTTTAGGTCAGTATAAATTGGATCACCATTCGTGTCAAATTGTGGGAACTTCAATTCCAGTAAATCTTCAATCAATTCGACTCTCTTTCTATTATTAACATTCAATTTTTTGTCAATGATCATCTTAATGAATCTGGCTTGTGATGTGAGTTTTTCCAATTGGTTTGATAAATCCTTAGCAACGTGATCTTTACGACGTTGATAGTAGTCTAATCTAACCCAGTAGAAGTCTTCAATGATTTCATTAACATTATCATACTTCTTGATCTTTCCATTTGGATCAAAAAGAATCATGTTGGATAATGCAACAGAAGAAGTCAATTTAAATCTTTCGTAGAAACCCATTTTTTCAGTCTTTTTCATTTCCTCATCACTTAAAGTAACAATAAATCTGATACCTAAAGTATGCTGTTCTTGCATATCTTTGATCCATGCTTTCTGTTTGTCATTACCAGAAAGACCCAATAACAATAATTCTTTGATACTTGAAGTCCATGTCTTAGCAGGTAATTCAGTGATGGCTAATGTGTTAGCATCAAGTTTTTCGATCTTACCATATAATTTGTATCTATCATGTGAAAGTTTTTGAACTTGACCTTCCCAACCTTTATACCAAGGAACTAATTCATCCATTTGTTCACCATTCATTAACTTCTTGATATTCTTAACAATATCTCTTGGATTGAATTGTGGGACTTGAGTGGACCAACCAGTACCAATACCTTCAGCACCATTAACCAAGACCATTGGAATAACTGGTAAATACCATGTTGGCTCAACAGTAGAACCATCGTCTTCTTCGTATTTCAATAAAGGATCATCAGCAGCATGGAAAATCCTTCTGGTGATTGGATCTAAAGCAGTGAAAATGTATCTTGGTGCTGATGCATCTTTACCACCCATACTTCTTGTACCGAAAGAACCATTTGGTTTCAACAGATTGATGTTATTGGAACCAACAAAATCTTGAGCCAAACCAATAATGGTTTGAAGTAATGATTGTTCACCATGATGATAACCAGTGTTTTCAGAAACATAACCAGCTAATTGAGCAACTTTGATTTCAGATTTGATATTTTTCTTAAACACACCGTACAAGATTTTTCTTTGACCTGGTTTGAAACCATCTAAAACAGATGGAATAGATCTGATGTTATCAGCCATTGAGAATAAGATTAATTCCTTGTTGATGAATTCACTGATAGGAATTTTATTCAAATCTGGATCTAAATGTGTACCAGGAACAAGACCTCTCAACCATTCCTTACGATCATCTGCTTTCTTCTTAGAGAACGCTAGATCAATCAAACCTTTATCATCTCCTTGCAAATGGTCAAACGTCTTCAAATGTTTCTCCAAATCACTGAAATATTGACGAGCTTCTTCTTGAGAGGATGTACCCAAACCTTTGTAATATTTATGACCCCAAGAAGAAATCTTACCTTCAGTTTCAACCCAGTGTTCAAATTCAGGCATATTATAGAAAAGTAAAACATCCTTTCTTGGTCTAGTGATTGTGACTTTGACAATAGGAGTCATGAATGTCATCAAGAACCCAGGAATTTCTAATAAACCAGGGAATGAACTTTCTAGGAAATTGATAATCAAACCTTTAATATGCGAACCATCAGTATCTTGATCTGTCATGATCATGATTCTACCATACCTCAATGATTTAGTATCTTCATACTTCCTCTTATGTTGTAAACCCATGATTTGTTTGATAGCCTGAATTTCAGCATTCTTAGTGACTTGATCAGCAGAAGCTTCTCTAACATTTAACATCTTACCTCTCAATGGATAACAGCCATAGTAATCTCTACCAATAACTGCCAAACCAGCAACAGCTAATGACAACGCAGAATCACCTTCGGTTAAAATCAATGTACATCTGTAACCATCTTTGGTACCTGCTTTGTTAGCATCTTCTAATTTTGGATGATCTGTGATTCTTGATTTTCTTGAACCATCAGTTCTTTTCAAAGCTTTATCAGCATTAGCTTGACCAAGATCTAAGATTCTATCAATGAATTCAGTCTTAAGGATAGCTGTGATGAATTCATCCGGAACTTTAGGATCTGAACCAAATTGTTGTCTTCTGATACTCAACTGTTCTTTGGTTTGGGAAGTGAAAGCAGGATTTTCAATCAAACAGTTAACGAAAATAAAAATGTTGTTTCTGATTTGGAAAGGTTTAACATTGGCTTGTTTATGTTTCTTCTTTAAGACTTCACCAATCTTATCGACAATTTGATCTGAGATGTATCTGACATGAGTACCACCTGATGTGGTAGCAATGGAATTAACGAATGAGATTTGATTGAACGCATTATCAGCAACACCGAATGCGATTTCCCAACGACCTTTGGCTTTTGCATCATCTAATTTCTTGTAAATGATAGTTGGTTTCTTGGTCATTTCTTCTTCAGTAAGATCACCATTTGCTAGTTTCTTAGCATGCATTGCCTTGATGTACATTTCAACGTACTGTTTGAAGGAGTTGATTTTCAACTTGGTGCCATTCAAATAAACAGCAACATCTCTGATAGTACCTGCCAAATCATAGACACGACGTCTTAAAACACCGATGATATCTTCATCCAAGGTATCCATATGAAACTTTTCTAAATCTGGTTGGAATGAAATTTTGGTGTACTCAAGTGGATTCTTTGAAGTTTGGTTCTTGATCTTTGGTTTACCAACAACACTCATATTGTTTTCCCATGTTTGGACATACTTCTTCAACGATTCTTTATCACAGGTCTCAACAGTGAACTTAGTGGAGAAGATGTTACACAACTTAGCACCATAACCATTTCTACCACCGGTGACTTTCTTTTCATCATCATCATAATTGGAAGAAGTTAACAAGTTACCAAAGATCAACTCTGGAATATAGATCTGTTCTTTGTCATGGATTTCAATTGGAATACCTTTACCATCATTCTTAACTTCGATTAAGTTCTTTTCAATGTCAATGTTGACATCGATTCTCTTCATTGACGGATCCCTGATTTTATTATCAGCGGCGTTAACTAGGATCTCATCAAAGATCTTAAATAAACCAGGAACGATCTTAACAGGCTTCTCAACCATCTGTTCGGACTCAGCATCATAGATCCACATCAGCGAGTCCTGATGTTCAGTGGAACCGACATAAGTATCAGGTCTCTTCAAAATATGCTCCAACTGGGAAAGCTTCTGATATTGATCTGAAGCATTCTTAGATTTGGCACCAGACGTACTATTTATCTTGTTTTTAGCATCTTTCAAGACGTTATCAGACATTGTGTGAACCAATCTGGAGAGGAATAAAGTAGCTGAAAACGAGGATCTGTGCAGATGCCTGGGAAGAAAGAGTTTTGCGCTGTTCAAAAGGTTTCCACAACCGATAGACATGGAAGAGGCAAAAGAACGTAAACAAAGATCAGAAAAGAAAACATTGTTTTTTGAAAAGGAAACGCGCCCAATTATTTTTTGAAAGGTAGTCACCATGGCAACTGCAACATGAAAAAGGAAATTATTGCGCACGTGACATATACAGCTTCATTACTTGCAACAAGGGTGTTGGTGTCTTCGATATCCATTAAATAAATCGTTTAATTCATCGGTCAATTTACGACCTGTAGATTGATATTTTTTTAAAGAAGTTCTGATATTCCTAGGTTCCTGGTGTTACGTGTAATGTTGGTTGCAGAAGCTTTGAATGTCTTTCTTGATGGTATAAAATCATATCGTCAGATGTTGATGGATGAGTTGGTTCAAATTGGTTAAGGATTTGCACCATCGTTAATGATTGGTGAGTTTCTGTTTGCAGTAGCATTGAGGGATTCACTATCAATTGGAGTAGGTATCTTTTCCTGAGAAGACTGTCTAATGTCTTCTGAGGGTTTCTCATGTTCTTGGTATGTCGTAGAGTTATCATTTTTGTCCTTGCCTTTGAGACTTTGAAGCATGGTTTGGAAAGTCTCTACCGAAATGGTGAGGTCACTGGCGGCGGTTGCACTTTTTTGCAGAAGTTAAGATCTTGAGCATGGTGCTTGATCTCTTTTTTGTATCAGTATAAGGCAATTCAGTGTCCTCCTTGATGCAGATAATCATCAAAAATTGAGGACCTTAGTTCTGACTTTGCCATTTGTTACCTTGTTTTGTTTCGAACCCAACTCTTTCGCTTGAGCTTGCTCCATTTCAAGATCATGGTGTTCTTGGGATATGGCGTTGTATCTGGAATCAGCGGCCCTTAAATAGCCTTGTGGAACAGCAGGTAACGATGATAAAGAGCTGGTAGTAGGGGGTGATTGAGTAAACATTCAAGTATTGGGAAATGAGAACTCTAACGTCTTCATTCTCCTTCTGTTGTTTACTAAAGCAGCAATCAAATTCTCAATTTTGTAAGAGGACAATTTGAATTTGGTGGTTTCATAAGAATTATCATCAGTCACATGATCTTTATTGTCAGCACGATCTTTTTGTTTGAACTTGAAGGACATTTGATTGGCCAATTGTTTATTTTCCTCTTGTGTCGCAAAGGAAGCTGTAGATTGAGCAGCTGCTGAACCGAAGTTTAGCCCGCTGTTTCAAAATCTTTGACTTTGGATTGAATCAAGTCATTCGCAGTAGGGAAGACAGTCTTCTTCGAAGAATTGATTTCCATAATGATAGCATTAGAGCGATTGAAATTACCTAAAGATTGATACTTTGTGATCATCTCGGCTGAGATTGGTTGTTTTTCTCTTTCTTTGCTGAGAGCAGAATCAACAGTTGAACTCTAGGAAAAAAAAAGAAGATTGGTGGGTGGGAGTCCGGAAGTTGAGGATTTGGATGGCCTGCTATTTCGAGCCTTTCCTTCCTTTTAAGGCTCGGGTACCCGGTATTACCAGCATTTATTTCATTGACACCCCGTGCTGAATTTGGTTCTTTGGCGGTGGATTTAGCAGTGCCTGCTGGTTCTGCAGGTTGACCGTTGGTTTTTGGTTTTATTATGCTTATGTAATCGTGATTGAGAAGGGTTGAGGAATCAGTGCTGTTTTCTTCGGCTTCCAATGAACTGACAGCCGCTCTTGGAGGGCCATCATCAATTGTTGCTGAAAACTGTGATCTGAGGATTCAGAATCAGCTTCCTCTGGATGATTTGGTACGCCATTTTCTTCATTAAAGCCGGTGTTGTAGCTTTTGCCATCGAAGTCATAGAAACTTTATTCAAGTGGGTATGCACTCTTCCTAACGATTTAAATGCTCTAATAGAGTTACTTTCGTCCCTAAGGGTCTGGGTAGTTGATAAAAGCCCTTTTTTGTTTTTTTTCGGGGCACGAATATTCCACCAAAGTTAGTGTAAAATTCTCAGAAAAAGGTCCCTTGGCCCAGTTGGTTAAGGCGTGGTGCTAATAACGCCAAGATCAGCAGTTCGATCCTGCTAGGGACCATTACTTTATTTTTGCTCCCTGACCCGTCAAAATGGAGGAGTATTCTTTTTTTTCTCTCAGATCAATTGGTATAACGAGCGGATCGGATGATACCGAAGACATAGCTCAGTACTTCCAGAGCCTCGACCTGGGGCCATCCTTCTTCCATTTATTTTCAGATCGGATCGTAAAAATACCTGGGTCCGAATTGTAGCAAGTGACACAATAGAAGTGACACAAAATAAAGGTCTGACAACGTGATCGGGAGAGAAGTGGTCGAATCAGCTGAATAGTAATGCTAATGTAAACAGGGAAGTTGGGATAGCCTGAGGTGAGATTCCGCTCAATTGATCTTCCCCAGCCAATCTCCCAACTCTTCAGACTTTTCAATGCCGCATTGGGTTTACAAGGTTGCTATAATAGCAACCACAAAGCAACTTTTTTAACCTCCATTACATCAGCACAGCAGCAAATGCACAATTTCGTCCGCATGTCACAGAGTCACTGAAATCAGTGGAGTAAATCCTTGGGAATATAAACTGTCATGCCAGCTGTTTTTCTGTCACTCAGTTGCAACATTCTCAACATACACTACAACCGTAGAAAATGTCCGCAAGATACGTTATCGGTGGTGTTGCCATTGCTGGAGCCACTTATTATGTCTACCAACAAAGACTCGAACAAACAAGAATTCAGGAGCAATCAGGATTGAAATTGCCAACTTTTGGTTCCAAATCACCAAGAGAAGGTCCTGCTGAATACACTGGTCGTCAAATAGATGAGACTGCTGCCCAAGCCAAAGACAAACTATACGACTTGAAAGACGAAGCCGGCAGAAAGATTGACCAAAGTTTCAGCACGATTGAAAAAGAAAAGGCCAAAGCCACTAATTGGGCCAGTGACAAATTGGACGAAGAAAGCAAGCGCGCCAAAGAGAATGCTGATGCCTTGTACAAACAGGCCAAAGGTGAAGACACCAGGGGTGTTTTAGACAGAGCCGGTCATGAGATCAAACGTACCGTTTACGATGCTAAAGATGCCACAAAAGAGAAGTTAGGCAATGTCAAGGACAAAGCTGCTGCTGAAGTCGACGAAAAGATGGGCTGGTTCACCTCCAAGGAGGACGAAGTTGCCAGACAAGCCAGAAGATCAGTTGCTGGTTGGTCTGAAACTGCTCAACAGAACGCCGATGCTTACTACGACTCCCTACACACCAAAGCTGATGACACTAAATCATCCTTGTTCGGTTGGGGTTCCAAGAAGAAAGCACAATCAGAAAGTGCATTGAACAAAGCCCGTGATGAGGCCCAAAGATACGTTGATCAAGCACAAGCTAAATTTGACCAAACCAAGGCCTCATGGTTCAGTTTCAACCAAGATGCTGAAAAGAAGAGATTGCATGATGAAGCATCCAGACAGTTGGACGCTGCCAAAGCCAGCTTGAACTCTGCCACTGATCAATTGAACCAATGGAGAGAACAGGCTAAGAATGCCGTTAATGGTCAAAGCCAAGGTGGTTTATATGGCTGGTTGAGAGGTGATGCCATTCCCCCAGAAAAGGAAGAAGCTTTAGCTGAAAGAACATCTCGTGCTTTGAGAGGTTGGGGTGAATCTGCTGAAATCTTCGCCAAAGATGAAGTTGATGAAACTCATCGTCGTTTAGGAAAAGTTTCTGACCATGGTACAGTCACCAGAAAACAATTGAGTGATGATGCCGACCAATTAGCTGATGAGGCTCAACGTAAATTGAATTCTTGGTCAAGATGGGCTGATAAGAAGTATGATTCAACTGCTCAAGGTGCTCAAGATTTCTACAATGATGCTCAAGAAGCATTGAAAGATGCTCAAAAGGAAGTTGAAAACTCGACCAAATCATGGTATAGCTGGGGTTCCAGCAAATCCAAGGAAGTTGAAGGAGATGCTAAGAAGAACTTGGAAGATGCTCAATTAAGATTAGACAAAGCTACCAGTGATTTACAAAGATGGGGTATTGACACCGCTAAAGACTTGAATTTGAAATTCTGGTCAAGTGCTGATAATGCTCTACATGAAACCAAAAAGGGTATTGACTCATTGAGTGAGGGTGCAAAAGATGGTTTAACTGATGCTCAGAAATGGGTCAAAGATCAAAAATGATCATATTACTATCATACTGAAGAAGATCAAACGTTTTGTTGAGTTTTTGTACTGATCTGTTATTTAATATACGACCATATATATGAATTAGAAACCCTGTAGTAGATAAGTAGTTGAACCACTAGAGATTGGTGAACTACAATTCAAGTCTCAAAAATCAAGTGTCACTTTACAAAAACATTAATTGAATTGGGGTGTTCACTCATCATCATCTTTATCTTTCTTACCACCACCAAAGATACCTTTCTTAACCTTACCAACGACACCGAAACCGGTACCAATAACGGTCTTACCAGCACCTAAACCGGCACCAAGACCAGTACCAACCGCTTTCAAACCAACATCACCAATATTAGTACTTTGTTTGTTCACATGAACGATATATCTTGGTCTGAAACCAGTCTTCACTTTCAACAAACCACCATCTTCACCCTTTGGACCCTTAACTGGAAGTTCATACTCTGATGGGTTGATTGGATCAATATCAGCAAGTTCTAAAGTAGCAGCACCTAATGGATCATCTTGACCTGCACCGAAATCCCAATCAGCTAATTTGAAAATCAAGTTTGTGTTAACACGATTGGTGATTTCAAGTGAAGTGTTTTCATTCCATGTTGGGTTTAGTGTCTTTTTGATAGTTTTGGATTTGTAAATAGAATCATCTTCAAGGTTGTTTAAATAGATCTTGAAGAATGGATCTGATTTACCGTTGGAATCAGCACTTAATAAGTTAGTGGCACCAATGACATCTAATTCTAAAGTACCAGAGTTAGTGATTAAATCAGATGGTGGTAAACTTGAAGGAGTTATTGGAATCCATTGAGTTTGAATCTTGATCTTGCTGTTACTCATACCATTCAGAGTCAAGAAATTTGGCGCATGATATGAGTTCTTCAATAATGATAAGGTTGGGATGGCAGATTCTGCAATTGGTTCAGAAATTCTAGTCGCATACTTGTCCTTGACTAATCTGAAGGTAACTGTGGACCATTCCAGTTCTTTGACTAAAACATCACCAGTATTCGGAGTACTGACATTCTTATGAGTAATTTTTGGTGAGGTATGAGATGGATAACCTTGCCCATCAGCATAGACTTGTAAATATGTGTTGATGTTGTTGAATTCACCCGATAGGACAGTGAAAACAAATAAACCCGACGGGTGTGTGATCAATTCAGCTAATGTCAATTCTTTCTTGTTGGTATCTTCCAAATCTTCATCATCAACATTTTCTACTTTCTTCTTGCCTTCCTTCTTGCCATTTTTCTCTTCTTCTTCAAGTTTCTTTTGCTTAGCAATTTCCTTTTCTTCCTTGATCTTGCGTTCCTCTTCAATATCTTCTAAAGTTTTAACTGGTAATATTGGATAGAATGACAAGGCATAAGTGACAGTACCCTTTGGACCTTTCTTATGAACTAATGTACCTGTTCTCAATTCCGTATCAACATATTCAGCATACGCAGTGTCATCATCATTTCTTTCAATCAATTCATTGGTCTTGACATCAAATGAACCTAATGTTCTATCCTTACCAGTTTTTTCAGCATCCATGACTTCAACAGTGAATTTTTGATTTGGAGAAGTAACTGGAATATAAACACTTTCATTCCAAACAGGATCCAATTCATTTTCAATAAAACCAGTACGACCCTTTTGAATACCATTGACTAAGATACGAACATATGGATCACTCTTACCGACTTTCTCTACGTTTCTTAAGTCTTCACCTTTGTTAATCAAGACTCGAACAACACCAATTGGCTGAGTATAACCACCAGTGCCTGCTGCATCTCTCATTGCAACAGATTTCCAAACAGTATTCATCTTGAATTCACCTTCACCTTTACTGAATGGGACCCAGTCTCTCTTAATTTCAGAACGATCAATCAATGAATTCAAAGATTCTAAAGTAGCTGAGATCACTTTACCCTTTGGATCTTTGACCAAGATTTTCAATTTAGCCTTACGACGATCAGTGACGATAGATTCAAATGAGACTGAGAATGTTGGACTATCATTGTTTTTAATGACAGAAGTTTTTTGGATCAACTCATCATTGAAGAAAACTTCGACGTATTGCGACAATTTACCATCATTTGCAGTGTTGACGTTTCTTAATTCAGTGATTTCAATCTTTGTTAAACCAGTGTTCAAATCTTCTGGAGTCTCAGTTGAACCATCAGGTAATGTTCTTGGCTCTAAAGTTGGACTAAATTCATAATCATACAAGAATTCACCCACTGGTTTTGAATTTCTTAGGAAGACACCAACTTGATTCTTAGAAAACCGATTATCTGCAATATCATTCAAATCAATTTGTAATTGACCCAACTTCTTATCCTTACGATCATCATTGTAATCAAAACAAGTAATTAATAGTGGTCCAGTGAAGGAGTTAACCAAAACGTAAACTGTTTCATCCCAAATTGGTCTTAAGGTGTCTTCAATAGTCTTAGTCTTAGCAAGAACATCTCTACCATTGAAACCAAAAGTTAAATATGGATCAATAGTGTTACCCATGACACGATCAGCAGCTTTCAAATCTTTAGCAGATCTAGCTTTGATAGTCAAGATACCAATTGAAGTGTTTGAACCAGATAATAATTGAGGAATGTTTAATTGAAAAGAAAATGGTTTGAATAACATTGGACCACCAAATTTTAAAACCATCTCATTAATTAATGGCAATAAACCAGGAATGGATAAAATTTCCCAATTGAAGATAGATTCACCTAATAATTTAGAGACAAAATCAAATTCAGGTGGTTCCATAACAGAAACATTAACAGTTTCAATATGAGGAAATGAGGAAGTCATTCTTAAACGAATTCTTACCCATGCTTTAAATGCAACATTCTCAACTATGACAGGAATGGTGATACCAAATAACTTAGCCTTAACAACAACTCTTTGATTGACATAATTTCTTAATTGTTTAACGCTGGCATCAGCAGTAGAATTTGGAGTGAACGAGAAACCCCAATCCATGACAACGACATCATCCTTTGGAATTCCCAATGTCTTGACGAAATCAATTCTTGGTGGTTTGGAACCGACAGTAAATTCATCAATCCATAAAGCTTTCACAAAAGCTGGGATGGCTTCATTAGCAGCAATGATTGGATTGACCTGTTCACAAACAATTTGGGAGACTGATGGTTCCAAGAATTTCCAGTATTTGTCCAAGAAGGTATTCAACCAATCCATAGTTTCATAATCATGTTCAATATGTTTTAAAGTAAATTCCTTTTGGATTTCTTCTCTAATAGTACCTCTATACTTCTTAACTGAAGTTCTGTAAAATAAAGCACAAAGTAAAGCAACAAAAAACACAGGAGCGATTGAGAAATTGAACCAACCAATAATGAAGGACAACAACGCTGAAACAATAATAATACCGACATTATGATACCAATCACCATAGTAGATCTCAGGCAAGTAACTATCCAAGAATGTCTGTTTAACCAAATCAATTAATTCATCATCTTGGGTCAAAGTATCTTTCTCTTCCCATTGACCAATCTGTTTCCAACCAACCGCAGTCGCAGGAACAGGTGCTCTTTGTTCTTTCAATGCCAACTTCTCTGCTTCAATGACTTTCTCTTCATCAATGCTTTCTGACTTATCAACTGGCTTGTCATCCAAAGTAGCTTCCACGATATCCTTTTGCTATAATTCATCCTAGTTAGTACTCACTGCCTCAAAACAATACTAGCATATCCACATACGCCTGGAGCCGGCTCAACCGTGACATCGGAGGGCAGCAATGGCGTGTTTTCTCTTTCCGACATGATCTCAAATTGCCAATTGACGGTTGAATCTGTTCAACTAGCAAGATTGAAGGCTTTGAAGTGAGAATTTATTGTTTTGACGCTTATTTCTTCAAATGAAATTTCAGCTACTTGACGTGCACGTGTGGCCCAAACCAATTCTCTGTTGCTGGTTCGCGGGCTTCTGTGCAGAATGTTGAATTTTTGTAGCAGAAGGGATTCAGAGTGTAGACTTGTGTGTTTAAGAAGGGGTAAAGTTTGGTATGGTGTGTTTGTTGTTCTATTGGAAGGTGTTGTGTTAGTCTCAGGTCCCCCACATGTCCCCAGCCCTGCGCATTTTACAACCTCACATCTCATTCGTCGATTCCAAAATGCGCCGAAAAAATTCATATGTCGACAATTCAGAAAATTTTCTGAAAACTTGTCCTTTTTTCCTTTCTTTCTTCCTTTCCCCAGTATTCAATTCGATATCACAACAATGTCCAACGAACGTACTTTCATTGCCATCAAACCAGACGGTGTCCAAAGAGGTTTAATTGCCTCCATCTTAGGCCGTTTCGAAAACAGAGGTTACAAATTAGTTGGTATCAAATTAGTTACTCCAACTGAAGCTTTGTTAAAAGAACATTACGCTGATTTAACCTCAAAACCATTCTTCCCATCTTTGTTATCATACATGTTGTCTGGTCCAATCTTAGCCACTGTCTGGGAAGGTAAAGACGCTGTCAAACAAGGTAGAGCTATCTTAGGTGCCACCAACCCATTACAATCTTTACCAGGTACCATCAGAGGTGACTTCGCTATTGACATGGGTAGAAACGTCTGTCACGGTTCTGACTCTGTTGAATCTGCTAACAAGGAAATTGACTTATGGTTCAAGAAAGAAGAATTAGTTGACTACAAACACGCTTTGTTCGGTTGGTTATACGAATAGGTTTATTAAACTAGTTCGATAATTGCTGTTGTATAGGGTTCAATTTAAACTGTTACCTAATTTAATTTGATTTGTAGTGAATATGACCTTAATTGGTTAAATATGTTTTCATTAGCTAGGTATAGTTACAAAAGGTGATCCGTTTCTTTCATCTGATCGTTAATTGATTCGTTGAAGGCTAGAATTGCAACACTCATCATCTCCACGATGACATTGAATCGATTTTTGTAATCGCTGTTGAGTATCTCTTCAGGCAATTGCTGTTTATGGATCAATTTCAAAATAGTTGACAGATGTGCAAAACAACCAATTAGCGAATCAGTGGCTTCAATTCTGGTCAATGCATCAGTCATATATCTGAACTCTTTGAACTTCTTCAACACTGTAACACAATCGAAGAACTCAGTAAGCTGAGCGGATATCATTTCACATACCTCAGCGTCAAAGGACTCCAGATCCTCCACAATTTCATTCTCTGGTTGTAAACGATCAATCTTCCTTACAAGAATGGTATTCAAATCACTTAGCTTGAAGAAAATATTTAATGAACTCTCAATATGATTGATATAAAAGAAGCAGTTCTCTGACATGAACTTCAGTATCTTAATGGAATCAATGGTTATTAAATTCATCATAATCTTGTAAGTTCCTTCATAATGGTAAAGATTCCGATATGCTGAAACATGTTTTTCAAACTCGTATGGTACCAGATTGATGAAGGTCATACTAACTCTGTTTTTTGCAGTCAATCTGGAAACATAACTTTCACTCTTCGTTAGCACAATCGAATCAAAATTTAACCTGAGTAACGTCTGCAAATCATTCAATTCGTAAATCAACCATTGAACTATCTGTCCAGAATCCATCAAATCAGAACAGCAGATTTTCAACAATGGTACAATCTTATACTTTAACTTGTACATGTCAATACCATACAAATCAATCCAGGTTTTTCTATCACTCGAATTCATCTCTTTCTCAATCACAGAAATCATAATCATCAATTCATCAATCAACTGCAACATGACACCTTCTTTCATCATGATCCCGTGTCCCATGATCTCAATATACGCAACTACTTTCTCAGTGGGGATGGCATAGTATTCGTTCATCTCCCACACAATCACATAACTGAACACCATCAATCCAGGAACTTTGCTGAACACGGCGCTCTTTCTGAAGAGCTTCTCCTTCAACTCAAAGAACGAATGGCGGATCCGCATGGCATCAGATTCCTTACTTAATCAACAAAAGAACAACCTAATATTCTCAAACAACAACAAAACGAGTTCAATGAACAGATATTTAACCGCCCAACCATTTCCCATAATAATAATTCCTATCTTTTTCCCCATTCAAACAATAATACTCAGTAGCAAACAAAAACACACACAAATCAGCAAATCACTTAGCTAATCGCTATTGTCCTCCATTGTTTCTTCTTCTAAACCAGCCGGATCCTGCAGCAAACCACACAATCTTGTCATAGCAGGACTCACCGAAGCTGAGGAGCTGACTCAAGTATGGATTTTCATGAACTAGCTCGAGATTGTAGTTCTTCTTCAATGAGGCGAGGACAATGGTGCAGAGGACGACGTCGAAGGAGTAGTGGACTAGGGTGGATAGCTGAAAACGGTTAGTACTGAAAATAACAGCAACGATGAGAGGCTACACTCACACTCATGGCAACGATTGTACAGATTAATCGTATGTTGAAGGGTTGATCTGGAATTGTTTTAGGATTTTAGTGTGATATTAAAACACCCAAACACCTTCAAATCTTTTGTTTACATTTTCACGTCAAAAAGCCAAACAAACAGAACCAAACGCTAACCAACATTGATCGAACCCACGCCATGTCCAATCCATACACCAAATTCCGTCTCGCGAAGCGGTTCAATGGACCTCCACAACAACAACAAATCACAACATTAGATTACGATGACTCTGGTCAGTTCTTGATTGCCACTTCCATCAACAAATCTATCCAGTTATACGATACGATGAAAGGAAGGTTCATAAAAGCTGTCCAATCGCAAAAATATGGTTGCCATTCTGCAAAATTCACACATAACAGTCATCACTGTCTCTATGCATCGTCGGCATCCAAAGAAGATCATACCATCAGATACTTGTCTCTCCATGACAATTCATTCGTTAGATATTTCAAAGGGCATAAAGGTCTTGTGAATTCTATAGAAGTGAGTTCTACGCAGGATCTTGCCGTCAGCGCCTCTATGGATGATACAGTCAGACTATGGGATCTTCGAGCATCAAATTCCCAGGGACTCCTCACGCTGAAAGCTCCTGCATTCACCGCATTTGATCCATCTGGGTTAGTATGTGCATTGGGTTCATCACCAGTTCCAGCAACACCAACAGCAGTGACAAAAGGTGTCTTACAGTTGAAAGATATCAGAATGTTTACAGATTCATCGTTCTTGAAAGTTGATCTGCCTGAAGGTTTCCTGTTCAATAAGATAGAGTTTTCAAATGATAATAAGCTCATTTTACTGTCATCCACAAATGGTGATCATTTGATATATGATTCATTTGATGGGAAGCTGGTGAATACATTGACACTAGGCACATATGTTCCACCATCAGATTGGCCAAGTTCTGGTACTGCTTGTTTCACACCAGAGGGGAAATACGTACTTAGTGGGAATGGTGAGGGTTCTCTATCGTTGTTTGAACCAGATGATTCTAAGATGGAAGGATCAATTAATGCCTCTGCTAAGTTACTTAACAGTCTTGATTTCCAACCAAGAATGGTGCTGTTCAATCCAAAGTTTCAGCAGTTTGTTACAGCTGATGTCAGTGTCAATTTTTGGCTGCCTCAGGAGTAAAGCGCTCCTTTATTCATGCATTATTTAATACACTTCTGCTATAGATTACCCTACAGTTCGCCTCTTGTAGGGTCTACTCCTCTGTTGTTCTACGTATATACGCGTATAGATGAATTGATTTTATAAGGCTATGGGTATATCAGATCTGCATCGTTCTCCATGTACTCCACCAAACTCTTCAAATAATCATTTTTACTGTTCTCCAGAGTCTCCATATCACCAATAATAACCAACTGTCTCTTTGCTCTAGTAATAGCAACATTCAATCTTCTCTCATCTTTCAAAAACCCAACTTCATGCTCATCATTACTACGCACCAACGAAATAATAATCACTTCTTTCTCTCTTCCTTGAAACCCATCAACCGTGCTGACTTCGATCTGTTTATAATCTTTTCTGTTCTCAAACACAGTCTGTAATTCCTTCTTGATCAGTGATACCTGTGCTCTATAAGGAGAAATCACGCCAATGTCATCAAACTTACAACCAGCATCCAATAACTTCTCAACGTGTAAGACAACTATAGTGACTTCATTATCATTATATTTAGACTGAATGATCTCATTGTTTTCCAAATCATCAGATCTGTCATGGAATAAACCACCCTGAGTATCATACCAAATCAGGCTCTCTTCTGTGATTTCATTCTTTTCAACATTTCCTAACTCAAACAACTTGATATTTTCACAAGATTCATGAGATTTCAATAAACCGTCATACATCACATTCGATGAAAATTCAATAATTTTGGAGTTCATTCTATATTGAACATCTAAAAACTTCTTGAGCTCAGGATTTGGAAATAGCTCGAGTAATCTATCAAATATTGTCTTTTCTAATGCTCTTTTGACCTTACCTGAACTGGTCTTCACTGTCGGTGGAAGTTGTTTGTTATCACCAGCCAGAATCAGCTTCTTTGCAGTTGGGTGATGGATTAATGGGATCCAGCATTGTGGTTCCAAAGACTGTGAGATTTCGTCAATGATAATTGTGTCAAATACGTGTTCTATCGATGATGGTTGTTTGTATAAGCTTGTGAGTTCCCTTGCACTGGAACCATGCAACGTAGAGATGATGACTTTGGCATTGAGGATGGTTTGATTGATGGACTTCTTCTCTCTGACTTTCAAATCCTTGCGTAGGTCTTTAACTTCTGCGTAGATCATTCTTTTCTCTTTATATGATTTTGATTTCTTGATCTTTTTCTTTAGATTTGTATCAATCTCATTCTTCAACTCTTTCAAAATAATACCATCATCAGCATCATCAAGTACTAGGTCCAAACAATGTTTCAAATTGGTCTCTAATAATCTTGAGGGGTGCCCAATTCTGATCAGTTCGTTGGTTTTATAATATGGGGATAATCTCTCCAAGATAGTATCAACAGAGATATTTGATGGACCACAAACTAGGACTCTCTCACCACGACTAGTCAGTTGTAAGATTGTCTCCACAAGAGTTGTTGTCTTACCAGTTCCAGGAGGTCCATGCACCAAAGTCAATGAGGATCCCAAGGAATACTGTATTGCCCTCTTTTGCGAATCGTTCAGTCCATTGTTCGTAAACGTTAAATCTTCAATCTTCTCATGAGGTGGCTGTTTATAAGCAAAGGGTATCATCCCCAGCAATATCTGGAATAGATCAGGCAATGCATTCTCTTTCAATTCAGCTAGTTTTCTCATTGTGGATTCCATTCTTTTGTAAGTCACTGAATTACTCAATTTCACTATCCATACTCTGTTCAAATCAACACACTGATCCCCATATTGTTCATCAACACTGACTATGATTGAATCATAAGAGATTCGTGATATCACACCCTCGACACCATTTTGCATTACAGAGTCTGATCCGGTATCAGAACCCTTAGAGTCACTAACACTATTCGATTTCCCACTTTTCTTTGATTTGGCTTCTTTGCCTGTAGTAGTAGAGTCACCTTTGTTCTTGTTCATTACCTTCACGATATCACCAGTTTTGAAATCACCAATCTTCAAGTCACCTTTACCTGAATCATTCTTCAATTCTAATATGATTCTTGCACCAAGACCAGTTCTCATTGATTCAAAAACCAGATTGTTGATGGCGAGTTCTGCTTTAACTAATGATTTGACACTTAGAGATTTCAATAGTTCTTCAGTCTGTAAGAGATCAGCTTGCCTCTCTAGCTCAATGTTAGCGAGGAAGTGTGTGGACAGCTTCTGTTGAGGTGTTGCATATTGTGTGAGCTGCTCTGCGGACATCTGATGGTGGTTTGTGTGGTATTGATGGCCAAAGGTAGTAGTGTGCTTGTTAGCGAAAAATTGTATTATGTCAGAAAAGTAAATACTCAGTTGCACGAACTACAATGATATCATAATCAATATGTGTATTGGTTTGTTTCAGTTTTAGCTTCGTCAATTCATAACAGATCCAAATGGTATATCCAAAAGACCATACGCTAAATTAAACAAAAAAATTGTTCAGTGTTTTTGGCTCTAAAATGTAAATGTAAAATATAAATAAGATTTATCTCACTAATGAATAGAATGAATAAAACACTCTACATAACAGTCAAATCACCGAATTTTTCTTTGTAACCTGGTGCGGTCCAGATACCCTTCTTGACCAATAATGAAACCTTTTCATCAATATCTGGTCTAGCAGCAACAACATCATCAACGGTTAGTTGTTCAAATGGTCTAGCAGCGTCAATGTTACTTAAGGTCTTTTGTAAGTCAGCTAATTCTTTAGCAACCACAGTTTCAGTGGCAGAAGCGTTTTCAACGGCTTTTGATTCGAAAGCTTCAATTGATTTCAATTGTTTGGAAACATCTAATTTAAGTGGAGTATAAGCATTGACTTCCTTTTCGATTAAATCAATGACTTTTTGGTTCTTCAAGATGGATCTGTAGTGGGAAAAGTCAACTTCGGTTGGTTGTTGTTCGAATTCTAAGATTGATCTTCTAGCTTCATCATTTCTCTTTTTGAAAGCTGATAATGAGGCAGCAGTTTGACCAGTCAAACCTAATTTGGAAATAATTTTGGTCCAGTCTAATTTGGAAGCAGCTGATGAACGCTATTGATATAATGTTAGTATTTAGGAACTTCCATTTAGTTGAATTGGACGGAATCTTGTGAATTGATGTTTACCCCTGATCTTGACCCATAATGTGTGATTATTTTGGCGTAATTGAACACGGAGCCGTAACTCACACCATCAAGACCAGGACAAACCACTGATCGAGTACCATTGTTGGAATCTGCACAATCACAAGTCTATTGCCAACACGAATATGACATACCAAGACAGAAGACATTTTGATGCTGGTGACGGAATATTGAAATTACACCTCTTTAGAGCTTTTCGAAGCTTTTGTTTTTCTTTGAAATTTTCAAGGTTTTTTTTAATTGGCCGAACTTTAGGGAGATCCAGCATAACAATAGTCTCAAAAAGTACACGCGGCCTGGACGCGTTATGCCAGAGTCAAGATCCGGTCAACTGAAAAAGTTTTCGCGGTGCTAACCGAATGGGATTTTGAACAAGGACGGAATTCGTTTCCCGTTATCAATAAAGAATCCAACTCCACTACACTGCATTACACACTGTTTTCCCATCCAAGGCAGAGGTGTTCGTCATGCTTCACGAGCTTTTGGAAGCGGACCCGGATGCCCTTTTGAATGCCGGCATGGACGAGGGGATGGATGTGCCTATTTCCAGGCAGAAACGGTCGTCTATTGCGTGAGTATAGAGGGAAATCTTATTGTTCAGATCTGATAAACTAACAATAAACAATAGTTGTGCTAGATGCAGACAGAGACACATCAAATGCCCTGGTGGTGAGCCCTGCGAGAAATGTGCAAAGGCCAATGCTGCTTGTGAATATACCGAGGGTGAGAAGAAGATCGTGGTGTCGATGAAGTATTTGCAGAAGCTTCATGATGATATCGCAAGGCTGAAGAAAGAGAACGCTTCTTTGAAGATGAATACGAAGGTGCCAAAAATAACAGAACCAAAGACTATGTCATTGGAGCCAATCAGGCCCAAGGTCAAGGAGCCATCACCTGCTGATAATACTGGATCAACTCCTGGTAGCAGTGCTTTCGATTTGGAAAACGTGGTGGAAAGCTCTGATATGGGTGTTGTGCTGAATGCTACTTTTCAAGATAATACTACATCGAATCTGAGTAAGGTCCCAGATAGAGATGAATTCATTGCACCATTTGTTAATCAACAGCATAAGCTTGTTTATTCCAGAACTGGTCAGAAATTTTATGTTGGTTCATCATCAATGACATTGTTTGGTATTCAAGTCCAGAATATGATCTCACATAGCAGTTATGATGAGGGTTCAAATCCAGAAGTCCCAAGTTTGACTGTTACAGAAACTGTGTTAGAAAGGGAAGGTAATGCATACAGAATCATGCTGGGTAAGACTAAGAACAGACCGGGTGTCTCCGTGAAATTTACGATGCCATCCTATTCTTATGCAATGTTACTTGTTGATACATTCATTCAGTACAATGATGGTTGTTTCTACTTTTTTAATGAAGGTGTTGTGAAGGAAAATTTAAGAAGAGTTTATGATGGTATTGGAACTGATAACAAGTCAGATGCTATCATTGAAACTATCTGGTTCTGTAAAGTGCTGTTGATCTTTGCAGTTGGTGAGATGTATTTAGGGACTGCCAATAACATCAATGGTAATAAGCTGTCCCAAGATGATGCTAAATTACCAGGTTCTGGTTTCTTTCACCAAGCTTCAGAGTTGTTCACTGGTTTGTTCTCATCCGGTGCCATTGATAATTTGGCCAGAGAAGGTGGTATTGAAGTTCTATTACTATATGCTTTCTACTTACAAGTGGCTGATTGCACAGTTGCATCATATTTCTACTTTGGTTTAGCCTTGAGAGCTTCTTTGATCTTGGGTATGCACGTTGATGCTGATAAGGAAAATGTCACCAGATATGAACTAGAACATAGAAGACGTCTATGGTGGACTGTCTATATGTATGAAAGAATGTTATCATCTAAAGCTGGTTTACCACTATCATTAAATGATTCAAGTATTGGTACTGAGTTACCTGATGATTTTGATATGTTTAATCCACCACCTGGTTGTGAGCATTATATCTTTCCAGAAGCTGAATATATCACAAACTGTGTCAAGATCACCCAGATCAATGCAAAGATCTTGTCATGTTTATATCAGAAACAGCCAGATACCAATATTTTACCAGTTTTGGCTGAATTAGTTGGTCAATTGATTGAATGGAAACAACATTTACCTGATTTCCTAAAACAAGATTTCAGTCAAAAGGATCTACAGATTTCTAGACTGGTCACAAATATCATGACTGAATATTTCCAAGGTATCAATTTGGCTGTTAGACCATTATTATTCCACTTTGCATCAAAACAACTAAAAGAGAACCAAAAGCAGAACAAATATATTGATTTGAATGATTATTCCAAGTCCATCATCACTTTGTTTAATTCCTCATTCCAAGCCTCAATCAACTCAATCAGAGCCATTTGGTCATTGATGCCCGATAATATGGTGGCTTTATTTGGTTATATGGATAGAGAATATTTATTCACATCTGCTGCGACATTGATTTTGTTCAATGCTGCCTTTGGTGTTCATCAAGCTACCTATGAACATCTAGATCATGCTATGATTATTTTCAGTAAGATGAGAAATTTGGGTAATCATCCAGCTGCATTAAGAAGAGAACAGTTATTGAAATTAATGACTGCCTTGGATTTCAATGGATTGATGGATTCATTGATTTCTAAACATCAAGACGAACCAACAGAAATGGCAGCCAGTAAATCAGGTCATAGTTCTCATGGCAAGAGAAAGAGAAGACATACAAATAGTGAAACTGACCATCTACAACCTAGTTTTGCCCATGAACCAACCAGAAAATCAGGTTTACAGAATGAGATTACATCAGACAGCTCCGGTAACACCAGTCCAGCATCAGCTACTCAATACTTAGGTAATTATCCATCTAATCACCCAATGGTTTCACAACCTAATGAATCCTCAATCCGTCGTGGTCCAACGTCAGACAATAGCAATGGTAAGAGAAGAAAAGCTGGTCCATCATATTTTGAATTACCATTGATTAATTCGCCAGTGTTGCATACTACTCAGGCTGAAGAAATTGAAGTTCCTGTTGACACTCTACATTTGTTACAACAAGGTGTTGAGACCGAAGGTGAAGGTGAATTATGGAAAGAGATCTCCAATGAGGCAATGTGGTTGAGTTCATTGGGTGAAACTGAAGGTTTCCAAAGTCTCGTGGAAGAATTTCAGTTATGATTTGGTGGTGTGTTTTCAATTCTTGTCTTTTTATTTGTGATATTCATTGTTTTATATTCTCTCGAAGTTTCTGATGTCTTGTATAATAGCTTCTATGTTGAACTAAAAATGTTTTATTTGTTTGAGAAAGTTCGTAGGCTACGAAGGGAACTATCTATAATGTGTATTGATGAACTAAATAGCCATCAACCCTAAAATGCTTATTCACTTTTAACTGTTCTCTTAACAAATCCACCAACATCATCACTTGTCCAATCCAACAATCTCTTCTTGGATTTACCAACAACACCAAATTTCAACGCGAGTTGTCTCAAGTTCAACAATTCTTGTTCCTTCTGTAAAGTATCAACATCTCTCTTCTGAGTGATGTCTTCAATGGCAGAAGTGATATGTTGTTCAAGGTTACCCAAGCCACCAAATCTAGAAATCAGAATATCTGCTCCATCTTCAACGTTCTGAATAGTTGAAATCACTTGAATGATCAAATATTTGATACGAATATTGACATACGGGGAATTCTGCAGGTTCAATAACCATTCAAAGACATTTCTGTTTCTCAATAATTGAATATCTTGCTTAGTCTTGATACCAACGACAAAGCTGTTCAATAACCAAGTTAACTCTCTGTAATAATTCTCGGAATCTTCACCAGCCCCAGTGATGGAAGTGATATCGGCATATAATGGGATCTCATTCGGTTTGATGAATGGAGCTTTCAAGACCCATCTGTATGCCTTTTCAAAAAGCATATGACCAGGATTGATCAAAATTGGAACCAAGTTCGCAATGAAAACATAAACCAATGGTGAATAGGTGGATGATTCATAATCTGATTGGGTGTATGTGAACAAAATTTTGGTGATGAACAGTTCAAAGAGATGACGGTCTTTGAAAGTGGATGAAGTTTTCTCATCTTTCAATGAATTCAATAATGAGCCCAAAATATTCTTGGTGACTTTCACTAGAGTTTCATCGGAACTTGATAAGTTGATAATGATAGAACTGAATAAATCAGCATCGATTAATTTCTTCATGTTAGATTTAACAACCATATCAAGCGAATCTTCTTCTTTGGTGATTTCCATCAATTCATCATTATTAATGATCAATAATGATAAGAATAATGGATCATATTTGGTCTTTGAGCTGTCTTCTGGAGAATCAATCACACTGGATTCATAGAATTCTTGAATTGATGACCAATTTTCTTTGTTTTTAGATTGTATTAGAGTTGGGAACCTATGACGAACAACAGAATATTCTTTCAATCCATTTGAAATGAACTTCTTGTTTAGTGTGATTAGGAAACCTTCTTTCTTCTTCTCTATTAGTTTGGTTTCACCAATCAAATCTTCTTCACCTTCGTTCAAGAGATCTAAAAATTCCCAATTGTAAACTTGATCAATCCATGATGCATTCAATTTGGATTCAATCTTTTCCAGAACGGAGAATAATAGCAAATCATCTGGTCTCGTCGAACCGGAATAGAAGAGCAGAATCTTCTCCTGGATCGTGACAGTTGAGTTCTTAGTAATATCAAATTCAAACAAACTTGTGATAATCAATGAGGTATAAAATCTAGCTTTCAAGGAGCCAGGTTTGTTGTATGCAATTTCTTCATTATTGATTAGGATCTGTAACAACTTGTTGAATTCAAAGAGGGACTTTCTACCAGTTAAAATAAGAACTGACGCTAATTCCAGAGCTTCTTCATTTCTGGACCACTTAGTCAAAATAACTTCTAACAAGGCATTGGTGTTTGACTTATTTAAGAAGTTTGAAACATTAACATTCAGAGACAAATCTTTGAAGCTGCCAACAAATCCATCAAACGATGCTGGGAACTCTGTGAATTCAGCATAAATCTTGGTCAAGTATAAGACTGACTTACTAACCCAATTTCTAATCAATGTAGTATCTGAAACACCGAATGCTTTGATTAAGTTGGAAATTTCAGGAGTGTATTTGTTTGAAACTTTAGTTAATGCATATTCAATCAAACGCTGTTTCTCTTCCTCATTAACGTCTCCTTTGTTGATAATGAAAACGTTCAGTAATTGGTTAAATGAGATATCAGTGAAATCTTCCTTCTCAATAAGTTCAGATGCTTTTGATTTTGCTTGTGACAACACTGAGACTAATGATTCAGTGTCATTTAACTCGTTGACTGATTCATTATTCAATGATGATGCAATATATGTGATAAAGATTGGATCTTTCTTGCATAACGCAAATGAAATTAATTCAGATAAAGCATCACTGTATTTGGATAATGATTTGAAAATAGGTAAAGTACCTTCAATAGCAACAATAGATTTGAAAAATCCTGAATAATCATTGAAAACAACCAAACCTTGGATAACAAATTCATCAAAGACAGGAATCAATGAACTATGTTGTAACAATTGCGACAGCTGGTCTGAATGGATTGACAGCTTAAGTTGTAGCATCAACTTCAAGGATCCTAACTTGATAACAAGACTCTCACTTAGAAGGGCCTGTCTCAAACCTTCATTGTTCAATGCCCATAATGATTCGCTAACAACAACTTGTTCACCTTCAGATAATGGTTCAGTCAGTTTAGAAACAACAACCTTACTGAAACGGCCAGATTCAAAAGAATCCAACTGGGAGAAAACTTCAACTAAGATGTTTGAGATGTAAATAGATTTCTCGTCTGATGATTGAAGATATAATAATGACCAGTATTTTTCAGCTGAGAACTTCTTTAAAGATTCTGGATGAGTGAACCAATAGTTACCAACCTTTGAGAAGATTTTCGACAACACAGCTTCTGAATCTTTGAGTGAAACTTCATTGGATTTGATGATAGATAACACTCTTGATAAAGAACCGACGATATCTAAGTCAGTGGTTGGAATGCTATTGGATTCGGTGATTTCTTTGAATGGAGCGGTGGTGATAAATTCAAAATAGTATGACTTGGAGATTTCAGCCAATGATGGATCTTGATGGTATGTTTCGATTGATGATTCATAAGAGTCTTCAAAGACATAATGATCGAACTCAAAGTCCAAGTCAACATCTCTCAATAGTTTCATAATAACTGAGGAAGGCTCACCAATAATGATCAAGTAACGTGCAAATAACACTAGCCACTTAGATGCCTTTTTGTAACTGGTCTTTTTATCAACGAATTTCCATTGTTCAAAAATCGTCAACACCAAAGGACTTATTCTCTGGTTTGCATTAGATTGATCAAGGTATTTGAATGGAGTTCTGACACATCTTGAAATACATTCATCCAATAACTTCCAAATTTTGGTCAATTCTTCACCTTCTAAATCTTCGCCAGTAACAACGGCAGCCAATGAATGAACCAACACAATAGTTGGGTCTTCCTTAACTGCATCATAGTTGAACACAACAGTTTGTTTGACCAAATTACTCAACAGCGAAGTGATCTTGGATCTGACTGATTCAGTACAAGCTGCTAATTTGATCAATGAGGTGAACAATGATGATGATTTGTCTGTCTTGTTCCACCATTTCAATTGTGTGATTTCACCTTCTTGTAGTTTGAAAAAGTTATCTAATAAAACCAAATCCAATGGACTGAATGACTTGGCGTTGATAACATCTAGGAACGGTTTGGAAATAGCTTGGGTATAGTTATGTGAATCATTGAAAACGGAGTATCCATTCAACGCCATTAATAAAGTGGCTAGAAGGATCTTGTTGTCTGGAGTCTTGGTGTATGAATCGGTTAAACATGCAGTCAAAGCTGCTAAATCTGGCACACTGTTGTAAATATGACTGATTAACTCAACTTTGGCATCCAACCAATTCTTAACTCCATATAAATGAACAAACTTCTCTAATTTCTGCAAAGCATCAACTATCAATTGAACCGATAGTTGTCTAACCAGAAGTGACTCTGACTGTAGACACTTAGTCAAAACGTTTCTATTAATAACTGTTGGAACTATTAGTTCACCGATGGTATATTTAGATGGGAAACCAGCACCAGAATAATCTTCAATATCTTTAGGAATATCAGATCTGATGACTTTACTCAATAATAGAGTTTGACCAATCCAATATGATGTCAACTTTGGATCATGAAGACCTCTGGATGCTAGGTAGTTTGCGAATGGTGGAACTAATTCTGGGGTCTCTTGTAAGATTTCAACAGTGGTTCTTAATTGTGTATCATCATCCCATGGCTTCATACTTGAGACTAAGTTGTAAAGAAGTCTATTGTTGACTTTGAAGTTCTTTTGATTAACAGTCAATAAAGCTGAAGCAGATGCTTGACCAATGAACCAAGTTTCATCCTGTGGGAACCTCAGTCCATATTTATGATCAGTTGCTAAACTTAGAATAAATTTATTGAAAATGGTCTTAACTGCTTCATCCTTCAAATTATAATAAAGTGGTGTCAATTTAGTCAAATTCCATTCGTTGAAAAACTTCAACTTTGTTGATTTCTTGAAACTCTGTTCCTTCAAAATCTTCTCATCCCAAATAATCAATGTATGTTCTATCAATCCTTCACTATCAATCGTAGAAATATGTTTAAACCAAGCAGATAACATCTTAGCATTATTAACAATAAAATCCTTTCTCAACAAAGGAGGTGAAAACTTCAACAAATTCAACAATACTCTGATGAAACAATATCTAATAGACATATGCTCCTTTTCTTTAGTCTGTTCAACATTATTCAGGTCATACTTTGATGGCTGTAATAATTTAGGCAACACAGGTAATGTGAAGTCAAACAATGCAAAAAAATCATCCAATAAGGCACCATGATTCAAAATGATAATCTCATTAATCAATCTCAAAGTAGGATTAGTCACAGCAGCTCTATATGCAGTAAGTGCCCTATAGATAGTCTTCTGATAACTCGTCAAGAGATCCTTAATGATCTGAACAGCATATTCAATGGTTTCTTGATGTGAACCTAGAACTTTCAAAAACTTGGTCAACACGATGGTAGAAGTAGTGAACTTCCCGGAATCAGTAGATTGTGCGTAAAATGACCATGTTTGAATCGACTGTTGACCAAATCCTTTAGTAAAAAAACTAACAACTTCTTGAATATCTAATTCTGCTTCTGGATTCGACTCCTTTTTGATGAACCCTTCAATCTGCTGAAACAGCTCATCCTCAGCACGCTTCGCCTGCTTTTGGGTCTTTCTATTGATGTAGTCTGACATGGAGACTGAGAAAGCAAAAAGTGTGGCTAACGAAGTTTAATTGATTTGATTGTATGGCTGATTTGTACAGAAAAGTTTATACAGAAAAAAATTCGGACCTCATCTCACCGGGTAACTATATACTCCGGTTTCGAAAATTATATCGAAATACTACAACTGCCTCTAATTACTAGCATTTTGTTACTCAACCACCAAGGAATATTTCTAGACCCCACTGTACGGTCTTCTGAGCTCTTGCCTGTGACGCAGCCTGTTCTTGTGCACCAATCCCTTGAACTCACTAAGCTTCTTCTCCTCAAGAGAGTAATCATCTTCAATCTCACTTTGAAGCTCCAACTCACTGAAGTTCCAGCTATAGCGAGGGTTGTCTGAGTATACTGACTGTGCTGTTGTGATTATCTGACGGCTGTTTGTGGATTCATCTTCAATGTCCTTACGCACTGAGGCGTTGGTACTGGTATGAGGTCTGACTGCACTGGTCTTTGGTCTTGGTGGACTGGGTGGTTCATCAACTTTGTCTTTTGCAGATAGTGGATTTAATGGATTCCTCTTACCAAATGGACTGACACTGTGTGACCTGCTGATTGGCTTGATATTTGGTAAATCACTGGTGCTTTTGTTGATGTTGTTTGAATCCGTATTGAATTTCTCATTATAGCTTGCACTCAAGATGTTCTTATAGATGTTCTCATTGTTCACATCAAACTGAATTGGATTAGCAGTAATGTGTTGGTAGAAGTTAAGATTTCCTGAGTTGGTTTGTTCCTTTGATCTGAATGATGGATATGGTGCCAATAAGGAAGGATTTCCTTCATTCTTCTCACTTGAGACATCCACATTAGTTGACCCACTATAATTATGAGAGTTCCTGGAAATGGTGGTTTTCAAATCAATCTTTCTGAAGTTATCCTTGTCATGACCTTTTTCAGCAACAACTGTCTCTGTTGAGGAATAGTTGTTATTATGGAAATCACTAATGTTACTTGCTGGTGTTGACGAACGGAATAAGTCAGTGCTGAATGTTTCAGTTAAAGGTGCTATTGCATTCTTAATGGTTTGACTCTTTCTAACTGTTGATATTTGGAATTTCAAAGTTGAAGTGATATCATCACCAGTATAATTGACACTATCCATACTGGTATTCAACGGTTTTGATTCAGACAAGTCAATCTTACCATTGCTCTTGGATCTTCTTAATGAGAACTTTCTAATGAATGTGGTCATTCTACTTGGTCTTTGTTTACCAATATTGATGTTATGTTTTTCAGCCAATTCATAATCACTTGAATTTAATGAGATTGCATCAATTTCTCTGATCTTTTTAGCTGCTTCATATGGATTCCAACTGTCAATTTCCAAACATTTATCCAGTTGTCGTTTAGATTTGAATCTTACTGAATTTGCTCTTTCAGTGTCGCTTGGATTATAGGTCTTCTTTGGACTTAAGGACAGAACAGCTTGTGATAGCTTGTGTTGAATTGTCGTTGCTTCACCTGTAACCGATAGATCGAATGGGATGGATTCCATATCTTCAATCAACCTCTCATAGTTATTGGACATATACCTTTGAGTCAATGTTTCTTGAGCTTCATAAACTGAAGATGGTTGTAATCCTGATTTTGAATTTTCTAGGGTCTTCAACTCATCCAATAAGTGGATTGATCTTTTAGAACCAAACAATTTCTCCCTGAAACTCTTTGTTGACTTTTGTGTTTCAATAGTGTCTTGAGAAACATCATGATTATGTTCGTCAATAAGTGACTGTTGAGGTTTTTTCAATCTTCTGAATCTGTCCCTGAATGTTCTATTTCTTTTGGGAATTGTTTCAATAAAGGTACTCATTTGCAGACTACACAGCTCATCTTGAGCTTCTGCATCTTCAAAGATTTCAAATCCATTAGTTGGTTGAATATTAGCTTTGTCAATAGTTATATCTGCATTATTGAAATCATCAAAAGCATCAAAATAATCATCAGTCATTGGAGGTGTGACATTTTCCTTATTACTATCTGAACCAGTTGTTTGTTCCTCAATGACCTTGACCTTTCTTTTAAATAATTCCCTGAATCTAAACCTTCTTGTCCTCTTAGGACTTATTTCCTGTTTTGATCTTGGTTTTGGTGGTTGTTGTGTATCTAGCACTTCATCCATATTGTTGTTGAATTTTTCATTGAATGACTTATTCTCATAAACTTCAGACTTGGATGGTGTTCTGATTGTTCTTTTAATGAATTCTTCTTCAAATGGAACAGAATCGTTCTTCTCAATTGGCTGAGGATGTGTGGTACTCAAATAGAAACCCATTGTTATCTAAAGTGTGCTTTGAACTTGATTGGTTTGGTATATCTGTATTGTCTTAATGAATAGCTGAAGTTTAAAAATAGTGGTCTGTTGATTCAGTTATTAATATGAGTAGCAATAGCAATTAGACAGAAAATATAGTCAATAACGAATCAAGGGAAGGCTTGATTACAGAGATGCTGTGCCCTTTTATATATCCACCCGAGAAGCTTTTCCAATTGACAGAAAATCTATAATTGTTAACCACAATTTCTGGAAATTTGTGTTTTGTGTCATGCCCTAATCGGGAATGGTTAGGATTTCATTACGTAATCAATTTCTATTTGAATGCTCTAAGTATCTCTGCTGAAGTTTTCACAGTATGACATGTTCCTTTGAGGTGCCTTGATATCAGACATGGGCTACGGTTTGGTTTGCTCTGTGTGTAGTTTGGGCAAGTGGAGTACCATTATTTGTTGTGTTTTGATCTTGTGGCCTGTCACACAACTTCTCTGTCATTTCTATCCGTGTAACAACCAAAATCAACCATCTCGAAAATCAAAACAATGAAACTTTATTAGATTCAAACAATAATCAGCTTCAAAGAGCGAACATTTCGGAAGATTGCCACCATATATCAATAATGGAGCAACTTGAAAAGGCCACAGTTGCCCAACTCAAGAAACTCTGTTTCATGTCTGGTCTTCCCAACACTGGACGCAAAGGCGAAATCATCAACACAATCCGCACTGAATTCATAACAAACTCACAGTCCTCTACATTTAGAAGGATCCCCAATAACGGCCGCTCCTTCAACATCCTTTCCATTGACATGGGCATCAGAAACTTTTCGCTTACACGACTCCAACTTGACAAGACACTTCCGTTTAACAAACCGCCGTTAGTCAAAGACTGGATCAAATTCGATATCAATGCCTGGGGAAAGCTTAATAACGTTGATGGATTTGATCCGATACGTTATGCGCCCGTGTGTGATAAGTTAGTCAATGAAGTGATATTTAGGGATGGTGATAGTATGTCAGACGTGGTATTGATTGAGAGGCAAAGAGCACGGACGATGGGGTCACGGAATGTCATTGAGTGGGTCTTTAGAGTGAATATGTTCGAGTCGATGTTGCATGGGTTTGTTTATGGGAAAGTCAAGAGCCGGGAAGGTGTGACGGATGTTATTGGGAGTAGTCCGCAAAGAATGGGGAATTATTGGAAAGTTGAAGACGATGAAGATGAAAAGAAGACGCATGTCAAGAAGTTTAGAATTAAGTTGGTGGAAAGTTGGTTGAGGGAGTCGGTTATGAGGAAAACCAATGGACGAATGTTTGAGTTAGATCCTGAAAGGTTCCCAATCAGTGATGATTTGATCTCAAAAACCTCAAAAACCAGATCGAAATCTAGATGGATCAATCAGATCATTTTAGGTCAATCAGAGTTCATTGATAGTATTTATGAAGATGATGATGTTGATAAGACCACAGCTGTTCAAAAAGGTGATGATTTAGTGGATTCGATGTTGCATGGAATGGCATGGTATGAATGGGAAAGGAACAAGATGATCTTGCAACTAGAGTTGAGGGACTCATTGGAGGCTGCCATTGGTCTGAGTGAGAAGTTGTACGACTCGCATATGAAGAGACTGAAAAGTGTTGAATAGGCTTGGCCTCACGTAAATAAGCGCACTATCATTACCTTGACACATTTTGGAAAGTATGATCTTATATTTCTTTCTGCTTAGCCAATAATAAAAATATCTGAGATCCATACAGAAAGACCAGAACGCCGATATCCATTTTGCCAACGCAATTAACATTGGGCAAATCAGCACAATAACAAGGTCAACACAGGCAATGACGACAAGAGAACCCCCATCCCAACCCCCCTCAGCCGTTAACTTTCAATTATTATCACCATTGGCAAGATATCATTGGTCAGTCTCAAAAGCACTTATCCACAACAATTGCTGTGTACTATACTCCACTCTATCTTCAAAAGCTTAGTCAAGTCAGGAAGAAACGAGCCATGGGTAGTGAACAAATATAAGCTACTAATTGTGCTAATAACAATATAACAATATAACGAATATATGTATAGCACTATCTATTTAGTTCCCTTAATGCAATTTCTCTTCTAAGATCCAGTGTCTTCTGTACCGAAAAATGCTCTTCTGATTTATTATTACCAAATTGTAAAAAAGAAGGCAATGTGAATGTGGATATCTTACTAGAAACACCAGCCAACAAGCTCGACGTAAAAAATTTCGATTCAGTCATGGACGAAACCAAATCTTGTTGAGAGACAGCATCATTCTGTGTCTCCTTGGTTTCTTCATCCTCAGAATCACTGAAATTTTCACTGTTCAGCACATTTAACTTCGCCAGCAGAATAAACATTCTCAAACTAATTAATTTCACAAGTAGTGATAAAGGGTAAGGGAAGAACGTATGGATTGCAAACTGTGCCGTTCTATCACCTTTCAAATTCATGTCCAACACACCAGTACTCTCCTCTGACTCGCTCAATGGCAATATCGACAATTGTCTTCCTGAACCACCTTCTTTATAGAACCTCAAATAGATCCAACTGATGCAGAAACTCGACCAGGCGAGCACCAACTGAACACGCAGAATTGGCACAATGACACTGAACCCTGTCAGGGCAAACAACAGCCAGAAAGGAACCAATGAGACTCTGAACCTGACACTCCCGTTGAAGAACAACAGGTAATGATTCGGTATTCTCTGTTTAATAGCAACAAGCAATGCCATAATCAACGCAATCCCTCCCGTAATGGTGATGTTCTCCTCGTTCAGTCCACTCCAGTACCTAACACTGTAATAAACATAGCACAACGCGTTTGAAATAACGACATTGATCACCAAATACCAATAGAACTCGCGTACTCCCCACAGTGGCTCCACGTATCTCCCCATATAACAAACCATCGTCATCGTGGTGATGAAACTCACTATCCCGTTCTCAATCATCGACGTCGTCAACAGAACCCACGGTTTCAGCAGGACCTGACTGACAACACCCTTGTGGTCCACAGCCAGTGCAATCAGTGGCACGTAAAAGTCCTGTGGCGAAGGCAGCTCGGCAGCCTCGTTGTTGGGATCAGAGACCAAATGGCTGTGGTCCTCGTTGTGCGTGTCTGCCTGGAGGACGTGGATGTAGGCGGAATACCGCAGCAGGAACGTCAGCAACGAGCAGCCCGTGATCAGGATCAGAAGGAGCTTCGTGGTTGGTGGCAGGTATCCTGGACGGGCCATGGTATACGGGTTTTGGTTGCGGTTGTGGTGGCAGTGGGGTCGGTGAAGTGTTAATGTTCTCTCATAGTTAACAGATCAAGAAACGCAAAAAAAAAATACCAACCAACCAACCATCTTTTTCTGTCTATTCGCCTTTAACCGGCTACTTGAGAACACCACACAGAATGAACTTGACAAGGACGATACTGCGTCACACTACCACTACACTCAGAACAACAAGCATCCGTTTTTTCAACACATCGAGATGTCTCCAACAGACCGCAAAATCCGACAAATCACACTGGTCTGCCAGACTTGATAAGTCCATGATATATCCAGGAATCCTCCTAATCCTATTCGGTTCCCAACTAATCAATGTCATGAACGCACAGAAGAATGTACATGATCTGGAGAGACGATACTCTTTGAAGACAGACAAACTTGGGGATATTCTACAGAAGTTGAAAGATGGTGAGATGGTTGATGTGGAGGAGGAAATGAAGTTGATTGATATGATGTTTGAGAGACAGGAAAGAGGAGGAAGAATGAAACTGGGGAGTGAGTTTGAAGTGAAGGATTCGATTCATCAAAATGGTGTGGTGCTTGATGAGTTGAAAGAGGAAGATTTCATCAAGATGCTTGGATTGAATGAAAATGATGTGAAGAGAGTAGGAAAACAGAGTGCTAGGGTGGTGAGTAAGGAAGTTGTCATTACCGATGCTGAAGAGGTCCAAGAACAGATCAAACAACAAAAGGAGCTCACATCTTTCAAAGTTGAACCAGAGAGTCATGTCATTGTGGAGAACCCAGGTGATTATATCGATGCTGCTAAAGACACCAAACTGTCCAAATTCTTGTAAATAATTCATAATGAGACACAAATCACTTAGATCACTACAAATCCGTAACATCCAAATAATCATTAATTACACACATATACATATACTCGCTAGATTCAGAAAAGCGAACGAAAAACTATAGAACACACACAAACTCCAATACATCCTCTCATAACCCCATCTCTAATCACCATTTCCTCCATTGCCAGTGCTATTCCCCAACGAATTATTACCATTTCCCGTACTTCCCATACTTTGCTGTCTAGAAACACCTGGATTTCGACCACTATTCCCTTGTTGATATCCACCCGGTGACAACTTATTCATCAAAACATTGGTATTGTTTCCATCGCCAGATAGACGTTGTTGTAACTGTTGTGCTTGTGGAGAAAGACCAGCTCTTTGCTGCGTCTGATATGGTGAGGTTGTTCCGTTGTTCATTGGTGAGTTTCTTTGGTATTGTTGATTGTACGAGACTGGCGAATATCCATTTGGTGTGGCCTTTGCTGATAGTTGCTGGAAACTTGGTGAGTTTTGTTGTTGCTGTTGACTCTGATTCTGTTGACCTTGGCCAGAAATAGGCATTGAAGTACTGAGTCCTGGGATTTCTTTGATCAAGACATCAATTCTTTGTAATGCGTTTCTTGCACATTCAAATCCAGTGAAATTTGTACCATCTTCAGTTGCTTTGTTTCCACCATTGACTAATCTAAGTAATTCATGACGATATTCATTTAGGTAATTTCTTGAGAGACAAGCTTCTTGAGACGTTTTAGAACTGACATATAAAATGACCGAGAATGTACCAACAGTAACTAAGTTTGAAGTTGTGGAACTATGCCAGAAGATATTCAATAAGTTATTTGTCGATGGTGATGAATTCTGCAAATTATTCAAGTGTTTGATGAATTCAATCACGGCTTGTAATCTAGTTGTTGCTGCATTTCGACAAACTTTGATTAATTCTTGAGGAACTTGTTGTTGTGAAGTTGGTGAGGCCAATGTTGTAATGATCTTTCTATGCAATGTGATTTCTGCAACAAGGTATGATAAGTGTAATGAACCATTTAAATTGGATGCTTGTGATGAGAAACCAGAAATTGGGCTAGATGCTGTAGATGATGGTGATGATGAACCTGGACCTTTTGGTTGCAATTGTAATGATGCTGGTAATGAATGATACCATTGTCTTAATCTCAATTGTAATGGCTTTGCTAATTTCAAAACATCTTCGATCTTAGTGAATGAATTGTTTGTATAGAAACCTTCCATAATTTCATCAACTATCAAACTTAACTGTATCATTTCTTTGAATAGATTCTTCCCGATCTCAAAATCATCCATCAGCTTCTTAATCTCTGTGGTTTGATTCTTCATTTGCATAGCACCTGGTGGTAATTCTGGGAAATCATCATTTGAGATATTTTTAACTTGCCAATTCTTGTCCCGTATCAAATGTGAAATTCTTGACTCATTCAAAGCACACCATTTTTCTTGAACCCATATAGCCCATGCTAATCGTCTTCTTAGGCCTCTTTCCCATCTAGGCAGTTTCCAATCTGAACAATCTAATCCCAGACCAAGTTCTTCTGATAATGAAATCACTTGTTGCATTAAAATCCAATTGTTTGTCCATTCAGAACGACATTGTAATAATAATAAACCAGCCTGAACCGCACTTAATCTTGGTCTTTCAATAACTTCGTAAAAGGTCTTTATACCGATCTCATTCAATCTGTTAGCGTCAATTGGATTACGTATCTTGCATAATGCTGTGTCTGAATTCCAATATTTAGAAGACAATGAATAAACAGTCGCTAATAAAGGGACACTGAACTCTTTGAATGACCTGGAATATTTCTCAAGGAAAACTTTCTTATGCAAAATAGGAAAAGTAGGATGAATAATCTTGAAATATATGGATATCAATTGCGGTCCATAAGGAGCAACCAAACTTTCAACAAGTTCAATATCCGTATCCATTGACTTTGACAAATCTGAAGAATAATCATCTCGAAGTATGAATTGAACAGTAGGTGAAACTTTTCTTAACGAATTCTTAGCATCCAACTGAACTTGATCAATTTTATCCAGCTTAATCTTCTCCAAGATCAATGGATCAAATTGTGATGTGGAACCAACATAGAATGAAGATCTAGGGTATTGTAAAACTTGCATATTAGGTTTAATCTTCTTCTGTGCTGGCTGTTGTTGCTGTGAATGCTGGAACTGTTGGTGTTGCTGATTCTGTGGTGAGTTCTCAAGCACTCCCATATTTCTCTTCAATGTTGGATTGGACGGACTCTCGCTATAAGTACATTTGATACCTTTAGAGTCACAGTTAGTACATCCGCCATTTGCGGAAATGATACAGGAGCTCTGACGTCTTCTGCAATGATCACATATTGGTAGTGGTTTAGAACTCTGCTGTGGTGAAATATTGACCGGCTTGGTGTTGTCTTTGAGCATGGTATTGTAATGGTTCAGTAGGAAGCCAGAATTTTGGTTGGCATTGCCGCTATTATTGATGTTGTTGGAGTTATTGGAGTTGTTGAAGGTGGTGGCATTTGAGGAGGCGTTTTGGGTGGAATTGGAAGGGCTGAACAGCGAGTTGTTTGTGTTTGCGCTCGGGGACTCGACTCTTGTGTCTTGTAGAAAGTTAAAGCTGCCGTGGGGCACATTCAGAATGTCAAAATCAGCATTGTCTAACAAATCTATATTGAAAAGATCAGACATGTTATTGTTGTTGCTATTAGCCATGGCTGAACCCAGGTTTGCGATAGGGTTAGGGTGGAGTTGTTTGGGACACTGAATGCGCAAAATCAACTATAAGCCCGTCCTTCTGAGTGCGAGACAGTGATATCTGACAAAGATGCTCGTCTTTTAATCCAACTGATTGTTAATCTTTTTTCACGTTTGGAAAAGTAAATAAATTTTGTGATAACGGAAATCTTTACAGTGCTTCAAACCCAGTACTTTGTGCGCGTACCAGATGGAGGATTACTGGGGAATTGCACATCCATAATTCTCAATTATGGATGTTAGCTCTACTGGCTTTGTCTTCATTCATAGACTATCCTTTATTCTGTTATATACTGTTTTTGAATCCCAACTTAAATCAATCAAATGGCGTTAGATAGGCTTCAGCAACAAATCTAGCTCTGGAATTCAAGAATAATTTCATCTCACTGATCTCTCTATCAACATCTTCCAAGAATTCAATAACGAAATCCACCAATTTATGTTTCAATAGCTGTTCAGTATGTTTATTAGTGATCAAGAATGAAATATCATAGCCTTTAACAGGGACTCTTCTCAAAATGAAGAAATTCTCAGCACGACCAGTCAAGAATCTTGCAAATTTATGAACCAAAATCTCTTCAATATCATCAGCCTGTTTAATTCTGATTGATACACGCACAGAATTGATAGATGGTTCGATCAACACTGACTCTTGGGCATTACGAGCAACAACTGCTGGATTTAGTAGCACTTCTGGAGTCTTACCAGCCTCGATCTCGGGCGTGTTATGACGTTCGGCAACTTGTGAAGGGAAGTCCTCAAGGGACAACGCAGCAGTTAGCGTGGTTCTGATAGCCTGTAAGTATGGGCGTAGGGATTGCGACATTGGCAATTGGCAGATTTGGACTATTCTTTGTGACAAATGTGTGAAGTGTTTATCTGTTTGGAAAGGGGACTTTTCGGGAAGAATTGAGGGAGTGGGACATCCGGACACCACTTCTGTCATGTGACTGAAAATCCAGAATTGGAGAAATTGCACTTAAACACAGTCGAATTATGCTTGATGAGTTGTGATTGGGTCACTTTATAGCGATTTATTGAATGAAATGAGTGACTCACAGCAAACAGTGATACTGCAGAAACATGGATTTACCCAATATGCTACTCCTGAGGGCAGAGTGTACTACCATAGCGCCAAAACAAACCAGAGTGTATGGGTCTTACCTCAAGAAGTACAGGATGAACTAGATGCATTATCCAAACCACTAGAACTAGAATCCAAGATACCATCCACAAAGACTGACATCACGAAATACCTACCACCTCAACTACCAACCAGATCTAGAGACGATGACGCTGAATTCATCACAATGCTTAAGGAAAATCAAGTCGATGCGACATGGTCTTTCAATACAGTTATCGAGATATTGATCAAAGATAAAAGATACTGGTCAATCAACGACCCTTTGAGAAAACAAAAGGTTTTTGAAGATTACCTACAGAATAGATCTCGTGAAGAGTTACTCAAGGAGAATAATTCATTGGAGAAGTTTCAAGATGTTTTTATCAGCGTGTTGAAAAGTCACAATGTCAGTTATTTATCACGTTGGGTCACAATGAGACAAAAGATCGCTAATGAATCCATCTATAAGCATTCCGTTATTTCCGAGAAGATCAAGAGACAGACGTTTGAGAAGTATGTAAATAAGTTGAGAGAGGAAAGAGATGCTGCGCAGACTGAATTGAAGAATAAAGCAGTTCAAGAACTAAACGAATATTTGAAATCATTGAATTTCATCAACTTACAGACAAATTGGAATGACGTTTTAGATTTTATCAAACCAGACAAGAGATTTGAACAGAATAAACACTTTCAGGTATTAAATCAATTGGATCTTCTGAAAAGTTATGAAATCATCATCAAAGATCTCCAATTGGCACAACTGGATAATATTAAGGCATTGAAGATTAGTAACTATAGAAATGATAGAAAGAAAAGAGATGCATATATTGCCAAATTGAATCAATTGCGTGGTGAAGGGAAGATCAGAGCCAATACAAAGTGGAGTGAGATATATCCGGTGATCAAAGAAGATCAGACATTTGTTGATATGTTAGGAAGGGATGGTTCAAATCCCTATGAACTGTTCCAGCAAATAATCCGGGAGGAAGACTCACTAATCATTGCAAAGAAAGCAGTTGTTGAACAATTGCTGATTCATAACAGTATTGAGATCGATATCAGTGAGAAAGTCGATCATGAGAAACAAACGGCTAAGATTAAGAAGTTCTTGGAGAAAGATAATGAAACTGCTAATTATGATGACATTACGCTAGGTTTGATTTATGATAAATTGATCGAAGAGACAAGAGAGAACAAGAGATTGAAGGAAATTGAAAGACAACAGACACTATTGAGGAACAAGGAGAGGTTCAGAGCATTCTTACATAGATTCGAAGATCCACCAGTCAAGAAAGATTCCAAATGGGAAGAGCACCTATCAAAGTTCAATGAAAATGATCTACAAACATTACCAGAAGATACATGTCGTGAAATATTTGAAGAATATATTGAATATCTAGCAAAGAGAGAAAAAGAGCTTGAGATACAGAGAGAATTAGAATTAAAGAAAATCATTGAGGAAGCTAACGCCACTGCCCCAGGTCTACCATCAAGAAAGAGAACCATTCAACAAGCGGTTGAACCAGAAGAGGAACTAGATTACTAGAATCATATAACTATAATATATTCAATTGATTCATTGCTCCTTTGACAACAATGTAGAAATACCCATTAAACCTAACAAACCATACTTAAAGTATTGATTCTCAGTCAATAACAAAGTGACATAACCAACTAATGGGAAATAACCCTTCACAACACCAACAACATCCTTTTCTCTGTCCAAGTAATTTTGGTTATAATTATACAATCCCAAATCATCAACAGCGTTATTATCACCCTTAGTCAACAGTAACTGTTTCTTACCATTAATGACAACCTTACCTTGTTTTCTCTCTTTCTTATCCACCGTATGCTCCCTCAAGACTCTATGAACAATCGGTATAGTCTTTCCAGGAACTTCATACACCACGACATCACCGACTTTGGTAGTCTCTTCTCTGTTCCATAAGAACAAGATATCACCTCTTTGGAAAGCAGGCTCCATGGATCCTGATAACACGACGACAATAGGTGAATGGGAATTAGCAACGACGGAAAGGCCCTTCCAGAATATGTACGAGGACATTACCACGTAGAGCAGCTGTAGCACCTGTGCCAATTGAAGTCTGAGATTCATGATCTGTTTGGCGATTGATCCAGATTACTTGATGCGTAGTAGTGACATGTTCTTTCTAAACAGAATCGGCAGAATTTGGAGATTCCCAAAGTTACGTAAGCTTACTAGTTCTGATGACGTAATATTATTTCAGTTCTCATTTCTCATTTCTGGTTTTTAGCCACTTGAAGACTACTACGTATGGCCATGTAAAAACAACTACTTGCATCAAAATACACCAAATCCATGTCACTGATATTCCAACGACTACCCATTGAGGTGCAGCAGAACATCGTTTACATGCTCACGGACCAAAACGACTTGGTGAGCCTATCCTCCGTGTCCAAACTATACCATAAATTATCGGTCAAGTCATTATATTCAAAGATCTACCTGAATGATTCATGCATTGAGCCCTCCAAGGTCTGGCCATTGGCTCCCACATGGACATGGCTCCCATTAAAGGACATAAGTAGTAATTTTGATGAGGAAACATCGGAGGCAAATGATAAGTTTGCGTTGCTTGTGAGGAGTATTGAAGAGAACCCTGAACTGTGTAATAATATCATTCAAGTTAGGCTGAATTGGGATCTTGATATTGATTTACAAGTGAAGTTTATAAGGCTAATAACAACATATTCAAAGAGTTTGAAAGTTTTGGAGAACATAACGGATCCCGTTTTGAATGATACTATTCTGAATAATAACTTCACTGCTAATTTGTTGAGTTTGGATTTACCACCACCGAATCCACTACCCTCTATTGAGGTTGATGATGGATATATACCATGGTTGAAAAACACATTGAATAGAAGATTGGAAGTTGCACAGAATACGGGGATCAAGAGTCTTACAGTGTTCATGGATCCTATCTTGTTGTTCAACAAGATTGTTAAGTTGAACAGGAAATTAGAGATTGATAGTTTCAAAATACATTGTCGTGCTGATGCATATCCAAACGCCATATACTCTAGGAGCGCCATAGAGAAGTCAGATTTGAAAGATATTTTTGATGTCAAGTCATTAAAAGAATTGACAATCATATCATGGTATGATCAATATTTCTCACCAGATAAGGTATTCAAGTTTGACCAATGGAGTGAGTTTAGAAATCTACAAGATATTACATTAATCTCTGTGACATTTGAAGATGAGATGGTATCCAAAATGATTAACAACTGTTATTGTCTAAAGAGATTGAAATTGGACTTTTCACAACCTCAGAGAGAAATCGGTACAAATACGCGGATATATCAATCAATCTTTAACCATTCAAAAACATTGGAATTCATTGATGTGAAGTTGAACATCACCAATAAGATTGTGAATTTGGATTTGAGAGATCATGAGATCGTGGTGAGGATAGCATGCACATGCCATGTTTGTCAAATTCGTGTGTTGAAGAACATATTTCAAGGAAAGATTTTACCAACTGAAGAAGATTACAAGATCACAAACAACAATTTCCAACATTTTCCCCAGATAGATTACTTCAGTCACTTCGCGACATCCAGTTTATCACCATACTCTAAGGCTATTGATAGGTACCCATCCGTGAAGACAGGACCTGATGACATTGATACATTCTTGAAAAGATTCAATGATGACAATTCACACCGCGAGCAGTTTATCCCATTAGACGCACAAGACTTTTATGATCTATATCAGTGCCTGGTGCATAACATGAAACCCGACCTGGAACCTTTCGTTAATGGATTCCCAAAGTTGAAGTTTATGGTGTTGAATGACGTTGCATTCTTACTGGAGACAAGCACTGATTTCAATGGAAAATTCCCACTTCCTTTGTTCTATAGTGAAGGATTCGCTACGAATTTTGATATCAAGTTCGAAAATAACCCGACACCTGTGGATGGGCCAAATTCGATGTTTTACTTGGGATGAGTTTTACATAAACTTTCCTTGATGTCAGTATATCAGCATTTTTCCCCATATAAGGTATTCAAGTTTGATCAATGGAGTGAATTTAGAAACCTACAAGAATTGACTGTTAGAAATTCACATGTTTATAGGGATAAATTAAGACCCCTTTTTTTGTACAATGAGGTAACTCTCGTTTGGCCATTTCTTCGTCTGATTTATCAGTGAGCCAAATATCCTCGATCTAAGACTCTAATTCGTCTTCTTCACCAAAAGATGTTTCTTTTTCCGATACGCCAACCATTTTAGCCTTAATGTATTTGATATATTTGAACTTTGTCTGTATGGCTTCTTTCAAATCTTCATAATCCTTTCTAACTCCATCCTTGGAGACATCACACCAAAAGCTCCAGTCGGAACAGACAGCATCCAGGACCTGCTACTGTCGGTATCAGTTTCTCTTGCGATTGCAGTTATTGATATGGTTCAAGTGGGCAAAGATTCATGAGTTCATCTTTTTTTGTGTCAAACTGATGCTTCGGTTAGGGACACAGAGGTAAACACAGAATAAGCTGGTAAGCTTTCTTGAAAGGCACATGCGGTCACCACAATGAGTCTATAACTACATACAGAACTGAGAGAAATTAACGAAGGTCAGACATCCAGGAGATCAGTTGAGGACAAGATTGCCAATATCGGGCGTTAAAAGTGTCCGCACTTCTGACGTTATTTCAACAATAACGTTGATCAGCAGCCGGAAGTGATTTTTTACTGCAGGTCTCAAGTCAATATGACATTTCGTCTAGTGTTTTGTTGGTGGGAAGTTGAACCATGGTACTGATTAATCCTGATGGCATCCTGCTACTAGAACTACATCAAGGTACATCTGGGCGTGTGTGTATCAATTCCAGAATCCTCATGTATTATTATAACTTGTAAGGCCTCCACCGAGAAAGCTAAATAAACAAGGTTGTGGCAGCACACTGTTGACAGTTGTGGTAGTAACTAGTAGTACATACTACAGAACAAATGGTACCATGGCACCAACAAACAAGCAGACCGAAAACAATAACAATAACAACACGCAGATCACTGGCCTTCCCGTTTGAAACAAGCCCATCACCATTTTCAGGGTTGCGCGTACCAGGTATTTCCTATTCCGTCACAACACTGGTTCTCGACTCACTTTCCTTTTGCGACTATGGCCTCCTGTTCTCTGGCAATATGCAGCTCGGAGGATCAGTTCGTTACTTTTGACCGTGGTGCAGAGAGAGTTCTCAAATCGACGACTTCCTTCGTTTTGATGTTTTCTTAGATTTCGATCCACTCCAAAGATCTGAATAACACTGAACCCACATTCGCTATAACTATTCCCAAAATGGTGTTGATCAAGTCCGTCTTGTTGCTGCTGTCCTCCTCCCTCGCTCTATCCGAGTCCTCCTCCTCTTCAGTCACTGAACCATACAAGGCCGGTGATCCATGGGACACTTTGACCCCCGATGCGCCAGTTCCAACCAACGCATTAACCAACTTCACCTCGTCTTTCGCTATTGCACCAATCCCAATCACTGATTCCTCCCTATTGAGCTCCATCTCCTCAGAGGCATCCGTCGAGGCCACCAGAACAACAACCACTATCAGTTCCTCCTCCTCCGATGCTTCAGAATCCGACTCCTCATCTTCTGAAGAACCATCTTCTTCAGTCGATCCACAATCATACTTCAAGAAACACTCCAAGAAGACTGCCGGTGCTTTGGAGCTTACTTTGAACGACACCACTTTGCTTGATTCCCAAGGTCGTATTGGATCCATCGTTGCTAACAGACAATTCCAATTCGATGGTCCTCCACCACAAGCAGGTGCCATTTATGCTAAAGGTTGGTCCATTACTGAATATGGTAACTTGGCTATTGGTGACAACGAGATCTTCTTCCAATGTTTATCAGGTACTTTCTACAATTTGTACGATGAATCCTTAGGTGAACATTGCAGAGCTATTCATTTGGAAGTCATTGGTTTGATTGATGAAGAATAGATCGGTATATACTATACTACTACAAGCATGGTCTTTATAGACTGAAAAGTGATACTACTCTTTTTGCCTCTTCCTTTTTACTATCCTTTTGATTATATACCCTTTTTACCCACTTGTTTAACTGACATTCGTCTGCCTTTTGAAATATGAACAAGCGCGTTTTTTTGAACTATGACAGCACGTAACCTTGGTGATGATAATACTTGGAATCTAGGCCTCTATTGTGTAACCACAGATCTGTTCGTTAAAATACTATTTCCGACACGAGCGAAACACGGTTCAGATCAGATATCGAAATTTTAGACGAGATTAAAACTTGATTTAGTGAGGGAATAGGAAGTACTACAAGTTGTTAAAGGATTGTATAACTGACATAACATAAAAATGAATCTGAACAAAGAAAGAAAGAAAGAAAGAATGGGATGGAGAAAGAATTAAAAAAACAAAAATGAATGCTAATAAAGTCAATCTAATAGCAATCTTTTTGAGATCAATTGATATCTCAAAACCCTGGAAAATGCTAATGAAGAAGAGTGGAAGCCCAATATAATAAGATGAATAATATAGTTGTTTTTAAAATGGCGTTCGTATTTAAAATATTAGTTTTATTCATTTGACATTAAAATTAAAAGGAGTGGCATGACATGATCAAAACGGAAAACTTTTTCTATGATTAAATAGCTTGATAAACGACAAGATCAATTGATTCAACAATCAACTAATTTAACAGCTTGTAAATGAATTGGATGACAATGTTCACCTAAAGATTGGTCATATAAGTTGTAGAAGGTACCTGATAAACATTGGTAGAAGACATCATTGTCACCAATGGCCAAGTTACCTTCTTCAGTAACGGACCAACCAGCAGCGTAGATGGCACCGGCTTGTGGTGGTGGACCATCAAATTGGAATTGTCTGTTAGCAACGATGGATCCAATACGACCTTTAGAATCAGTCAAGACTGAATCTTTTAATTCTAAAGTTAATGAACCATCAGCTTTACATGAGACAGTGGATAAAAATGAATCTGATGAAGAAGGATCTGGTGAAGCAGAAGTGGTTTGTTGAGCTTGACCATCTTCAATTTGAGAAACACCAGTGGCAGTTTTAGCAGCAGTAGTAGCTTGAGCTTGACCATCACCTATTTGAGAGACAGCAGCGACGGTGGCAGTAGTAGCTTGGATTTGACCATCACCGATTTGAGAGACAGCAGCAACGGTGGCAGTGGTAGCTTGGATTTGACCATCACCAATTTGGGAAACAGCAGCGACGGTGGCAGTAGTAGCTTGGATTTGACCATCACCGATTTGAGAGACAGCAGCAACGGTGGCAGTGGTAGCTTGGATTTGACCATCACCAATTTGGGAAACAGCAGCAGCAGTAGCAGTAGTAGCTTGAATTTGACCATCACCAATTTGAGTAACTGCAGCAGCTAAAGTGGTAGTTGTTTTAGTTTCAGTGGTGGCTTGAATTTGACCATCACCAATTTGAGAAACAACATCTCTCTTAGCGTTTGAAGCAGCTGCTGAAGAAGCGATTGGAACAACAGCAATACCAAATGAGGCAGAGTATGAAGTGACGGCACCAGATGGAGCTGGAGCAGATGGGGTCAAAGTGGACCATGGTTCAGATGGAACGTATGCAGCAGAGGCGATTGAAACCAATGAAGTGGTTAATGCTAAAGTTGAGAACTTCATTATGATTGATTAGCGAGTGATTGGTTTTTTTTATAAAGGGAATTAATACAAGAGAACGTGAAAGTGGGATCAAGGATTGAATTTATACTCGTCGAAAAGAAAATGGGGTGGGTCATAGGACTATTTTGGGATTAAATTGAAATTGAGATGTAGACAGATGCGCATGTGGTATGTGAGTTGAAGTGGGAATTGCTATGGGGACAATCACAATAATCTGAGGCGTTTGTTTACCTGTGGTAAAAATAGATCGGGGAGGCATTGGAATGGACAGCAGTGGGATTTATTAATGGAGATTTGGGACACTGTGCATTGATGATACGAACAGTTGACTGTCTCCTTCCTGGACCACCAACATTGCCGCCCACTGAGCTATCCTTTACTCTTCTCTCTCCACCAGCATTTTCCCCATCCGCAAGGTCCATAAATAGCATCAGATTCATGCACCACATCTCAACAAAAACGTTGTGTGATATAATGACTTGCATAAATTAGGCACAGGCGCGTAAGCAAATTTGGTAGCAAAAAAAAAAAGTCACGAAAAATTCCTGATTGGGTTAAACGAAAAATCGTGACAACATTGCTAAAAATGCCTTTAAGTAAATGTCACATGGAATTAGAGTACTGCTGGGATCATCATCAGGATGTTCCGTGGTCGGCAGCGTGGCCTGGCGTCTCTGTGCAGTGGTATGGTAAACAGACGGGAGGGGGGGATCTGTTTGGGAGTGGCAGTGGGTATCCCGGCTCACACTCTCCAGTGTTTGCTGCCCAACTACAAAACATCGCAGCGCAGTAACCAGGCAAACGCGATCTCTGCACCTTCCCAAATGGGCCAATTTAATACAGTTTCACTAGATCCTTCTGTGATTCGTGCCGGTACCACCACATGCCGTGTCACGGGTGGCTATATCAGTTTGCAATTACCCAGATCTACCGTTGTCGATTCTGGCGAAAGAGGGAAATACAAAACACTGGGAACTGACATGAGGTGCATTCCCTACAACTATGATCCGGTTCCTGCTATTGTTGACACTTGACACTAGAGCACATCAGAATGTGTCACTTCAAAGCCAAGAGTGTATACAATGAACAAGCAAAACAGATCGGTCCAAGCTGCAGTTCCTGCCGAGACTCATAATTTCAAAAAGCTGCAGACTGTTAAAAAGATTTCACGACAGACGCTTCTGAAAAATGGGGGGATGCCAACATGAACAGATCCGACTTGTCTGCTTTGGTTACGTAGCTACCAGCGATGTTTATTTTTATTCCGTTGAGATTTTTTATGTAATCGCTCATTCATTGACCACTTTCCATTTTAGGATGCTTATCATTTCTTTGTTCGTGTCCCTACCAGCATTTTCAACAGGGGGGAAAATCAGGCCCTAAAAATAGTCTTCTCAAGTCCCACGCGAGGCAAAATAGGAATCCAATTGTTGCTGATATAACTGGCCCTGCTGGCAGCTGAATATGGTTTAAAGGCGCACGAAACGTTACCTTTACAGTTCTCATGTATGTGATTTAACCAAAATGGTAAATTACTTGCATTGAGTAGTTGTATGGTGCCTGGTCTGACGAGAGTACAATTTGTACATGGACTTATTACTACTATCTTCTAGGCTTCCCTCACTGCCTAGTTTCCTGATACATTTCCAGTCTAGACTCAATTACCTCTACAGGCAGTATTCAATCATCATATCCATCAACTGTCAGTAGCGGAGAATAATGGGCGCAAAACTGCGCAACTTTGCTAAAATGGTGATATTTATAGAAACATGATTTATATGGGATCACTTGCATGAAATTCGCTCAAAACTTGCATAATTGTTTCAATGACTTATTTACTTATCCGATTTCTGATCCAATCTCTCCCTAAAGACTCGTCACCATTGCCTAAGATTGGAACATCATGGGGGATAACCAACCACTCGAGCTGAATCTTGAGATGATGCTGATGTGGATACTGAGATGTCACGATCCTTAACTTCTGGATCACAATCAGTATTTTCCCCACATATATACCCCAGCTTCAGTTTTAATTGAATCGTTCAAAGTTGAATCAGACGCTAGGACCTATTTTATTACCCATCAGCTAACCAATCTACAATTGCAATTTTGCGTTCGTTCTCTTCAGATCATTCAGTGTAGTTCTTCGGTGGAACCAAACACTAGATGAACTAACGGTGGTAATGATTTCAAAATATCAACATAAGTTGTAGAAGCACCATACTTTCTTATGAGAACAGCACGAATCATTCAATATAATGTGATGTATAACGTTGGTGAAATAATGGTAGTGATTACCAATAGAACCTCAAGCTGAAACTACACTATCTTTTCTTCCAAACAGCTCGAGTTCAGTTCTGACTCTCGTAACTCGCAACTAGTTCCGAATTCGTAATCGAATCTTGATAATCGTCAGTAGGCAGTCCCAGATCAGTACTTGGGACATCTAGCACCACCATTTCTATTCACAATGAATCGGTGAAATGATCAAGATTCTTTTCAGGGTAACTAGTTAAGCTGGAGAACCTTAAGTAAATTTTCAACAATGAGTCCTTCCAAGTTTGGAATCTAAAGGCTAAAAGTGAACCCTACAGGGCTGCACCAGAGTAGATATAAATTGGACTGAAAATGCGATTACTCGTCCTTAATTCAAGAACATTGGGAATATATGGCATCAAACACGACTATAAGGGAGGGTGTTTATCCAGTGAGTTTATTAGGGGGATTGCCTTTGTGAACTCTCATGGGCACAGTGCGCAGGCTCATTCATTACACACCATATCGAAAATACAGTCTATAATTGAAACCTTGTAGCTCTGACATTGGCTTCATTAGCTACAGTTCCATAAAGATCTCTTCCAAGAATCGGATACCCAACCAACCACATTTCCTGTAGTGAAGGTCATTTCGATCCAGTCTGATCATTGTAGTAGTATTGATCTTTCAGTTGTTAGGGCAACATCATATTTATAGGACTGAACAACACTAGATCAGCCGTTTTCGAGGTTTGACACTTTCGTGTGGATCAAGATTCAAATGAACAGAGGCAAGATGAAGGACTTTGTAGTGCACAGTATATTTGCCGTCCTTTAGAAACCTTAGTGGACCAGAGACGTACTCCTCGAGGAATTGATAGATTTGCTGATAGTTTGCATAGAACACGATCTCAACCCAACGTGCTGGTCAGTCCCGGTTGCTCTCCTGAAATCTGCTCGAAACAATCTATAACCTCCCAGTTTCAGAAGTCTTAAGTACAAAGGACTTCCGCACGTTTGGTTGATCTGATTAACTTCAAACAACGGTAAACAAAGCTTAGCGCCTCCCACGAATTCTCCCCGCCAGTTCTCAAAATCCACCCGCCTAAAAAAGCGATTTCCCACGCGCTTCTCGAAAAAGACCCGAATTTGCGTGGGGCCAAACGACAAAACCATCATCAGATTCGAAAAACACACCGAACCTACAAACTCTTGCACCTTTCCCTCTTGTTTACGCCCACAAACTCTTCTCCACACACACAGTTCACAATGTCTGCCATCGCGACTTTGACCAGAGCAGCCAGAGCTCTTCCAAGGTATGTTTCCCCGTTTTTTCTGTCTCGATGGCGTGGTTTTTGGGTGATGGTCCCCTGATGGTGCTGAACCGTCAGGTTCTGGCATCAGCACACCAGCCCTGGTTTGCTTCTTCTGGGGTAGCAGGGACCCTCGCTGACTTGCTGTTGTCCTACAGTGTAATTGGACCCTCTGGTCCCATGAATAATCACCAATCCCACCATCCCGTACCAGACACCGCAACAACTCAACAACTCAGCAACAAGCACCCAATACTAACAAAAGTCCCACAGATGCACAAGATTAGCCTCTTTCGCCGCTGTCCGTTTCAACTCCTCATACCCACCACACACCATCATCGGTATGCCTGCCTTGTCTCCAACTATGACCCAGGGTGGAGTGGCTGTCTGGAACAAAGCCGTTGGTGATCAATTATCTCCAGGTGAAGCCATTGCTGAAATTGAAACTGATAAAGCTCAAATGGATTTCGAATTCCAAGAAGATGGTTACTTAGCTAAGATCTTAGTTGAAGCCGGTACCCAAGATATCCCAGTTAACACTCCAATTGCCGTCTACGTTGAAGAAGCTGAAGATGTTGCTGCTTTCAAAGATTTCACCGTTGATGCTGCTGCTTCAAAACCGGCTGCTGAAGCTGCAAAGGAAGAAGCTCCAAAGGAAGAATCTTCATCTGCTACTCCAGCCTCAGATAAGTCTGCTCCAAAATCAACTGGCTCTGCTCCAGCTGGTAGAATCATCGCTTCACCATTAGCTAAAACTTTAGCTTTAGAACATGGTGTTAGCTTAAAAGCTGTTAAAGGTACTGGTCCAAATGGTAGAATTGTCAAAGTGGATGTTGAAAAAGCCATCACTGAACAAGCCAACAAACCAGCTGCTAAAGCCGCCCCAGCTGCTGCCCCAGCTGCTGGTTCCAACTACGTTGATGTTCCAATTTCAAACATGAGAAAGATTATTGGTGCAAGATTATTAGAATCTACTCAAACTAACCCATCATACATTGTCTCATCAGAAATCTCAGTTTCTAAATTATTGAAATTAAGAGCCTCATTGAACGCCTCAGCTAATGATCGTTATAAATTATCAATTAATGATATCTTAATCAAAGCCATTGCTGTTGCCTCAAAAAGAGTCCCAGAAGCTAACTCTCACTGGATAGAATCAGAAAACGTCATCAGACAATACAACAATGTTGATGTTTCCGTCGCAGTTGCCACTCCAACTGGTTTAATCACTCCAATTGTCAAGAACGCTCATTCTATTGGTCTTGCTGAAATCTCATCAACTGTTAAAGATTTAGGTAAACGTGCTAAAGAAAACAAATTAGCTCCAGAAGAATTCCAAGGTGGTACCATCTGTATTTCAAACTTAGGTATGAACGCAGCTGTTAACTTCTTCACTTCAATCATCAACCCACCACAATCAACCATCTTAGCTATTGGTACTGTTAACAGAGTCCCAGTTGAAGACAAATCCTCAGAAAAAGGATTCTCTTTTGATTCAAAAATTAACATCACTGGTACTTTCGACCACAGAGTCGTTGATGGTGCCAAAGGTGGTGAATTCATCAAGGCATTGAAAGACGTTATTGAAAACCCATTGGAATTATTATTATAAGAAGATCAACTATTAAATTAGTTTGATTTTTGTTGATAATAATGGTTGTGTTTTAGACAGTTGTTTTGATGTTTTATTTATGTAATTTTGTATAAAGAATTTTATTTGGTATACGAATATCAAGTATAGCATGATAGACCATTGTACCGACCCCTCTTATTCCTTATAAATGCCTTTCGAATCACCGAAATCAACATAATATCGGATTAATTACACCAATTCCGGGTAACATGCTGGTTCTCCCACCTTTCCATTGAAAAAAATCATCAAAACCAACCTTCACCACATCAAACACCAACTTGCACTCCCACTATCCCGACAAACTATAGAAAAGATGGCCTTCTTCACCCTTTCCGACGAATCCAGAGAACGTATTGTCAAAGTCCTCGACTCAGCCCGTGTCATTGCCCACTATGGTTGGATTCCATTCGTTTTATACGTTGGTTGGTCACAAACTCCAAACAGACCTCCATTATTAGCATTATTGTCACCATTACCATCTGTCTAGGTTTCAGATCTGTTATATGAAGAGAAATGAGAACGGTGTGTTGTTATGATGGTGTTGCTTGTATTATGTTGTATGTGATTGATATGAATTACTAAGTGATGCTTTTATGAGTATTTGGTGAGTGATGATGAGTTGCGGTGAAGGTGATTGTACATAGTTAATGTTATGAATTATCAGAATAGTGAGATTGTAGGATCCATTATCCGCTGCTCCGATCGATTAAGGAGACGGTACGCAATGACTTCCCTTGTGATTCTTTCACATCAAAGTACATCTCGGAGTTTCAATATCGGTTATAAATCATTCACTGTTTCCTTGATGCCCACATCACCACAGCAGGCTTCCCACACTGATACATGCCTACACAGTCCCATCTCACGCCCACACAGCGAGAGATTCTCAGTGGCCTTGCCGCAGGCTCCATCACCACCGCGGCCACACACCCTCTTGACATCCTGAAGATCAGACTCCAACTAGACACAACTTCTAAAACGCACATCGAATCACTATCTAGAGTCCTAAAGACATTTAAAGGCAAGACCTTCATTGGTTCAATACAGCAAACATATCGAGGCATAGCACCAAATCTAATAGGTTCGTCCGTTGCTTGGTCAATATATTTCACATCGTATAGATATTTCAAAGATATGTCTCATTATATTATAAGCTCCAAAGATTTCAACAAAGATTCAAATTTGCAGTCCTGGAACTATTTAAGTTCTGCATTCGCTGCTGGTTCATTCACTGCCTTTGTGACTAATCCCATCTGGGTCCTGAAGACAAGAATCTTGAGTACTTCGAAGGATACGCCAGGTGCTTATTCTGGATTGATGGATGGTATTAAGCGTATCTTAAAAGAAGAAGGTATATTTGGATTCTGGAAAGGTTTGGTTCCAAGTTTGCTTAGTGTCAGTCAAGGCGCGTTGCAGTTCACGATATATGATACTTTGAAGTATCAGATCAGAGGTGATTCATCTCGTGGAAAGTTGGAGATATGGGAATATATCATAATGAGTTGTACCTCCAAGATCATCTCTACTTTGATTACATACCCTTGTCAGTTATTAAGATCGAGATTACAAGATTACAGCACAATTAATGAGAAGAAGTCAGTAAGAGAAGTGGTTAGAGGTGTTTACCAATTGGAAGGTGTTGGTGGGTTTTATAAAGGTGTTTTACCAAATATTGCCAGAGTCTTGCCTGCTACATGTATTACATTTAGTGTTTATGAGACAATGAAAAAAATTGCATAGATCAGACTATCTAGATATCTAGATGGTCATATAATTAACATATTCATATCTGAGAACTATTATCGTAATCAATACAAATGAATAACTACATGTTCAGCTAATTACATAACCCTTTATATTTATTCAACTATAACATACAGAAGGAAAAATTATTTAGTAACCTAAAGCAGCTAATTTTTGAGAAGCTTCAGAATCAGCTTGAGAAGCTTTAGCGGCTTCAGTCTTTTTAGTTAAAGCCTTCTTCTTAGCGTAGTATTCAAGAGCTTTAACCTTACGTTTTTCTTCTAATTTAGAAACAACATCACTGTATTTCCAACCAACAGAAGCAGATAAGTCACCTAAAGTAGTGTATTTTCTACCTGGTTTCAATCTTAAAACTCTTAAAGCTTGTGGAACAACAACCTTCTTCTTTTTGTCATATGGAGGTGGGACACCTTCGAAGATTTTTAATCTTTCTAAAGCAGCTTTACCTTTGGCGGTTTTGTGACCAATCATACCTCTTAAAGCTTTGTAGAAAATTCTTGATGGAGCTCTGAAATGGAATGGACCTCTAGTTTTGTTGAATCTAGTACCTTTTCTTAAGTAGTCATGGTATTTTAATTTGGTTCTGAAAAATTCACCAGAGATGTTTAAAGCTTCAGCTCTAACAATGACAATTTTTTGACCTTCTAATAATTGTTTAGCAACGATTGAAGCTAGACGACCTAAAAGGTGTCCTTTACCTGTAGATATAGTTAGTATATTGTTCGTGAATATGACATTAAGAGGGATTTGGTTTGAATAGATGTGGTAGTGTGACAATATTCTTTTTAGATTATTGAAATTTGTTTATATGATGTGCAAATTTGGTATTTGATGAACTGATTTAATATAGCGATTGAAGCTGGTGAATGCAATACTGTTTAATATGATGATCTTCCCTCATTTCCTAGTAATGCTTATTGATTTCATGACTTCCCAAAACTTTTCGATATCATGATAAAATCACTCAATAACTCCAAATTTCTTCATTCAAATCACAGGCTCATCTATTCTTTATGTCACCTCTCTTATTCTGTATTATTCACATACCATCAATGACAACGACTGGGGCGAAAGAGCTCATGTTTGTTGATAATGTATTTAAACGTTTCACTTAAAAGAATCAACAATTTTGAAAATTAAAGTAATTTGTGTTTACTACAAAAAAAATTGCGTTGTTTCGCGAATTCTTCCAGCGAGTATTGCGGTGGAAGTGGCCAAACCGAAAGTTAAGTATGTGGAATTTCTTTTTCAAGTGCTGAATTCGCGGAGATTTTTCAGCTTTGGCGTTTCAGATTTTCAAGATTGTGCTGTGGAGAAACACCTGGACATCAAATATCCTTGGTGTGACTGCCCTGTTAGAAGTCACCTGACTCGTTTTTATACCCTTATCTGAGCGAGACTAGTTCTTTCACTACGATTTACAGAAGTATGCAATTCATTGAACAATAAGATCTAGTTGATCTCTATAAGTGTACTTTTCTTAGATATTCTATAGCGTCTATCAACATAAAAGTTGGCTATTTCCTTCTTCTGGTCATCAAGATCTAGCAATAAAGTTGCATTTTTCACACCATTTGACACTGATCGTCTTACTAAGAGCATAATGTCGGTGATAAGCAGATGTGATTGATTGAAATTGACTAGTTTCAGAGAATTGAAGAGTTCAAACAGGTTCACAATAACTGTAATCCTGTGGTTTTCACTTTCTTCAGTGTGCTGAGTGTCTTTCAGTTGTTGTCGTATTCCCTCCAGATCGAGACATTCTACATACTCAACTCTCTTGACCACAGCATCTACCCAATTCTGATCCAGATTGTTTGTGGAAGCATAGACACTGATCTTCCTTCCCAGTACGTCAAAGTAATTCATCGTAGCACCATCATCGATCCATGTGACTGTGCTTTCGTTGCCCTGCACCAGCTTCTCCACTATCAGATCAAACGTTTTCTGTTTTCGTCAGTAATTGCACCATCAAGACCAAAAAGGGGGCAAACATACATCTAAGCCCAGCAAGACCGAATCCTCCACCAACAACGACACAACATCTCCCAAAACGACGCATTTCTGCCTGTCTCTGACACTCATAGGAACCTGCTCCCGAAGTTTGAGATTTCAGCAAAGCCCACCTTGTGAGACACTCTTTCCGGTCTTTAGATTTTTTGTGCCAAAATTCACAATTTCTAATCTCTAAAATCAAGTTTGCTTCAGATCCCACAATTATACAAAATCACCACGGATTTCGACCATAGGGCAGTCACCACATACCATAAGCAGTCACAAGATGCCGTCTGATCCATACTCGGAGCACCAACCGTCCACGGACTCCATCACGCTTCTTTATCAGAACGCAACTAAAAGGGTTGTCACTTTGCAGGACGTGATCTCGACCCTTTCACCAGGTACTTATCAGACACAATACGCTAACATCCGTGATCTCCCAGTCAAGTCTCTCATCAAGTTCGTGTTCAGGACGTGGGAGGCCAAAGAACTGGACACTGAGGAGCCTGTTTCTGTTTATCAAATACGATTAATCCATTTAGGAAGAACTTTGGAAGATGGTCTGAATTTCGAAGCTTTTGAAGATAAGTTGAAGCTCAGGAATCAGAAGAAGTCGAGTGAGGAGATCCAATCTGGTAATCCGGATGAAGAAGTATACGATGATTTAGGTGATGATAACGACGGTCCGTTGTTGAAGGATTTGAAGTTGGATATAAGTGATGTTATCCATGTTAATTTAAGGCCTGTTGAAGTTCTGAAAAAGTTCAAGCGAAAGACCACTTCTCAGAACTTACTGAGTATGGCTGTTACTGCTGGGAATGCGAGTCGTGTTACTACCAATAGAAGAAACTCAAAGGCTGCTTCCACTGGTGGAGAAGAAGATGAGAATGGAAATGCAAGAAGTGAAGGTGGAAGTGGTGGTTGTTGTGTTATTGTTTGATTTATGTGTACCAGTTCGAGAGTTTAGTTTGATGTTATAATTGTTTTCATTTCAAGGTTTTCAGTCTTTAGTTGTTTTTATGTCCAATTCGTTTTGTCTTTTGTTACATTCTTTTGTAGTTACATCTACTCGTGTAGTACTTCACCATAGTGTTATCATGTAATATGTGGTACTAAAAAGAATATATACTTCTTCTCATACATGTTTTAGAAAGTGAATTCAATAAAACTGGCAATTCACTCACCATTAGTTAAATGAATGAAACTATTATGAATAAGGTAATCCTGCATCTTCTGAAAAAAACATCACAACACTCATTTCAACAATCCAAAAATTCCTTATACAATGACAACAACATAGGTTAAAGTTAGTCAAAGACTATAACTCCTCTCATCTTCTTCCTTTTTCACACTCTTTTTAGAAATAATAAAACAAAACAAAACACTTTGGCTAACATACACTTCAGCAATAAAGGAGGAAACAAAACCAAAAAGAACAAGACATATCAACAAAATATCGATAGAAGTAGAATAAAGGAGCAACATACATGGTACGGTGACTTTCAAACCATTCAAGAAGAATCAAACATTACCAATTTTTCCTATTTCTGAAATCCTTTAGCTAAATCAACATCCTTTAAATCACCTAAATCTTTCTTACCACCATTTCCGATCGGTCTCTTTGCATTGGATTTCATGTTCAATGGACTTTCAGGGAGGAATGATCCACCATTTTTACTTGGTGATCTCTCTTCATCTTTTGATCCACCCTGGTTAGGACCTAATGGTGTACTAAACTGGACAAAATTCCATAATGCAGGACTTGATTGAAGGTTATTAGCACCTTGTCCACTATTCTGTCTCTGTTTGTCTTTGGAAGTTCCGTTATTTGTTGGTTTATCTCCATCCTTCTTGCGGGTTCCACGTTCTGGAGTATATGCTTCAACAGCACTAACTGAGAATGATTTGGCTGGAGATGTAATCATACCATATTCAATATTAGCATCTTGTTTAGTTTGATCAGCAGTGGTGTTGTTGGTGGTTGCTTCTTCAGCATGAGTGGATTCATTGTTGGATTCATTACCAGTAGTTTGAGAGTTATATGGATTCTGATGATATATTGGAGGATATGTGGATTTTGGTGGTGTTGTGATTTCTTTCTTTGGGGATGAGTCTTGAGTTTTGGAATCTTGGTATTCCTCAGTTTGTTGCCGTTGTTGATTAGAAGGGTTTGATGGAATATCCTGTTTAATATTTGATGAAGATGATGGTTTCAAGTCAGTTCTATCAGATGAGTTAGATTCTTGAGTAATCGGTCTCAATTTATCCTGCTGTTGTGGAATATGTTGTTGCTGAGGAACTAACGGCTGTTGCGTTGGTAACGGAATCTGATTTTGTGGAGGTTGATGCTGTTGAGGTATTTGTTGATATTGTGATGATTGGTATTGAGGGATTGCTGTTAAGGAATTACCTCTACTATGACCATACATTCCAGCAGGATGTTGTTGGTTTTGTTGAGGTAAAGGCAATTGAGGATGAGTTTGTTGCATGTACATTTGCTGTGGGGGATGTTGTGGGGGAGGGCCTTGTTGCGGACCTTGAGATCCTTGTTGTTTCAATGGTGGTAACTGAGGTGGTGGATAAACACCATTGTTTGTATAAGCTGGGACGTTTGAGTAGTTAGATTGACCATAAGGACCCATTGGTGTAGTATTCATGAATTGATTTGTAGCAGCTGCTTCATTACCATGTAATTGAAATTCTTGTTGAAACTTCTGCATTTGTTGAATTTGTTGTTGTTCTGCCTTTCTCTGGTTTGATACAGATGATGGTAAGTCATTATGTTGAGCTAAATGCAATTGCAACTGTCTTGACACTGACGAGCCTCTTCTAACTTTGGCTAAAGAGCCATTCTCTACTTTTCTTAGGAAATCATTCTTATAACTTTCAGCGATTTGCCATTTCATACCTTTACCTGGTTCATTTGCTCTTCTTGGAACTTTCTCAAATGCTTTATTCAATGATAAGTTATGTCTGATTGAGTTTTGCCATCCAGATTTGGAGAATCTATAGAATGCATATTGTTTGGAAATCCATTCATAAATCTGACTTAGAGATAAAACACCCTCGGGATTAGATAAGATGGCTTGGGTGATCATAGTGGCATAAGAGTAGGGGGGTTTAATATCCTTTGCTTCATCTTTAGCTAAATCATTCTGAGTATTCGCTTGATTTGTAGCGGCAGTAGCAGAATTGTTTGATTGACCATTATGTTTCAACTGTTCAGACACATTATCAAACATCTGAAATGCTTTCAAATTATTTTGGGCAGGAGCAGGGTAGTAGTAACCATTTGCATATGCTGGTTGATCTTGACTTGGCTGTAAAGGTATATGAGACGCATTTGTTGGTAAGTTGGAATTAGCCGATGTAGAAGACGCTATCCTTTTTGATTTTGGTCTAGGCAAAATATGTCCAATAACCTCTAACACACTTCTGGATATGGTTGGAGTAGCATCAGGCAGAATGAACATCATTTGAGTCCCGCCAATATCAACAACACAACCGGAGTATAAAGGAGTAGCTTGGGAATTTGGACCACATGCTACTTTAGCACCATCAACTTTAGCACCATTTCTACCCAAGACATGTAATTCCCATACCCTCGATGTCAAGTTATAAGCAATAGTGGCGTGCTGACGACTTACAACCTTAGCTGGGCCTAAATCTATATCAACAGTGGCATCTTTGGAGTTCGGTTGATTATCTGTGTTCCTACCAATTGATATCGTAAGTGCCTTCACATAATAAGTCCAGTCCTTCCCGGCAATCTTAGCATATGCCTGGATCTCAGTGGCCTGGTTTTTGTCATTGGCGTAATTCTCAGCAACTGATGTCTTCTGTTCTGGTCCCTGAAGAACTGAAATAACGGCATTCACAAGTTCGTTTGGATCCTCGTAGAGCTGAGCCTGCGAAAAAAAATTGTTAGTAATAATAATTGAGAAAAGCTGAAACTTTCAGGGAAAAAAATTAGAAAAATAGAGCAAAAATGGGCAATTTGGAGAGGGACCAATGAATGATGCTTGAAATTAATGATATCAAATGTGTAGAGAAGAAAGTCTTGTGCTCGGATCTTGTTTGAAGTCCCCAAATAGCTCACTTTTGAGTCCCATACCCGTATTTTCTTCCATATTTAGGCCTGAGGGATATGGTGGTACGTACAATGTCAGTCTCTTCCAATGAACGTTTCTTGGAGTTCTCTGCCATGGCGAATATATCTATGTGGTTATGTGTTTAGTTCGTGCCTGTGAGAATGGCCTGTATGCGTTTTTGTGGCAATCACTGAGCCTTTTTGGTGCCTTTTGGGAGTGTTTGCCGGCGACTTTGTCTTTGTTTTGGTTTTTTGTTTGTTTATGTTTTTTGTTTTGGTTTTTTTTTGTTGTGATTTTTGGGATTTTGTTTGGCTGAAATTTTTTCTTTTTCTCGGTTTGCCAGTGATTTTGGCAGACGTTAACATGACATTGTTCTTAATAGCTACAATGGATTGGGGTCATTTCTATGTACATGTCATTAGTTACAATATAAATACCATTCGACTACTGTCTTATCACATCTGGCAGAGTTCCAAATGTCAAAACCTCCTCAATCCGATCCTTTCCGCAAAGAAGCATGCATAGTCTATCAACTCCTAGACCCCATCCTCCAGTAGGTGGCATCCCCCATTCCATCGCATTCAAATATCTGTGGTCAGGCACAATAGTCTCTTCATCATTGAAATCATCTTTCAATCGCTGTTGTAGTTTGAATTTTAACTCTTGGTCGAATGGAGAGTTCTCTTCCTCGTAAGCATTGACATATTCTTGACCCTTGATGAAGAGTTCGAATCTCTTTGAAACATTGTAGGTTCTTCCATCTTCATATGATAAATCAACAGACTTAGCCAGTGGGGCCATTATGGATGGTTGATGATAGATGAAAGTTGGGGTTTCACATAGAGGTTCCAGGTAAGTTGATGATAATGTGTCTAATAATTGTGGGATACTCTTGACCTTAGGTAATCCTAATCCTAAAGTTTGGAAGTAGTCAATCAAAGATTCTTGCGAGATCTCATTTGGGAACTTAACACCAGTCTGAACCTCAATCTCGGGGATGAATTCAATCTTCTTGAACTTTCCACTCTGTTCTAAAGATTCAATCTGTTTCTGACAGAGTTCCATTTTCTTCAAGTCATTGAATATGTCATTAAACAGTAATTCTGTAATCTCCATCAGATCATCCAAATCAATAAAGCTCTGGTAAAATTCACATGTTGTAAACTCAGGATTATGGGTTCCATCGATCCCTTCATTTCTGAAAGAAGAACCAACTTCAAAAACTTTATCAAACCCACCAATGATCAACTTTTTCAGCCATAATTCTGGAGCTACTCTCAATTGAAGGTCGACCATGCTATTATCTGAATCTTTCAAGTGTTTCGAATATGTCCCAAATGGAGTTGCATTAGCCCCCTTTGTAGAATTTGCAATGATTGGTGTTGAAACTTCAAGGAATCCACGGGTTAATAAGAACTTCCTTATCGATGAGGTTATTAATGATCTTGCAATAATGACGTCTTGGGATTTCTTGTTAACTAGGTAATCGACAACTTTGTTATGGTTTCTCTTTCTTGAATCTGTCAATTTTGGCGGTATTGGATGTAATGTAGGTGATACCAGTCTCAAAGGCTTGGTACATTTTAATGATAGCTCCCCAGAGTTCGTGATACCTGGATGGCCAACAGCAGTGATAAAGTCACCTCTTTTGAAGAATTCATGAATCTCAGCAAATTCTTCTTTGTCGAGCCCAGTTAATTTATTCATAACAACCAACTGAACTTTTGTGAAATCCTGTAACACGTCAATGAATATCATACCCTTTCCTGATTTTCTGATACTGTGAATCTTACCTTCGACAGCGTAGACCTCGTCAATCCTTTTGCTATCTGGCCACTTATAGTCCTCAAATTGAGTTCTGAACTCAGGAACTCTCAATATCTTTAGTTCTCGAGCATATCCACTCCGTATCTCTTTCAATGTTGGATAATACTTTTGATAGTCTTTTTTTATGATAGCTTTTCTGTTAGCAAACTCAGCTTGTTCATTCTCATGAGCCAATTCAGAATAGAGCCGTACCGGAAGTATATTCACTGGATATCTCTGAATTAACCCGAGGGACTGTATACTTCTCGAAAGCATGATTACGATTCAATATTGATGATGAATGAGTAATGAATTAAATGTCTATTGTCTCTATATAACTATGTTAATAATTGTCCGCAAGGTGAACAAAAACAACATCGATGCTCTCTCATCACAAAACTTAGCTGCCTATAAGGTAGCAATGATAATCTTTCATAGTTCTTACATCAGAGGTAACGTTGATTCTTTTCAGGGACGGTAGTTAAACAATCCTCAAGACGATAACGCAGTATATTGAATTCTCTCATCATTTGAAATTCCACAATCAGTCAGATAAGAGAGCAACCATGATATTTTATACATTCAGTTTACTTACCCATCTGATCAACAAAGGGAGCGCACTCAGTCAATTGGATCGACTGGATAAATGAAGAAAGTACCAATTTATTTGGTGGAAAATTTCTCTTATATAGTGCGAGATTTCCCATCGGTTCAAACCAAATCGAGCTTTCCGACAATCGTCAAATCAAAACAAACAACGAATCAATTCCAAATGACAAGTCACAAACAAGAAACCGAGTACCCATCACAAAATGGAAGACGTAAGTTAGCAGCTCGTGTTATTTCCTTTTTTTGTTTGCAATACTAATCTTTTTAAACAGGCTTTTCTGGCCGCTGAGGATGTTGATGGTGTCAGATTCTCATGGAATGCCATTCCAAACACGAAAATAGCATCAACCAGACTCTCTATCCCAATTGGTGCGATGTACACACCATTGAAGAAAAGAGAAGATCTTCAATACATCCAAGGAAACCCAATCACATGTAGACAGCCATGTGGTGCTGTGTTGAATCCATACGCGGAGATTCAAGGACAAGGTAGGAAATGGGTCTGTCCAATCTGTTTGAATCATAATACCCTTCCTAATGAATTACAAGGGACGGTTCCAGTGCAGACATTACCAGAAAATACCACAATTGAATACATCTTAACAAACAGAGCACCAGCTCCTCCAATCTTTGTGTTTGTTATTGATACTTGTTTGGATAAAGAAGATTTTGAAGCTTTGATTGAACAAATCTCTAGCACATTGAATTTATTACCTGCTGATGCCTTGGTTGGTTTAATCACATTTGGTAAAAATGTCAATCTGTATCAGACTAATAGTGATGATATTTTAAAAAGTTTTGCCTTCAATGGGCTGAAAGACTATACATATGAACAAGTCGCTAAGATTCTAGGATTTATGACTGGCGATTTACAAGTTGCTAGAAATGATCCAACTAATCCATTAAGTGCTAGATTCTTACAGCCTGTCAGCATGGTTGAATATTCATTGACTCTTATCTTGGAGAACTTATCAAAGGATGGATGGCCACATAAGTCAAATGAACGTCCATACAGGGCAACTGGTTCCGCTTTGAACATTGCAGCTAAGCTGTTGAAAGCTGCTTATGCCAAAGCTGGTTCTCATGTTATGTTATTTGCTGGTGGTCCGTGTACTTATGGTCCTGGTTTGATTGTTGGTAACCAATTGAGAGAACCAATTAGAACCCATCATTTAATTGAAAGTAAAGAAGGTCCACATTTGAAAACTTCCAAAGCCTTTTACTCAAAACTAGCTACTGAATGTTCAAGTACTGGTGTCACCATTGATATCTTTATCGGTGCGTATGATCAAATTGGTTTATATGAAATGGATGATTTACCAGATAAGACGGGTGGTGTTATTGTGTTAGCTGATAGTTTCACCACATCTATTTTCAAACAATCATTCCAAAGATTTTTCAGTAAGAATTCATTTGATGAACTGGCACTGGGTCTGAATGCAACATTAGAAGTCAAAACTTCGAAAGAGTTAAAGATTTTTGGTTTGATTGGTCATGCAACTTCATTAAACAGAAAAGATCAATCTGTTTCAAATTTAGCTGATACTGACTATGGTATCACAGGAACAAGTGCATGGAAGATTTCCACAGTTTTACCAAATACCACATATTCGGTGATATTTGACGTTCAAAACTCAACAGAACAAAACGCATATCATTTGAACCAAGTTGCTCATGCATTTGTTCAATTCATCACATATTATCAACATCCTGATGGAAGTACAAGATTGAAAGTCACTACTATTCCAAAACCATTAACTTCCCAAGATGTTTCATACTCATTTGATCAAGAAACAGCAGCGGTTCTAACAGGTCGTATTGCAATTCACAAATTGATCAAAGGTGCAGATATTGCTGAAGTTTTATCATGGATTGATAAAAAATTGATTGGATTGTTAAAGAATTTTGCAGAATATCGTAAAAATGATGTTACTTCATTCAGAATTGCACAACAATTCTCATTGTTTCCTCAATTTATTTATCATTTGAGAAGAACACAATTCTTACAAGTGTTTAATAATTCACCAGATGAGACTGTTTTCTACAGACATATTTTCAATACTGAAGATACTTTTAATTCATTGATTATGATTCAACCAACATTGACTTCATTCGAACAGGATTCAGAGGAGGAAGGTGGTGTTCCAGTCTTATTAGATTCTGTGTCACTCCAACCTGAAAGAATATTATTATTAGATACATTTTTCCATCTTTTGATATTCCATGGTTCAACAGTTGCCGAATGGAGAAGACAAGGTTATCAAGATCAGGAAGATTATGTCTATTTCAAAGAATTCTTAGAGGAACCAAGACAAGAAGCGGCTGAATTATTAGTTGATAGATTCCCATTACCTAGATTTATTGATACTGAAGAAGGTGGATCTCAAGCCAGATTCTTATATTCTAAATTAAATCCAACCAATACTTATAACGATGATGCATTTACTGTTGGTGCAGGTGCAAAGATCTTGACTGATGATATTAGTTTACAGAAATTTATGGAACATGTTCAAAAACTAGTTGTTGCACCAAATTAGTTGTATAATTATTAGAGAAATAAAAAGTTCTATGAATATTAATTTTTAAGATTTGCACGAATTATACTACGGTTTAATTATCACTATCAAAGCATTTATTTAAATCAAAAAATAACACATCTGAATACATCTAAGCATCGTAAGTGGAGGCAGAAACGTTACCACCTTTACCGGTCCAGTTAATATGGATTGGGGTATCAGCTGGTAAGTTTTCAGAAACAAATTCTGGTAAGACTCTGAAAGTATGAGCACCGAAGTAGTCTCTTTGAGCTTGTAATAAGTTAGCTGGTAATTTATCTGATCTGTAACCATCGTAGAAGGCTAAAGCAGTAGAGAAGGCTGGGGATGGGATACCGTATTTGGTAGTCAAACTCAAAGTATTTCTCCAACCATCTTGAGCTTTAATGATAGCATCTTTGAAGAATGGATGGAATAATAAATTTTCTAATTCTGGGTTTTCTTTGAAAGCGGCAGTAATTTCACCTAAGAAAACAGATCTGATAATACAACCACCTCTCCACATTAAAGCAATAGCTGGGTTGTTTAATTTCCAGTTGTAGTCTTTGGCAGCTTGGTTGATTAACATGAAACCTTGAGCATATGAGATGATTTTGGAAGCATATAAAGCTTGTTCTAAGTCATCGACAAACTTCTTACGGTCAGTAATAGCATCTTTTGGAATGGTTGGACCTGGTAAGACTTTGGACGCTTTGATACGTTCTTGTTTCAAGGCGGATAAACATCTGGCAAAAACGGCTTCACCAACTAAAGATAAAGGAATCCCTAAATCTAAAGCGTTAATGGCGGTCCATTTACCAGTACCTTTTTGACCAGCAGAATCCAAGACTTTTTCAACTAATGGAGTACCATCGACATCAGTGTAGTATAAGATATCTCTGGTGATTTCAATCAAGAATGAATCTAAAACACCTTTGTTCCATTGAGCGAAGACATCACCAATTTCTTTGTCGGTGAAACCACCAACTCTTTTCAAGATGTCATAAGCTTCACAAATCAATTGCATATCACCGTATTCAATACCATTGTGGACCATTTTGACGTAATGACCAGAACCAGCTGGACCAACCCAGTCACAACATGGTTCACCATCGGATTTGGCAGCAATCGATTGGAAGATATCTTTAATATGAGGCCATGCTTCTTCGGCACCACCTGGCATTAATGAAGGACCATATCTGGCACCTTCTTCACCACCAGAAACACCGGAACCAACGAAATAGATACCTTTTTGTTTCAATTCTTCGTATCTTCTGTTGGAGTCTGGGAAATGGGAGTTACCACCGTCAATGATGATATCATCTTTTTCCAAGTATGGTAACAATTGGTTAATGAAGGCATCAACGGCATCACCAGCTTTGACTAATAAGATGATTCTTCTTGGTCTTTTCAAGTTGTCGACTAATTCTTGGATGGATCTGGCACCAATGATGGATTTACCCTTAGCTTCGTTTGCAATGAAGTGATCGACTTTAGAGACGGTTCTGTTGTAAGCGACGACAGTGAAGCCGTGGTCAGCAGCGTTAAGGATCAAGTTTTGACCCATGACGGCCAAACCGATTAAACCAATATCACCACTGGGGCAGGTGTTAGTAACGTGTGGCTTGAGGATGTTTGTGAGCTGTCTGAGACGGTCGAGGGCTGGCATGGTTTGCGTTTATTTTGCAGAACCAGAGCAGTAGGTGGGCAATTTTTGACACATTTCTCTCTTTATATTGCTCTCTGTGGAAGGCTCCTCCTCGGCAAATCTGGCGGGCGCCTCCACTGGTCACTCACTGGCTACTGTTTAGGTCCAGCAGGCGCACCGACAGGAACCGCAGGCTGGGCCCAATTGAGCCAGCAGCACCATCCCAGCGACACTCACAACAACGGACCGTACTTACGTAGGTTGAGACATAATTAATAGTGTGTTTTCGAAGTAGTTAGCTCTGATTGTGTGTCGGAGAGACAAATCGTCGAAAAGCGAGGTGTTTGCTTTATATAGCTGGGGCACACTGGAGAGCAGTTACCCGGCTGGCAGAATCGCGGGCAGCAGACTTCCATCGGGCCTCTCTTGCGGTGTCTGGCACACAATGCAGGCGTATCTTGCAGGGGGATTATTGCCCGTGCCCCTCCTACGCGCAGGCCGGCCATTGAGCCCGTGCACTGCCTGGACCATGCCCGTTCGGTGGGCCTCTTCCTGGCTTTTGATGCCATTCTCGATGGCTCTTCGGGCTCTTATTAATAAAATTGAAGATTCGCGAAATAATTGTTGGATTTGATCTGGTGATGGCCAGAAATTGAGAACCCGAGAAAGCTGACTAAGCGGGGAATGAATTTTTTTTCATTTTTGGGGTGTCAAGGTCAACAGTGAGGTTGAGATTACTAGTATGATAGTATGCACTCTCTTTGTAGCATCCCATATTTGTAACTACTCTATGATCTAGATATCACCGCCATTTAATTACGTACGAGAAATATAATTACCACACAAAGTTTATCAATCACGAGGTTTGCCGTCGGTGAAACCGTCGCAATTGTGCATTCCAGATTTAATCGTGATCTTCACTTTGCAAATTAAAAAGTCAATCGTAAAAAAGTTATCAGAATTGGAACAAAATAGCTGAAACTAAGTCCATTTGATAGCTGAAGACTTATTTAATCGAATAGATTACATATCTAAGGTTTGAACGCTTTATTGTCTTGATGCCGTGTTGAGATGTTCTTTCAATCAGGATTCCGACTCTTTCAATCACATGATCAACCCGGAAATCGATACGATAACTCTTTATCGAAGTCATAGCGGCCAATCTTCGATCTTTTGAATTCAATTACTGATCAACATACGTAATTCAAGATCAACAATGAGTTCTTTTGACTCATTAGGTTCGTTGATATCTCAATTTTTGACAAATGTCAATGTTGATGATAAGAAATCACAAGAAATCATCTCTAAGATAGTAGGATTAATTACGAATAAATCAATTAAATTAATTGAGGTTGTTAAAGCATTAGGTGATTATTTGACTGCTGATGATGATTTGTTGAGACCAAAGGCATTACTTTGTCTAGCAGAGACAGTTAGGGGCTTGGATGATTCCAGCTTGACGGGATCTGATATTCAGGTGTTGAATTCGTTCTTTACTTCGAAGTTTGATGATGCGAAATGTTTTAAAGAAACCTTGATTGGATTGAGTTCGTTGATTGATAAGGAGAATTATCATCCTAGTTTGATTAAATCCGTGTTGGTTGCGATTGAGGGGAATTATGATAATAAGTTGTTCCTTGCATCTACGAGATTTCTTGCATTTGAAATCTTGAATAAACTATTTGACAAATTTTTGAAATTTATTGCAAAGAATTTGAATGATTTATACGTTAAGGTATTCATACATATAGCCAACGGTGAAAAAGATCCAAGAAATTTAATCTTTGCATTCAGTTTAAATGGCAAAATCACAAAAAATTTAGAAATTGGTGACAACTCTGATGAATTATTCGATATATTGTTCTGTTATTTCCCAATTTCATTCAAACCACCAAAAGATGATCCATATAAGATCACATCACAAGATTTGAAAGATTCGTTAAGAAATGCAATTTCTGCTACTCTATTGTTTGCTAAAGACTCATATCCTAACTTATTAGAGAAATTATCATCCACATCCCCAACTGTAAAGAAAGATACTTTACATACGATCCATTCATGTATTGAAAACTATGGATTTGATTCACTTTTATCCAACTGGGTTGAATTATGGAATGGGTTGAAATTCGAAATATTACACGGTGATCAAGATGATGATGAGGAAAAAATCTTCCCTGTTGTTCTTAACATATTCACTACGATCTCAAAGATTTTGTCTACTAATGAAGAGAAATTTGGAGAGTTTTGGAAAGGTGTTAGCGATGAATTGAATCCAAATATCAAGAATGGTGCTAAATTGAAACAAGCTTGTGCTATTTATGGTGCTATTGCCTCTGGATCGACCATTTCTTATAATGTTGTTACTAAAGAGACGCTATCACTCTTGTTCAATGGATCATCAAAGGATTTAAATATTAAGAATCAGAGAATATTAATCTCAAACATTGGATTCTTCACAACTGCATATTTGAAGGTCTTTGGAACATCTATCCAAGATGGTAAGACATCAAATAATTCATTAGATAATTCATTATTGGGATTTAAGGATGAGATTTTGATGTTTTTGGGAAAATCATTAATGAGTTCTTCTAAGATTGAAGTCAGTTTAAGAACATTAGCAATTACTGAATTAACCAAGTTGACAACATTGATTGATTTCTTGAATGATGAAGAACTGAGTCTGATAGTGCAATATCTTACAGAGACTGTTCTTGATGATGAAAACGAATATGTTTTTAATTCAGGTATTGGTGGTTTGATTCAAATTTCGAAAATCAATTCGAGAATATTACTAGAAGTCACATTTCCTACATTATTATCATTATTACCTGATTCGGAAGAGGGGAAAGTTGAAATCAATGGGGAAGTTAAAACCAAGGAAAAGATCTTTGACATCATTGGATCCATTACTCCAAATAAAGAGATCTCTGATTTCTTAATCATTAGATTCGTTAATAAATTCATTGAAATTGGTTCACATCCAAACAATATCAATTACTTATATCTAATTGCTTCAAATCTGAAGAGAAATTTGGAATCTGTTCAGAAACAGACGCAATTCATCACTGATCATTACTTATTGAAATCATTTGGTCAATTGGTTAAATTCATTATCAGTTCTGTTAGTGAAGATGGTGTGAATTTAGATAACGATGCTGTTTTGGATGAAATTACTGATGTTTTAAAATTAATTGTTGCGTTTTCTTCAAAGAAATATCATCAGGAATTAATTAATGATACAGTATCATTGTTTCAAGGTCAGAAATTATCAGATTCTAAGTTTTACTTGGGAGGTGAATCACTGGATGTTTTAAAGAGTTCCAATAAATTGATTAATTTATTCACAAAAGTTTTGTCTGCTGTTGATGAGAGTGCCAAATTGGATGCTTTTGATTCGTTTGTGGAAGGCCTAATCCAATTCATTGAAACCAATGAGTTAGAGGATCAATATACTAAAGTTGGTTATTTGGAATTAGTCTCTTTATTGGTCAACAAATGGGGAACATCTGCCACATCAGAGAAATATTTATTATTTGAATTATCAAACACTATTAGAATTGAAATCTTTACATGGATTACAAAAGGTGTTATTCTGAAGATTGATCCATTGGGTGAGAAATACATTGATAGATTAATTGAATTATTAAAGGATGAATCAATCAACACAGAACTAATCACCAAATCATTCGAGATTTTGGTCATTGACTTATCCATCTTTGCCAAATTCAAGAAAATCCAAAACAACAACGTTCGTTTATTATACAAACAGAAATTCTTCCAAATCATTTCACCTAAACTAGTTGATAATTTCAAACAAGAATCAAACCTCTCTGTCAAATCAAGATACTTGATCGCATTATCATATATTTTAAAACACACACAAAGAGAAATCATCATCCCATATTTATCATCATTCCTTCCATTGTTATTACAATCATTGGACCAGAAAGATTCTGATGTTCGTTATGCTTCATTATTAACTTTATTATCATCAGTTGAAGAAATTTCAGATCTGGTTTCTAAACATTTACAAACCTTGATTCCTCATTTATTGAAGTCTATTTATTTTACTAAAGATGATGAAGATTTGAAGTATAATAATCCAGAAGTTAGATTAATCGCTTTGAACTGTCTGCATGCATTGACAGTTAATATTGAGTTACCGAAACTAGTCCCTTATCAGAAAGAGATCTTGAATAAATTGGTTCCTGTATTGGATGATAAGAAGAGAAAAGTCAGAAAAGGAGCAGTTGATACAAGACAGGCATACTTCGAATTAGGTAGATCCATTGATTGAATCGAATCACATCCATATTCTGTACAAAATAATTTATTTATAGAATTTCATTCATTATCTATGTAGTTCGTCCCCATCTATTCCTCATCAGAATCAGAATCATCCATTCCAACAGGTGCCAAACCAGGAGTCAAACCAGGATATCTGTGTTCTTGACTCTTCTTACGTTTATCATATAATTCTTTCTCTGAAACCTTCTTATTAATTGATCTCTTCTTCTTGGACTTGACATGCTTTCCTTGGTTCTTCAACTCAAGGATATCTTTCTGAATATCTTTTAAGTCTTCTCCAATATCTGTTCTCCAACTCTGGATGTTCACAACATTACGTTTGATTAATTTCTTCAATTCAAGCTTTTCTGATGGTGTTAAAGTATTGTTCTTGGAATGTGCTATCAAGACTTCATATCTTGCTTTTTCTTTAAGGTCTTCCTGTTTGGTGGATTCTTTCTTGATCAATTGTCTCTGTGTAAGTTTCTGTTTCTTCTTAAGTCTTCTGACTTCTTCTGGTTTTAAGTTCTTCTTTGATGATGATGCATTGATGATTTGTGAGGTACTTGATAATGATGGAGTTATGGTGGTGTGTGATGATTCAGTAGAGGTGGAATGACCTGGAAGCACCGAGTCTAGCAAATTATTGACAGTGGATGCCACTGATGTGTTCTTCTTGAACGTTATTCTGGACATTATGGTGCGCTATTATGTGATTTATCACTGTTATTCTGTATAGTTCAAGCTCATCTCATCAAGTAAATTTTTTTTGTGATGTAAAGGTTTCGGTTGGGGCACTCCTACAATAAACTTTTCACACCAGTAAAACTCCGAAAATACAATTAAAGTATAACTAAATACTACTACATATTACAACTCCATGTTTTTCATTGGGAAGTACATTGTGGATCTGGATGACCACTTAATGGTTCTGACTCTAATGATGAGGTACTATCAGTTGAATCAAATTGGGTTCTTCTCTTTCTTCTCTTCGTATGAGGATTGTTGTTTCTTGAACTGTCTCTTGATTTTGATTCGTAAAAATGTTGTTGTGGATTGTAATCTGATAGCACCTTTTCCACCGGTGCGCTACCCACTGGAATATCTAAAGCAGGTCTTGTTGGTAATGCCTTAGCCAATAATTGTGCAGATTCTTCGGTCAATTGATTTTGTTCAGGGAATTCAACTTCGAAATAAATGACTAAATCCCCATATGATTTGTTCTTGTTCGGCATACCACTTCCAGCTACGACTTTGAATGTATTTGGTTTAATAATTTCTCCAGGAATAATATCAACCTTCAAAGTTTCTCCACTCAAATGTGGGACAGTAAATGAACCACCAATTAATGCAGTTAATAGATCAATCTTTGCACAATAATACAAATTGGAACCTTTTCGTTTGAACTTAGAATGTCTCAACTCTTCAATGGTAACAACAACATCACCTGGTATAACACCAAGTCCTTGATCACCTTCACCTTCCAATTTTATTTGTTCTCCATTCTTAGTACCTGGATGAACTTCCAATGTTAAAATCTTACGTTCTTCCACTGTTTTTGCACCATGACAGTTGGTACAACGATCCTTCATATCCATAATCTCACCTGAACCATTACAGCCTCTGCAGGTGGATTCAAATCTTTGAATAATTGGACCAGTCTTCTTTTGAATCAATACACGACCACGCCCTTGACATTGTGCACACGTTTTGATATTTAGACCACCTCTAGCATTACAGGTTTGACACAACACAGTTCTTGATAACCCCAGTTTTGTTGTCTTACCGTTGTATAACTCTTCCAAGGTGTATGAAAGTTTGTGTCGTATATCTGGGTTCTTGCGGACATGAATATGATTATCTGTGGAAATATTGAAGCCAGTAGCACCACCGACTGGATGTTCAAATGTTGTCCGAAAGAATCCCTCACCGAAAAATTGTGAGAATAAATCATCTGCTTTCATGGAGAATGCTGATGTGTTTTCAGTTGGATCGATAGTAGCTGTTGAGGTTAGACCTTCTTCACCATATCTGTCATACATGGCTCTTTGTTGTTGATCCATTAGGATCGCATAAGCTTTTGTGATTACTTGAAACTTTTCTGTTGATTGTTGACTGTGGTTGTTCTTATCTGGATGCCATTTTAGGGCCATCAGCCTGAAGGCTTTTTTGATTTCAGATTCGGTAGCCTCTGGTGTAACTCCTAATGTGTCATATAGTCCTGTTTCCTTAGCCATAAGAGTGTATGTTGAATAATAAAATGTGATAATAAATAGATTTCAATAGAATATAATTAATTAACGTCCCTGAATTGCAATAATCTCAATAAACCAGTCAATCAGAAAGTAGCAGAGCAGTAAGTTGCGCTGGTGTGTCTTTTTAATACATAACACGTGGGTGGGATCTGACAATAACTAATGCGCAGAACTCGTTGCCACTATTAGCAAGTCTTAAAATCACACTAAAGCTCCGATTCGACACCTGCAAGTTTATTTATACTTGTGAGGTGAGTGACGAAGGGCAAAAAATAGAAAATCCAAAGATTCGATAGGATTCGATGTGTTCCCGGACCAAAGAAGCTTTCTCGGAATTGGCTAAATCGGGAAGTTCCGACCAATAACGTAAAAGTGTATTTGCGTCTTTGGGATGCCAGGATTTCGCGGTGGTTTCAGTGTATGACGTGGCAGGGTAGCACAGTGACTCAAGCATAGCGTACGACTACCTAGTAGCTGGATAGTGAGGGCGATCTTTGAAAAGGAGGATTCTTCCATCTTATTCCATATTTAATTGTCTATGCACTCTCAGGCAGAGTTTGGTTTTTTAGGTTTCGAATCTTCAAACTCAAAAGAAGGATGCGCGATTCGCGAATCTTTTTGTAGGCAGCCACCGGCTCGCAACCATTACCGATTCGGCGACCTTCAACCACGAGACATACGTAAAATTAATGAATTAGTTGGAGTTTAGCACACTTTGTGTTTCCATATCGCCACTGATAAATTTCAAAGAAACTGTGCATAGTCATGGTGCAGGTTACTTCACAGACCCCGTTGGTACTGGTTAACAACTTCCAAACACAACTGTGCACACTAGATTTACATGTCAGTCATCAGAAGTCAAATTTCAATGGTCAATTAACTATTGATTTGGTTAAAGATGAAAAGAAGGTTGATGGCAAGCAGGATTTTGAATTCATCTTGAACTCATCTGAATTAATTATTGTCAGTGCTATATTCACCACTTCTCAAAAAGAATCTAAAGTAGCGAAGGTCATCTATGACAGAACAAATGAACTAGCTCAGTTAGTTGTTGCAGATGCCAAATCATTATACGAGGAACCAACTTTATCATTATCAATCAAATACATCGGTAAGATTAATACCATAAAGACCTTCAGAGACTTTACAAAGGGTGTTTATAAGACCAATTACTTGGACGATAGAACGAACACAGCTACTAATTATGTCATTGCAACTCATTGTCAGGCATCATTTGCAAGATGTATCTTTCCATGTATTGATGAACCTGTCTCAAAATCAACTTTCAAATTGACCATCCACACCGATCCCAGATTCAAAGTTCTCTCAAACGCATCCGTTGAATCTAATTTTATTGATGAGGAAACCAATGTTCAGAATGTCACTTTTGAGAAAACTCCAGTCATGAATACTTCACTTTTCGGTTTTGTTATTGGTGATTTAGACTTTATCGAATCTAAAGTCACATTGAAGAACAAAACCATTTCATTGAGACTCTTCACTACAATCGGTGACATTTCAGGCGCTGCTTATGCTTTAGATATTGCCCAAAAGACGTTACCATTTATTGAATCTCAATTCGGTGTCGATTATCCATTATCTAAGTTGGATTTCATTGCATTACCATTCTTATCTGATGGTGCTATGGAGAATTTTGGTCTTGTTTGTATCCAATCAAACCATATTTTAATTGATTCATTGAATGATCGTGAAAAGAGTCAATCTATCAGACAGTTGGTGATCCATGAAATCATTCATCATTGGGTTGGTAATTTGGTGTCATTTGATGAATGGGATCACTTATGGTTGAATGAGAGTTTTGCTACCTGGTTTGCGTACTACATTTTATACAAGCTTGAGTTAGACGCTTCTGATGTGAAGATTTGGGAGGACGTTCAAACTAGTCGTGAGTTTGATAGTCTGATCACAGCTGACTCCTCAATTAATTCATTACCAGTTCTTGGTACCAAGAAGGATAAGTTAATCAGATCCACCCAGGATGCATTTGAAGTTCATGCCTATCAGAAAGGTATCCATTTCTTGAGAATGTTAGCTAATGTCTTTGAATCAAAAGATTTCAATGACGATTTGCCAACATTTACTGAGACCATTTCCAGATTCATCATCGAGAACAGATTTAAAGCAATCAAACCAATAGATCTATGGAAATTTTTAAGCGGTCACTCAAAGTTAGATCTCATCACTTTTACGCAATCATGGTTGCGTCTTCCTGGTTTACCAATCTTATCAGTTTCAATTGATGGTGACAACAAAATTGAGATTGTTCAAAACAGATATCTTGCAGAATTCAATGCCATCGACCAGCAGTTGGAAAATGTCCCATACCATGTCCCATTAGCAATCAAATTATCCGATGGTTCTGTTACTAATCAAATCTTGATCGATAGAAAGTTGGTCCTTCAGGATATCAAAGTCGAAGAGTTTGTCAAATTGAACACCAATAGAACAGGATTGTACATCACCCAATACAATGATTCGAAGTTCATTGATAATCTGATTTCAAATCTTGAAAAGTTGTCAACCATTGACTTAGTTGGTATTATTTCAGACTTGAGTCAAGTTATTGGTCATGATACTCATCACAATGAAACTGCAGTGATCAGTGTGATCAAATTAGCAGAAGCTCTGATTGACCAGAAAGATTTAAACTTCACAGTTTTGAAACACGCCTTGAATGAATTACAAGTCATTCAGGATTCTTTCAAACTATTCATCGATTCGTCCAAATACTCAACATTCGAGAATTGGTTAACTTCACTAAACTTGAAACTTTTCAATAAGTTACAATGGAATACTGATCTATACACTGAATTATCATCAGCTGAATTAGAATCCAGGAAGTCGATTCTCACAATTGGTATCAAATCGAAAGAAATCTCAAACACATTATCCACATTGTTCAAGAACTTACTTCATGGCCCGAACAACTCAATTCCTTCACTATGGCTTGAACCAGTTCTTGCATCCACCGCATTAACAGCATCAACTTCAACATGGAAGAAAATTCTTGAACTGACTAAACAACCAGGAGAGACAGTGAGTCATGTCATCAATGGAACGCAGATTGATATTCAACATGGCGCATTGAATGCTATTGGTTATACCAAGGATCAAGCTTTAGTCAGACGTGTGTTGAACTTCGTTAGAGACAATAGTGATTCTAATTTGATTGAGTTAGGATTGATTGGATTACAGAACAACCACGATGAGAATTCCACTACTTTGTGGGACTGGTTCAAATTGAACTATAATCAATGGGCTTTGAAATCTACGAGAGCCGGTACTGAGAGTGCTGCTAATATGAAGAAGACGTTAAAGGGCATTACTATTGTTGTCTTTAGTTGGATGAATAGTGAAAGAGAGCAAAAATTGATTGATAATTTTGTTGCTGATAAGTTAAAGACATTACCAAAACATGACCTGGAAGAAACTTTGGAATTGGTTCGAACTTCACAATCCGAAAAGAGGAAAATCTCTGAATCATTTGAAGAAGTTTTGAAAGCATCTAATTGTAAATAGTGAGCTGCATACTACAAAGGATTGTTAATAGATATATGCATATATGATTACTTCATTAAAAAAGTCTATAAAAACATGTAAACTCTAAATCAGTGAATTTGGGAGATGACTGAGCTTACATCAACCAGCAATTGTTCCAAACTATCAAACATAGCCTGTCGCGTAGGACTCAATGAAGAATATGTCAGATTACTACTAATACTCTCATTTCTCAACTCATCATCAGTAACTGGTTCATTGATATCCTCATCACTGTAATTTCCCCCCTGCAAATGACATACAGTAGAACCATTATCACTTGATGAAGACTTGTTCTTTGGTGGAAACTGAGCAGACCCTTGTAGTCCAGTATTCATAAAGAATCCAGTATCAACTGAACTTCCAGCAGTAGTTATCGATTTGCAACTTTGACGCTTGTCTTCTGTGGATCTGACCAATGATTGTTTTTCTTCGCTTTTCTTCATATCTTCATATTTATCCCTCATGAGATTAGGCTGACTTGAATGTGCCAATCTCCATGTTATTCTACCACAGAGAACTCTTCTCAGGTATAGATTCCATAATGCATTAACCCTTTGATCTCTGAATTTGGTAGGAAGGGATCTAGTCCGTACGATTGTTGGATGTTTGACTAATGGCACTGTGTCATATTTGTTGAAGTAAGGTCTTGGGATCTTGTACTCTGGTAGGACAACTATCTTCTTTTTATATGGAGTTTTCAGTTTCTGTAGTTCTTGATCTAATCTAGCTTCTGCGTTTGTGATAACTGAGTTCTTACCATTGGAAGGGTTTGGTGTGTAGACAATGATGTTATTGTTGGAGTCAAATGTGATGGCTTTTTTGGTAGCTATCAGCTGTGGATTGATCTTGATGAGTTCTTTATGAGCGACTTCATATGTATGGACAATTTGATTAAGGAGAAGATCTCTAGACATGCTTGCGTCAACATTAATGTAATCCATAGTGGCTTTCAATTCCACGCTGTTTCTGTATTTACCACATCTGGACCTCTTTCTCTTTGGTCCATTCACTGGATAAAAGAATTGGTTGTTGATTTCTTTGACATTGGCCATGAACCTTCTTCTGTTTCTCTTGATCTGTTTTGACCTTTTCCTCGTTATCATGGAATGTGAATGATGTGACACAGTGGATACTATACTTGGCTCAACACCCTCATGGTTGAATGGGATATGACTACTAGGGACTCTTCTATGGATATGCTCAGATCCTCTTTGTCTGTTTGGGGTCCCTACGTCCTCTTGAGAAGGTAGTAGTTTTCCTCTATTCGCTAGATCTTTGATCGACGAAATGCTAGGATACCGCCTATGACCATGGCTTATAATACCAACTGGATTGTGTATCTGACTGGATGTTGTGTAACTGACACTGTTGTCCACGATCACCATCTTCTGATCTGGGTATCTTGCAGTCGATATGATGATGGAGGAGCAAACCAAAATAAAGAAGAATATAGAGATTCAAAAAGACAAAACTTTTCAGGAACACTAAAATTGGCACACAGGTGATAAACTGGCATGCCAGAGTCCCCTTAATTAAAAACGGTCTGCATTTCCTTCTCAAAAGTATGTATGAGGATGGCTGGTTATACCCAAAAATGAGGAGCATAAGACTGCATATTAACCGGGCATTAGAATCACATGCAGCACGTGACAAAATGGTTGGGAATGGCGAAACCCCCGTAATTGGTCACTGCTTTAAAACTTTGGAATTTTGAACCTTTTGTTGACGTGTGATTTTTTGGTCTGAAGCACCTAAAAGAAGGAATTACAACCCGAATTCAACAAAAATGGACAAATTAAAAGAAGTAAGTGTCATTTGGAAAGTCAGGGTGTATCCAGAGCGTGCTGTTCTGGGTCAATTTGGGCGCCTGGTGCTTGTTTTCTGCTGGGAATGTTGTTGTTGATCCATTCATTGTTTGGTTTTTTTTGTTTGTTTTGGGATCAAGATCCAGCTAAAAAAAAGGAGGCAATGGCGACAACAGCAATTTGGCACATAGAAGCTTCAATTGGCGCGTACTTTAACTACATTGATCATACTGATTGCTAACAGACATACAGAAATTGAACAACTTGAAATTAGACGCTGAAAAATGGCAAGAAAAGGCTGATGAATTACAAGTCAAAATCAAGGAACTAGAACAGGAAAACTTGGACAAAGATAACAAAATTCAATCCCTAACCAGAAACAACCAAACTTTGGAAGAACAATTAGAAGATTTGGAAAACAAAGTCAGCGAACACAAAACCGCTGCAGAAGAATCTTCTTCATTGAAATCACACAATGAAAACTTCACCAAGAAGAATCAACAATTAGAAGAAGAGTTGGAAGAATCTGATAGAAACTTGAAAGAAACCACTGAAAAATTACGTGAAACTGACTTGAAAGTTGAGCAATTAGAAAGAAAAGTTGCTTCCTTAGAAAGTGAACGTGAAGACTGGGAAAACAAATACGAAGAATTGAGCGAGAAATACAACACCGCCAAAGCCGAATTGGAAGAGATCTCAGCTCAATTGGAAGCGTTCTAACTGGAAGGTCTGGATACCAAGTTTTGTTTCAAAGTCATACTTATTTCAGTTTTCCTCTCAAATCGTCGTCTTTTGCAAATGATCTGGCGGACTGGCTTGTTAATTTTGTTGGCGTTGCGTAAGATTGTTGGCAAGCTTTGACTGGATGTCGACTCGTCATTACCATTTTTGAATTTTTATCCTGTGAGCCGTTTGGTTATATATTTTATACTAGTGCTAATTATTATTATGTCGTTGTAGAACTATCTAGATTAGTACGATGAAGAACCGTTATGGAGAACCGTTATGGAGAACCTTTGTTTATCTTCAATAGTGCATACTGAAAGTTACGCACGGTTTCCACCTAGAATTGTGCAATATCTATGGCAACGCTAGTATTTTCGGTACTAATCAGCGTAAATTTCAGCGGCACTAGGACAAAGTCTGTCGCGAAAAAGAGAACGATCAGAACATTGTAAAAAACAACAAAACAAGACAGTTGGAACTGGTACTCCAAAGGTTTCTGAAAGTCGCTTGAAATGTCCGACAACTACTGGCTCAACGACCAGCTCAGAAACGACGATGGCAGCGGAATGGTAGGCCGAAACTCCGTCAGCAATGGCAATGGAAACAACCCTGACGACCTTTCCTCGTTTCTCAACTATCTAGATGGAGAAGCTACTTCTTTGGCAAACAGTTCTGGAAACAATAATAACAACAATCTAAGCCGTGCTGGAAGTGCCACTTCATTGAACCAGCAACAGCAGCCATTATTCAACAATGAACAGCCGCATGGTATGCAGCAGAATACTGGTTTCAACAGTGCAGGTAGCCTTACACCTCAAGCTATTTTGAATCAACAGTTGCAGCATCAACACCAACAACCTCAACCTCAACCTCAACAGCAAGGATTCAATACCCAGAGACCAGATATGATGTCTGGTAGTGGGTCTGACTTCAAGGGTAATGATGCTAATGAACTCATACAGTCATTGTTGAGTGAGAGAAATAGTCAACCTTCAAGTCAGCAGAATCAACAACAACAACAACCTCCTCCACCCAATCAAGGGTTTCCTCTTTCTGTGTTTTCTCCAAACATGCAGGGTCAGACTATTTCATCTCAAGGGCAACAACCAAACAGTCAAAGTCCCTCTCTTGCTGGCACACCTCAATTCAACAACAATGCACCAATTGACAAAGCTGCAATGATAGCTGCATTACAACAACAGACAAATCAAAACCAACAGAGGTTTCAACAACAGTTCTTACAACAGCAGCTCCAGCAACAGCAGCAACAACAACAACAGCAGCAGCATCAATCTCCAAATATGCATACAACAACTATCAGTCAACCTCAGCCACAACAACAAGCGTTTCAACAGCTGCAACAGCAACAACAACAAACTATGAGATTGCAGCAGATCCAGCAACAGCAGCAAAGACAAAGACAGCAGCAAGCACAACAAGCTCAGCAGCAAGCCCAACAACAGGCTCAGTTAAGACAGCAGCAAAACTCTGTTCCTCCAACTCCTGTTCAAGCTTCAAAATCTCCAGTTGTTCAGAATCAATTCAATCAAAATCAGTTTATGAACAATAACAATAACAATGGTCCTAATGTTATCAGATCCCAAATCTCTCAGCCACCAACGCCTCAGAATCCAAGTTTCAATCAACAACAACCAAATCAACCAACCCAAGGCCCTGGCCCTCAAGGTCAAAATCTCACCGCCGAACAAATGGAGAATAAGAGAATTCAACAGCAATTGAGTAGTATCCAAGTTGAACTATTTATGAGAACCTTGACTGAATTCATGAAGAATAGAGGTACTCCAGTTACTTCAGTTCCCGTTGTTGGTGATAGAAAGATCCATCCATTCTTCTTTTATGCAGTTGTTGCAAGATTAGGTGGTTCTCAGAATGTTTCAAGACAAGATCAATGGGGATTTGTTGCTCAGAAATTAGGTTTACAGGTCGATCAGAATCCTTCACTTGTTGGACAATTGACTAAGACTTATGTTGATTATCTATTGCCTTTTGAACAGTACGCTGCTACTCCTGATGGTCAGAGAGATTTACAGAACAGAAGAGCCATCATTCAGAAACAACAGGAAGCCATCTTGAGATCGCGCCAGACCAATCCAGGCCAAGGACAAAGTTCAGCACCAGGCCAAAGTCAGATGCCTATTAACCCAGCAGCTCAAGCCACGTTCAACCAACAAGTCGGCCAACAACAACAGGCTCAACCTCCACAACAACAGGCTCAGACCTTTGCGCCAACAACAATCTCATCAACACCTCAAGTTACACCAGCATGCCAACCACCTCAACAGAGTCAACCTCCAACTCCAGCATTGCCTCAGAGTGCAGGTACAAGTAGATCACCATTGACTCATCCACCTCAACGTACGCCACAACATGTTCAAAGACAGCTGAGTTCTTCTCAAAAAGGCTCAGGCAACAACTCCCCACTTGTTGGTGATCCAAAGAGTTCTAATGCAGATAGTTCATTTGCACAGCCACAACCACAACCTCCATCATCATCAACCCCACCACAACCGCAAGAACCTTCACAACCTACATTAATTAGAAATTACATCCCTGAGCAAAGACCAATCGAACATCATGCTGGCTATGATGCTAAGGCGTTATCTCATTTGGGTGAACAAATAGATACATCTAAACCCATCTTTCTATTTGCTCCTGAATTAGGTACTATTAACATTCATGCTTTGACTATGAGTTTGGAATCTGGTATCACTTCTGAGATCAATTCTGCATTGAATACATTGTTGGTTACTTCTGCTGATAGTGGGTTATTGATTCAACTGCCTGAATGTCCTGAATTCTTGGAGGCCATTAGTCTTTTGGCATTGGATGTGTTAGATAAACTATTAAGTGGCAGCGAAGCCGTTATGAAGAATGCTGAAGATGTTCAAGTTGCCCAATTTCCGGAGATATTTTCTAGTGGTGATGCTAGAATTGATGAGGTTTTCAAGAAGTATGCAGGAAAGTCAGATGATGCTCATACTATTGAAGTTAAGATAGATTCATTCAGTGGTGACCCAGCTGAAGTTGCTATCAAATCTGAAGATATTGCTGACTTGAATACTGCGGATGCTGAAATGATTGATGTTGATGAACCCATTGAATCATTCAATCAGTCCCAGACTGAAGCTGCAGAACCAAGTGCTGCAGTCGACGTCCAGAATTTTGATCGTTTATGTATTCCTCCATATTTGGACATGCTTGCTTCTATTCGCTCAGAAACTGAAGATCCATTCAGTAAAGTTCATACCAGAACAGCTGATGACCCACAAGTCCTATTAGTTGATCAATTGACTACTATCACCATGATTATTAGAAACATCTCATTCAATGAAGGCAATTCTTTGATGTTGGCTAGGTGCAATTTCTTGAAAGACTTCATTACTAAGTTGGTTTTCAGCATTGCCTCTCAACCAGAGAAGTTCGTGTTCACTAGAAGAAGATTGAGCTTCTTGAAAGATTCATTGATTATTTTGATGAACGTTGCTCATTTACTACATCTAAGAACCTACAATGATGCGTTAGCTATTCTTATGTTGGTGTTAACTTTTGGTGCTGAAGAACCAGAATCCAAAGACCTTGAATTCCCAGAATACATTCCTCAATTCCATAAATATCAAGCTCATGCTGTTGATGTGTTGGCTAAGTTATTGGTCCGTGATCCACCTAATAGAGGTTTGTTCGCTGCTGTTTTGGTTGGTACCTATGATCCAAACTCAAGTCCTGCTGAAGTTCAAGAGAATCAAAATTTGGTTGAGAAGTTCATAGAATCTGATCTATATAAGAGTGAAGACTTCACATTAATTACCAGATTATTCAAGTTTTTGGTCTCTGTTTTGCCATTGAATGCTATTAATCCCGCTGTTTCCGTTGCTGAAAGGGATTCAGTCGTTTTGCAATCATTGATTTCCTTGATATTGATTGCTGAAATGTTACCAAGTGAAAACCTCAAATCAAACATTCCATTGAATTGGTTGAAGAGTAAACAATATATTGGTGATGGGTTAACAAAATTAGGTTTAACACTTGCTGCTATCCCATCAAAATCAGAAAACGATGTCTTCAGACTAATCTCATCAAGATCGATTACATTAGTGAACACATTGATCCAGAAGGCATTTGATTATGTTGGAACCCATAATGGTAATCTGAACGAGTTCGCCACACTGAAGTTACATTTACCTTCACACACTGTTGTTGGTGCATTATTAGCATCATTAGATCATAACACTTTGAATCCAATTTTGAAGCTTTATGAGCATTTGAAAAGGGCAGACCAGTCTGTTGTTGAGAGTCAACTAATATGAATCAAGTACGAAGATCTGTTTCCCCTGTTATGTTTACGTTTACATTGTTTTGTATTATATGTTTGGGCCATTTATAAAAATATATAGCATCTGTGTCTAATCATTCAATGTAGTTTTCTTGAAGATATGAGTAGATCTTAGGGCCCAGGGTATCACCTATCAATGATGTCAACTTCTGTTCATTCATCGATGTCAGCTTCTTGATATCTTTGACCTTCTTCAGAACTGTGTATTGATCAACATTCGTGATCCCAGGAATATTTTGAAGGACGTTGATAACAGCAAGATCACCAGAAACTTCATGTTCACCACCTCTTGAGGCAGATTTATCCTTGGTACCAGTGTTAACAGCTTTCAACACATCTGGCTCTTCTCTCTGTGCTTTCAACTCTAAAAACAATTCAGCAGTCTGGTATGGAGAAGAAGACCATAATATTCTCAGCTTTGGATACTTGATAACCAGAGCTGCTATATTCATTTGAATCTCTTCTTGCATTCTGTTGGATGATGTTGGATGTGGAGCCTTGATTGAATTTGGTCTCATTCTAGTTTCTGAGAATGGTTCTAATGAAAATGACTCATTGTCATCAAATTCAATCAGCAAGACAGGAATCTCGTAATATTTAGACATTCTTGCTGCTTGCTCGTACAACCTTCCACTTTTGAAACTTCCAACCAAATCAGAAATAGACTTTCTTTCAACACAGACCCTTGGCGTAAGGATATAATCACCCACTGTTAACATACATGGAACAACCTTGAGACCAATTCTGTATAAGAGGCCAGGAAGTGGAGCTCTAAATTCTCTGGAATCAACGATAACCATCGACTCATCTGATGAGTTTCTGAAAGTGGAACCACCTGCGATTCTACTGTTCATCACTTGTGCTTTTCTAACCTTGAATTTTGAGAAATCCTCATCAGTTTCAAAGAATGATGGAAGTTTTGACTTTTCTCTGATCAGCTTGGTAAATGCTTCCTTCTCCTTTCTGATTATTGTTAAGTATTTTTGTTCTTCAACAGAGTCATTATAATACATGAAGTAAGTCTTTGCTGGGTGATGTCTGTGCACAGCCTGATACACCTCAACTCTTCGAATAAATGGCAAATCTGGATCATACATTACGATGAATGATGGCATCAGTTCTTCCAGAAGTTCATTGTCCAGTTTGTTATTATATCGTGCCACAATGATCTGATTTTCTCGGTCAATATACTCATAATCTTCATACGTGACTTGTTCCATGCGTATTTCTTCCTCCTGTTCTTCTTCATCACCAACATCAAGAACATCATCATTTTCATCATCCATTGCTAACTCAAAAAGCTCCATTTCAACATCCTCCTTATTCATTTTGGATTCAATATCACCTTCACCATCGACTGTTTTACTCATCAATCTACCAACCTGTGCAACAGCAGCATTGCCTCTAGTTCTTCTTCGTGTTGTAGTAATAGCACCCTTAGCGAAGGCTCTTGAGATGGATAATTGTTGGTCTTCGTTCTCTTTCTTATTTGCATCCTTTATTTTAGTAGTGATAACTTGGTTGGCCTCTTTTGCATCAAGATAACGTTGAAGTTTATTCATCATGTACTTTCTGAAACTGAACGATTTTGGCTTTGTCTTGATCTCTCTCATTGATGATATTAGATAAATCAATTGTTGACGAACTTTTGCATCAGCACACATTATCAGAGTTGGACCTTTCTTTGTACTATTCAAAGATCTTTCAATAGTTATATCATCCAAAAGAATACCCAATTGTTCCCACTTTGGTTGTTCTTCTAAAGTGTATTCATCTTTCTCAAACACTCTTCTCTTAGCATACGTAATAACTGCCTGTGATTCATCAGCCATTAACCATGGTGATTCATTGTTCTTCTTATCAATGGTTGATTTATTAGCTTCAAGTACTAGTTGGATAGTTTCATAGAAGTCAATGGCATCATAGGAGATTAAACATTTCAGTAGATCTTTCAAAAGCTTGATATCTTTAACTAATTGTTTAGAATCAAAAGAGATTCTATGCCAATGTGGATCAAGAATAACATGAATCGATTGAAGAAACTTTGCGTCTAATGCGTTCTCAATTGACCAGTATTCAATAGCTAGCGTAGGATTTTTTCTCTTCAATTCATCAATACATTTTTGTAAACATGCCATCAACCCAGTCTGAATTTGTTTCATAGGTTCCGTCATCACAACTCTGATTTCAGTTACTGGATCAAGATCCTTGATAAGTAGTGACGATGTCACTTCAATGTGGAAACGAGGCCACAGTAAAACTTTCCTCAGTCTCAGTGCTTTCAAACTCTTATGTAATGGAGTGAACCCGGTAGCAAACTCCTCAACGGAATCAGAAACTGCTTTAATGAACCCCCATTTGTTCTTCTGTCTGAACATATGAGCAATGAATGATTCATTGGATATGTCATTGATCTTCTCAGCATGTAGCACCACTAACCCAGTGACTTTTGAAACGTTCAAAATACCTGACAAGATATCAACAATCAATATTCTAGAAGTAACTGAAATAACACCACCTTTTCTATAAATCTGTTGACGTTTATCAGCAGTGAAATGATCACTCGTTATAACAACAAACGATCTGTCTTCATTATCATTATCATTTTCCAACCATGCAAGATCATTCAACTCTTCGCTGATCTTGTTGTTCTCCTCTTCTGTAGCACTCAGCAGTAAAACCAAACCTCTCTTCTTAGCACCCATGACTGTAGCTGGTGCACTCAACGTATGTAGCAAATTTGCAACAATAGGTTCCAAACCCAGACCCTTCCCCAGTATCAGCAAAGAATCATCGGATATCAGATCTTCCATGACCAATTGTTGGAAATGCAGCGGTAGATTCAGTGTGATTTCAATTGGTTCTAGTGTCTCCGGTTCATTTTCCTTGAGGATCAGAGGGTATTCCACATCTTCGTCACTGACTTCATCATTTGCGTTTATGTCATCTCTATTGTCTTCTTCTTTGTCATGTTGCTTTTCTTCTGGCTTGTCATCATCTCTTATACCGTTAAACTCAAGCACGATCTTATCATCATCATCGTCATCATCATCAGGGACAAACAGTGACATGTTTCTAGCCCCAATAAGCGAATAAGTACAGTTGAATTAGATAATGAAAGAGGAAGGCAAGTAAAAGCTGGTACAACGTTGAATTCCGGCCTTGATATCCCACCCCACATGACCGATGCCGGAACTCATCGACAAACGAAGTAAAGAAACAGAATTCTCATGTGAATAAATAACACTGAATCTCATACAAATTTTTTCATACTTTGATATTTCCGCTTGTTTCCAGTTGATCTGAATAACATTGTTTGAAGAATCCAATTTATTTGCAGCTGCTATTGAAATATTTTCCATTGAGATCGAAATTGTTACAAAATGAGTACTATCAAGGAAAAGATCAATAGCTTAAAGAAAGACGAAGTGTTTATCTCACTTGAGTTTTTCCCTCCAAAGACCGAAACCGTGAGTTTGTCCACACAGCAGTAGCCATCATTACATGCATGGCCTAGTATACTAGACCCAAATACTAACTTTTTGCCAGGGTATCAGAAATTTACTCTCCCGTATGGAGCGTATGTCTGCATTGAACCCATTATTCGTTACAATCACATGGGGTGCAGGTGGTTCCACAGCTGAAAAGACGCTTTCGTTGGTCTCTACCTGTCAAAAGGAATTAGACCTAACGACATGTATGCATTTGACCTGTACCAATACAGATAAGAACATCATTGATGATGCGTTAAAGAAAGCTAAAGACGCTGGAGTTCGTAATATTTTAGCATTGAGAGGTGATCCTCCAAGAGGAGAAGAGTATTTGATTGAGAATTCTGGGGATTTCAAACATGCTGTTGATTTAGTCAAGTATATTAGAGCTCAGTATGGGGATTATTTCAGTATTGGTGTTGCTGCTTATCCTGATGGTCATTGTGAAGGTGCTGATAGTAGTGAACAGAATTTTGAAAAAGATTTACCATTCTTGAAAGAAAAGATTGATGCTGGTGCTGATTTTGTTATCACTCAGTTGTTTTATGATGTCGAACGGTTTTTGAATTTTGAAAAGAAAGTTAGAGAATTTGTTCATCCAGATATTCCAATATTACCTGGTCTGATGCCAATTAATACGTATCAATTATTCCACAGAGCTGCTAAATTATCACACACTTCTATTCCAAAGAGCATCTTGGATCAATTCCCAGAAAATATTCAAAATGATGATGATAAAGTTAAAGCTATTGGCGTCGATATCTTGAAAAACATTATCCATCAAATCTTTTCAAGAACCAATGGTAGAATCAGGGGGTTTCATTTCTATACTTTGAATTTAGAAAAATCTATTGCTCAAATAGTCGAACAATCTAGTTTGTTAAGCAGAATCATTGAAAGCAATTCTGGTGATGAAGATGTCATTATGGAAGATGATGAATTAGAAGAGGGTGAAGTTGTCCCAATCAAGACCAAGAAACAAAGAACAACAAGTTTAAACACATCAAACAAAGTCATTGTCGACAAGATCAGAAAGGATTCTCAGGATTTTGAAAAAGCCAGTGATTTCAAACTGTCTGCCCCATCCAAGAAGGAAATCATTGCCATCTCTTCAGGTGAAGGTACTTTAGGTAGAGATGCCACATGGGATGATTTCCCAAACGGAAGATTTGGTGATTCCAGATCTCCAGCATATGGTGAAATTGACGGGTATGGGCCATCTTTGAAAATCGCAAGTAATAAAGCTTATGAATTATGGGGTTATCCAGTTGATGCTCAAGATATTTCAAAAGTGTTTATTAACTATTTGGAAGGCAGAATTGATGCATTGCCTTGGTCTGAATTAGGATTGAGTCCTGAAACTGCTATTATTCAAGAAGAATTAATCCAATTGAATGAAAAGAAATTCTTCTCATTGGCTTCACAACCTGCTACTGATGCAGTTAAATCAACAGATAGAATCTTTGGATGGGGTCCAAAAGGTGGTTATGTTTATCAGAAAGCATTTGTTGAGATTTTTGTTTCTAAAGAAGTCTGGAACTCAAGCTTGAAGAGCAAATTAGAAAATGATCCAAATGCCAGTTACTACTTAGGTGATGCTCAAGGAAGCTTTGAAACGTCATTGAATCCAAAATCTTCCAATGCTGTGACATGGGGTGTTTTCCCAGATCGTGAAATCTTACAAACAACTATCATTGAAGAAGAATCATTCAAAGCATGGAGAGATGAAGCGTTTAGTATTTGGCTGGAATGGGGAAAACTATACAAGAAGGGATCACCGAGTTATGAGTTGATCAGAAACGTCCATCAGAATTATAATTTGATCACTGTTGTGTATCATGATTATCGTAATGAGGGGGGTTTATGGGAATTATTGTTGAGTTGAATGAATGCTGATGGTGTATAGATTTTGTACTTATGAAAAGGTTTGTTCATTGGAATCATGCTTCAATGTTCTGTATCTGTTCTTTAAGCAACGCGATATGCCTCTCCGCCAGTTTGTGGTTCCATTCAGGTACAATCCCACCAAGGTACTCCACCGTGGCTCGCGTCATTGGGATGACACCTTCCTCCATTTCACAATCTTTCTTCAACAACATCTTTGATCCCAATTGTATCGGAAACCCACTCTTCAAATTCTTAGAGCTCAAAAAACTCAACTTCTCCAATTCAATAGCATAGCATAAATTCCCAGATGTGTCCTGCACGGTCAATTTAAAATATTGGTTGGCATTCGTCTGTGCGGTGATGTTATTGTTGGCGATGGGCTGTTGATCAGCCTCCACATCGACATTTCGCACAATTCTCTGACCAGCATATCGTTGTCTGTCGGCACCCACACTTTCTATGTCATTCATCGCCAGTAGTTCATCCAGCTGTACTGATTTGGAGGAGGAAATATTCTCAAGTGACACGATCTGGACGAGGACTTCCTCTGGTAACGATGTGGTTACTGATCCATCCGGAAGTGAACGACTGGCTGCGCATTGGGCACGTTGTGAACGCGGGTCTGGCGGGAAACTGAGCGCATTCAGAGGAACCTTGGCGATATCTGCTGTCGTGAAGAGTGTGCTGTGTGTCATTTGGGCGACTTTTTATGGGAAGATTCGAATGTTTCGAGCTTCTTTGTTAGGTTTGCGATGAGTTAGAGATTTTAAAAAAACATCAACAAAATCAAAATCAACTTGGTTTCTCTAACTTCAACCACACAAAACACCAATCCCTTTCACACCATCCAGACCATGATCTACTCGCTCTACATCATTAACAGGGCCGGTGGGCTCATCTACCACATAGACTTCCGTCCAGGCCTCAACAGACTCTCCGCCAACGAATACCTAATGCTAGCAGGAACGGTCCAAGGTGTCTTTGCTATCGTATCCAAGATCACACCAACTGCACTCAAACTGAAAGGAGGTAACAGCAACGGTAGCACACAGGAAAAATCAGGACTCAGGGCCGTTGAGACTTCCGCATTCACGATGTTCATTTCGCAGACAATCACAGGGGTTAAGTTTCTGCTGATAGCGTCACCTTCAACAGATGATATAGATAGGGCCATTGAAGCAGCTGATACAGTGTTACAGAAGGTTTATTGTTTGTATTCGGACTATGTGATGAAGAATCCGTTTCATTCATTGGATATGCCAATTAGAGCACTATTGTTTGATAGAAAAGTATCGGAGTTGATAATGAGTATATGAGGTGATTGGCTGGATATGTAGAAATCAAAACATGTATAAAAGGGGCACATAATATAGAAACAGAGTTTCTAATTTAATGAATTTGAATTGAATAACTTAGCCACCATACGAACAGTAAGTGGAAAATGGCATGATTTAATAGTTAATACTAGATGCCTGAAGTCTCGAATACCTTAGTGATCGTTGAAGTCACCCGTCAACAATACATACTACAGACCAAATATATAGCCTATGCTACACGGATCTACCAATAACAAGCTATCGTTACTGAAAAGCCTTTTGAATCCAACCTACAAATCTGTTTTTAAAAGCATGGAACAAAATCATGAATCATTCATATTTCTCTGGCTAAACCTATAATTTGTTATCACGATGAACTTTGGTGATGAATTTACCAGTGTTCACACCTTTGAACAAACCAGTCCATAATTCAGGAACTTTCTTAAAGTTATCACCAGAGCCATCAACAACGGTTTCTTTGAACTTCGAGAATTCTAATTTGCCAGATTGGAATTCTTTGATCAAATGACCAACAATCTTTGGGAAATCCGGAATATCGTCAACTATAACCATACCTCTAATAATCAATCTCTTAGTGATAACAGCAGCATAGTTTGAGAAGTTGAATGGAGTACGTGAGTTATAAGAAGCAATAGCGCCGACTTGAACGACAGTAGCGAAATCAGCCAAGTATGGGAATGCCTTATTCAAAATCTCACCACCAACTTGATCAACGAAATAATCAATCAAATCAACACCAACTGCCTTTTTGAAGTCTTCATCATATGAAGCAGATTTATAATCAACAACAACGACTTTATCACTTAATGATTCAACGAATTTTACCTTTTGAGCACCACCTGCAACAGCAATGATTTTCTTTGGTTTGAATAACCTGTCCAAGATATGAACTAAGACAGAACCAACAGCACCTGCAGCACCTGTGACCAGCCAAGTCTTACCTTCTTCTTCAGGTTTAGAACCAGAATATTTGAATGCTGCTAAGTAAGCAGTGATAGTTGTGGAACCAAAGACAGAAATATAATGAGTCAATGAAGACACTTTAGTTGGGTCTAACACGGTGACACTTTGATTATCAGCAATGATGTTATGAGTAGTCCAACCAACTGGAGCCTGAATTAAATCCCCATCTTTAATTCTATCAGATTTTGATTTTATGACTTTAGCAATACCTCTTGCTGGAGCTGCGTTTCCTAACGGAGTCACTGGAAGGTATGATTTATAAGGGGTAAACCAACCCTTTTGTGCCGGATCATTGGATAAGTATAACGTTTCAAATAATAACTCACCATCTTTTAATAAGTCTGGATCTTCAGAGTCATATTGCTTGGTGATGTATGTGAAGTTTGCGTTTGGTGAACCATAGTCTAAGTTGAGATCAGTTGCGAAGTCTGCGTATTTGGTAAGTAAGAATTGTTGAGCTTGGATCTTGACCATTTTAAGAGGATTTTGGTGTTCAATTGAGTGATTTGGGAATCAATGAATCCAGCTGCTGTCAGGGAATTTGTTGCTTTTATAGCTTTCGATTGCACTGTTTAATTAGGAAATCAGCCACGGCAGAAAAGGACGGTGTGTGGAGAAAAACTCCGGGCGGATTTAAAAAGCACATAGGCGGATTTTGTAGGCAGGAGGATGTAGGTTGGACAGGCGAGTGAATGGCCGTCTTGCGAGAGTGTGGCGAAGACAAGGTGGATTATGAGAAACAGTGTGGAATATTGGAGCAGTTGTTTTGGGCCATTTGCTATTGTAAGGTTTTGGGAACATTTTGTGAAAAGTAATTGGTCGATGTGTCAATTTATGGGTATGCAACATTCTAACAGATGGCTTTAATTTCGCCCGATTTATGATGTTTTTGTGGTCTTGCCTGATCTTGGTACTTCATACTTATAATGCTCTATCGACAAGCCATCGACAGCCTTTACCAAGTTCCAACCTCAGAAGAGCACCAAAGGCCCTACAATTTTCAATATCCTCATGGAAACAAAATTCACCCTTCACCCTGTATAACATCCTACAGCTAGTAAAATTCTGAGCTTCTCTATGATATAGATAATAGCACCCAGAATCAATACCCTTCTCAGTATAAGCCCTTAGTCTTATCAGAAAAAAACCCTCTCCCAGTCCAAATGGTTATGCAGTCACTGATCTTTCTGAGTTCGGTTAATTCATTTTTTGACTCATTCGGAAAAAGTGCAGGCAGAAGTTGAAGTTGAACTCTTAACCAAACACACTCAATTCCACCGCAATCCCCCATAAATCACACAATGGTCCACGCATTTTCCTCCGTCCCAAACATCCCAACTGACGCCGTCTTTGCCTTAAGGGCCAGATACTTGGCCGACTCCAACCCAAAGAAAGTCGATTTGGGTATTGGTGCATACAGAGACGAGAATGGTAAGCCATGGATCTTACCTTCTGTCAAGGAAGCTGACAAGTTAATCCACGAAGACCCAGACTTCAACCACGAATACTTGGGAATCACTGGTTTTGAACCATTTGTTAAAGCTGCTGCTAAAGTTGTCTTAGGTGAGAACTCCCCGGCTTTAAATGAAGACAGAGTTGTCTCTATCCAGTCTTTATCAGGTACCGGTGCTTTACATATTGCTGCTAGACTCTTAAAGAACTTCTACACTCAATCACAAACCGTCTACTTATCTAACCCAACCTGGGGTAACCATTTCCCATTATTTGAAACCCAGGGTTTGAAAACTGCCACTTACGCGTACTGGAACCCAACTGCCAGATCCTTAGACATTGAAGGTTACTTGAAGGACATCAAGAATGCTGACGAAGGTTCAATCTTTGTGTTACATGCCTGTGCCCAAAACCCAACTGGTTTAGATCCAACTAGGGATCAATGGAAACAAATATTTGCTGCTTTGAAAGAAAAGAACCATTTACCTATCTTCGATTCAGCATACCAAGGCTTCGCATCTGGTGATCTGGATAACGATGCCTGGGCCATCCAAGAAGGTGTCAAGACTTTAACCACTCCAATAATTGTCACTCAATCATTTGCTAAGAATGTCGGTTTGTACGGTGAAAGAGTTGGTGCTTTCCATTTAATATTACCAACTCCAGAAAACAAAGATCCTATTTCAGCTCAATTGAAAGGTTTCATGAGATCAGAAGTCTCTACTGCCCCAGCATACGGTGCTAAGATTGTTGCTAAGATCTTAAACACTCCATCTTTGAGAAAACAATGGGAAAAGGATTTAGTTACCATGAGTAGCCGTATTTACAAACAAAGAGTTGCATTAAAAGATCTTTTGGTCAAATTAGAAACTCCAGGTAACTGGGACCACATTGTTAAACAACAAGGTATGTTCTCATTCACTGGTTTGACCAAAGAACAAGCTACTGAATTAGAAACTAAATATTCTGTTTACTTGTTGGGTTCTGGTAGAATCTCAATCGCTGGTTTGAATGAACACAACATTGAGTATGTTGCCAAGGCTATTGACTCTGTTGTTCGTCATGGATCCAAACTATAATTCACGGCTGATTGATGGTAGCCACTATACGATAATATATAACCTCTTTTGATTGAAATAACAGTAAATTACTAGGATGCACCACTTTAAAGTTTATACCCCCTCACCCATAAATTCTGCCATTTCGGATCAGTTTTTCGCGGCTTTTTCCCTCTGAAAGAAATTTTAGTTTCGATTAACGACTTTTAATTAATAAAAACACCAAAGACTCGTGTTGTCCGCGTGACTGCCTTTCAAAAATGCTCAAACTTCAAGTGGTGCTTGTTCCTCCGAGTGCAGCACATAAGGCCAATCAGAACCAGTCATTCAATGCCTCTCGCTCCGTCATCACATCATCCCCATATCTATTCAATGGTAGGGAATTAGGAACATCAACACCTAATGGCAACCAGCCCATCCCTCAACCAAGATACGTGTCTCCTGAATTGGAGGAGAAACTGAGAAAGTTCTTGCATATCACTCAAAAGGACAGACCATTGCTCGCAATTGCAGAGGAAATCGGTCAGAGATTCATGAAATTATACCCCGAGGAAGATCCATTAGATATCCTCAAATTGCAAGATTCTCAAGAGTGTGATTTAGATCCTGATTATTTAGCTGGTGATGTTTTTGATTTCGATAATGTCGTTAGAGTCTTACTGAGTAATGAGATTCAACCATTGGAGACAGAACGTGATTATAGCGTGAATAAACGTCGTGCATCCCAAAGTTTCTCACAACTTACTATACCTAAGAAAAGAATCTTGAATCGGACCCAGAATAGATCATACCCTGCTGATAATTCAATTTGGAAATCTGAAACATCAAGAAGGTCGACACCATTATCTAAGCAGATATATCCTGATGAAGATGATCAAGAAATTAGTTCAAGAAGCGTCAGAAACATTTCTATCAATGCTGCTGAAAACTCAGATTTATCATTACCTCCACCAGATGACAGTGTTGTTTATCATGATCCTAAGAAATTGAAATCCCCTTCTTCTGCCAACTTTACAAATGTGGATTCTCCAGTCACGAAAAGAATCACTTCTGGTATGTTGATTGCACCTGAACCACAATTGAAAGAAGCTGAAGAGAGAACGCTACAAGAGCAAGAAATCAATGAGAAGTTGACTCAGAAGATCATTCCTGTGAAGAGACAACCTGGGGAGAAATCTGAGTTTCCGGAGCAGGAGGATTACGAAGAAGAGGAAGAGGAAGAGGAAGAGGAAGAGGAACACCATGGTCTTCAACTAGCTGATCAATCATCACCAGAGAAAGTTGCACCAACAGAACACATCAAACCAGCATCATCATCCAGCGCATCCAGAAAATCCACACCACCCTCTCAACTAATCAGCAAAGAAAACATCAAATCTGTTGCGTCATTCTCCAGTGATGAAGAGGAAGAGGATGAGGAACAGACAGATGAACCTCAATATAAGAAAGAAGACATCATCAAGATTTTCCAAAACGGTAGAGTTCCTGCTGCTGTGAAGAAGACACTGGCTCAATACAATGCAACCAAACAGGCCTCCCCACAAGGCACTACTGCTAGAAAGAATGTCAGAAATGCTGCATTGAAGGCGACTGAAAAGTTAGCTCAAAGTTTTACTAAGACTGGTGGCGTGTTACCTAACGCTGCTCAGAAAAAACAAACGGCTGTTTCTAAGAATGGTCGTGAGGCTCAAGAATCAACACAGAAGTCAAAAGTCCAGGAAGTTGATGTTGAAGAAGAAGATGAAACTGAAGAAGAACGCTTGATTCGTATTGAGTCTGATAATGAAGTAGAGCAAATAGAAGCTATTGATTTAGATTTGAAGAAAGATACTAGAAAGACTAACAAGAAGGAAGAAGCTGCTAAACCAAAGTTTGTAACTCCTAAGAAACCTGCCAATTATGTTAAACCAACCTCTGCTTCTAATTCTGTCGAACCGCAAGCTAAACCAGTGGCTGCTACTCCAGTTACAAAAGCTGCTGCTGCTAAATCTGCTGCTGTTAAAGTCATTAAAGCTGCTGAGAAGCCAGATGTTGAAATGAAGGATGCTGATAAAGATTCGAGTTCTGAACAATCCAGTTCTGAAGAGTCAAGTTCTGAAGAGGAGGAAGAAGACGAAAAGAAAGATGTGAAGAAACAGAAGTTAGAATTGAGACCAACCCAACCTATCAAACCCCTGGCTAGAACTGCTCCACCAAAACAATCACCAATCAAATCTGGTCAAGGTGCAACTCAAGTCAAGACTGTTGAAAGTTCTGAAGAATCAAGTGAATCTGAATCTGAAAGTGAATCTGAAGAAGAAGAGGAAGCAAAGAAGTCTAAGGTTCAAGTTAAATCATCACAGCCAAAGACTAAGCAAGTCTCAGAAGCTGAACTGAAACCATATCAATCCAAGAATGCTCAAGAAGAAAGTGAAAGTTCAGAAGAACAATCTGACTCTGATGAATCTGAATCTGAAAATGAGAAGAAACAAACAAAGCCTGAGATTCAAGTCAAGTCATCACAACCAGTCAAAAAGATCACGAAAGCTGCTGAAGAATCTAGTTCAGACAATTCAAATGATTCTGATGACTCAGGTAGTTGCGATGAAGATGAAGCTGTTGAGATTAAATCATCACAATCAGCCGAACAATCAACTACTGTTGCAACTCCATTGAAATCAACCACTTCAGTCACACAGCCAACGCCAAATTCTCATCCAAAGTCAACGCCTGCTTCTAAAAGTACCATACCAGAAGCTCCATTAACAGAGAACGTTTCATTAGGTCTACCAAAAGTCAAACTTACATATGGTGAACAAGAGTTGACACTTCCTGTTAATATGACTGTTGAAGATGTCCCTGGCTTGCAAGAGATTCACAATTTGCTATTAGATGACAAAGTCCCAACTAAACAGAAGGATGAACTTTACAAAGATAGAAAGAGAGTTATCAAGAATGCAAAGGCAAGAATCAAAAGAGCTGCCAAAAGACAGATTTCAGAAGGTGCGCAAGATGAGAAACCAGCCGCATCCCCATCTCCTGAAGTCACTATCCTTTCTGCGAAGTCTGAATTTGATATCTTACCTGATGGTTTAACTGTTGAAGATGTCCCTGAATTACCTGAGTTGAGTAAGAAGTATCATGATCCTGAATCATCTGAAAAGGTCAAATCACATTGTTTGGCTCAGAAGAAAAGATTCATTAATAATGCAAAGAAGAGAATTCAACGCAGACTGAAGAAAGAAGCTGCCGAAACTTTATCGTCACCATCATCACCAAAAAAGCCTGCTGCTACAACTTCATCAAATTCGACGAACGGCGAGAAGAAAGGTCTATCAAACGATCATGCCAAACCTGCATTGACACCTGCTCAACAGAAGGAGGAAAGAGCAAAGAAGGCAAAGGAACAGTTTGAAGCTGCTAGAAAGGAATTAGAGAGAAAGAAAGCTGCAGCGGTTCAAGAATCTAAAAGACTGAAGGCTTTGAAGGCTGAAGAGGAGAAAAAGAAAGAGGAGGAGGAATTGAAGAACAAGGCAGAAGACGAGAAAAAAAAGAAGGTGGAGGAAGACAAGAAGAAAGCTGAAGAACAGAAGAAAGCCGACGAGAAGAAAAAACTAGAAGAAAAGAAGAAACTTGAAGAAAAGAAGAAGGCTGAGGAGTTGAAGAAGGCTGAAGAAAAGAAGAAGGCAGAGGACAACAAGAAGGAAGAAGAACGAAAGAAAGTAGAAGAACAGAAGAAAGTAGAAGAACAGAAGAAAGCAGACGAAAAGAAGAAAGATGAAGCTAAGAAGGAAGAAGCAAAGAAAGCTGAACAGAAGAAGAAAGAGGTCGATGCTGCTAAGGCCAAGGATGAAGCTGAGAAAAAGACACAAGTGAAATCCAAAACCCTTCCAGTCCAAGAAATTGAAGACTCATCAGAGTCTGATTCTGAATCGGGATCTGATGCAGATTCAGATGATGAATCCTCAGAAGATGAAGAAAGTGCCCCGGTTGCTAAGAAACCTAGAATCGTCAATACTCCAAGAAGTACATCACAACCACCAGTTGAGTTAAAAAAGTTGATATCAAGTAACAAAGTAGAGACAATCTCAGCATCTCAACCAAACACACCAGTATCCAAATCAACACAGAATTCACAGAAAGAGTTGAAAAGTTTGAAAAACGCTTCAGGTCCAAGATTATCGTTAAGTTCATTATCTGATTTGGCTTCAAGAGGTGTTCCTGAGGTTTTGGACTCATTAACGCCAAGTTCTGAAAGAACTCAAGCGTCTCAGAAACCAAAAGGTCCATCAAAATTACAAAACGTTGCTGATTCCTCAAGTGAAGAAGAGATAGATGATAAGAGTTCAGACTCTTCAGATTCGTCAGATTCAGATTCAGATGATTCCAGCGATGATGATAGTTCTTCAGATGAAGAATTGAAAGGTAGTCAGAAATTCTTGAATGCTAAAACTGCTAAGAATTTGATTGGTGGTCAAGCAAAGAGTTCACGTATCAGTTCAGCTTTCAAGGATTTAATGAAGGATGCAAGAAAGAAATAGTTTAATTTAGAGGTTCCGGATGGAAGCAAAAATGTGTATTTTATTGTTATTAATTAGTTACTTGATTGTAGATTACGAATTGAGATGACAATAAACCCATGTATTAACTAGCCAAAACTATAAAAAAACTCATCAATCATAATAGCAAATCAACAATCACTGTGCTTGCTGTTGTCCCTCAACGAAGTTCAAAGCATCGCTTCTTTCGATCTCACTAACAGTACTAATCTTATTATTGAACATGACACCAAAGAAAGTATTTGCAACTTGTAACATTTCTGGTCTGAAAGTGGTACAAATAAACTGAGCATTTTCACTTAATTCGTGGATCAAATTTGCAACTGCAGTTCTGTATTGAGTATCAAGATTAGCATCAATTTCATCAAACAAGTAAAATGGAGCAGGATCAGATTTCTGAATAGCTAAAATCAATGCAATTGCACATAACGATTTCTGACCACCTGACAATTGTTCAATTCTTTGTTGTTCATCATTCTTAGAGTTGAAAGATACCCTGATTGAAACACCAGTGTAGTTATCAATCGAATCATCATCAGGCATTTGTTCATCTTCATCTTGTTCTGGATCTTCTTCATTATTTTGTTGTGTTTCTTTCAAGTTTGGTAGTGTTTGCATAACTAGTTCACCGTGACCGTTAGGAACCAACTTCAGAAATACTTCACTGAAGGCAGTAGACACTTGATCAAAAGTCTTCTTAATAGCGCTCTCCTTTCTTGATTTCAACACATTTATCAACTCTAAGATGGATTCTTCAGAATTATCCAATTCTTTACGACGATCAACCAAACCATCTCTTTGTTTCGTGAATGTTAGATATTGTTCCAATGCCTTTCTATTCACATTGTTGAATCTTTCCAAATCTTTAGTGACTTTACTCAATTTTCTCAACAAATCATCAGATGAGATATCTTGATCATATTCAAAGGCTTCTTCAGGCAAAGCACCCAATTCTCTAATTTTTCTTTGCGATTCATCCCTTCTCTTGGATAATAAAGATCTTCTGGATAGGTATTTCTCTGAGTTCTTTTGAAAATTCTCAAACATTCTGACCAACTTACGTTGATTGTCATCTGCCTTTTGACTGTCATCAGCAATTTTCTTCAATTCTTGGTTCTTACTGGAGATCTGTGATTGAACTGTGTTCAAAGATTCCTGTAACTGTTGCTTCATCACATTCAAAGTTTCTAACTCTTTAGTGAATTGCTGAATCTTAGAACCCGAATCATCTTGAATACTCTGTTTGATTCTTTTTTGTAGCTCACCTAAACGTGGTTTCAAAATTTCATTGATCTCAATCTCAATTCCCGATAATTCTGATTCTTCATTAGACAATTCATCAAGTGTTGTGTTAAATGTAGTCGCAAGTTCAGATAATTTAGCAGTGATATCTTGTAAAGAAGACTTTTCTTCAGTAGTCAAACCTTCTTCAAATTCAGATGCCAGCTCATTGGTGAATTCCTCCACTTTAGAATCTAGAGAAGCATTCTTTGATTGTAATGAGGAAAGTTTAACATTTACTAATCTGATTTGTTCTTGAGTCTTAAACTTATCATTCAAAATAGCTGAAAGTTTAGCCTTCAATGGTTTCTTTTGTGACAGTAGTGTTTCATAATCATTCGACGCCTTAGAAATAGCATTATGACCATTTAAGATTTTTTGATCTAATTGTTGAATCTCATATTTGATTCTGAATAATTCTTCTTCTTGAGCGTTCGCTTCTTTCAATTTATCTTGTTTCTGTTTCATTGCCTCCAATCTAGATTTCTTGAAATCATGGTAGCCACCAGTCAAAACACCCTTTCTATCAGCTTTATCACCATCTAAAGTAATGGCATTCAATTGGAACTGTCTAGATAACTCGTATCCTCTCTCTAAATTGATAGCAACAATAGTCTTAGCAAACACTTGTCTAACCGCCTTCTCAATATGTGGATCAAATCCAATCTTCTTAATCAATGGAACACAATCATTGGAATCAGGATATGTAACATCTTTAGCACTAATTCTGTTCAATGGGATGAATGTAACTCTACCAGCTCTCTCACGAACCAATTCCTCCATTAACGTAGATGCAACGTCATCATTATCAACAATAACATTGAATAAAGAATTACCAGCAACCACTTCCACAGCCACTCTATACTTCTGATTGGCCTGGATTAATTCACCTAATGGACCATGAACACCTTGTAGACCTAATTTTTCTGTAATTCTTTTGACTGCTTGAAGACCGCTATGTTGGTTTTTATCCATTGTATGACTAACTTGTCTTTCTGCATAGCGAACTTCATCAGATAATGAATCTAAGATTGTATTGGAACGAGTTTCTTCTCTCCATAGATTTCTTCTTGCATCAGTGACTTCGATTTGTTCTTTCTTTAATGCATTTAAGTTGTTTTGTAAATCGGCGATTTCAGCTTGGGCAGATGGACCATTGATTGAGTCCTGGAGGTCATTTATTTGATATTCGATTTCCTGGAGTTTCGTCTCTAATGATTTAATCTCTTTTGTTGTTGCTGCGTATGATTGTTGGAGGGTGTGTTTTTCTGCATTGACGGATTCAACCTGAGATTGTAACCAAGCATCTCTTTCTTCTCTTGATGAAAATTGGGCATAACGACCTTGTTTTGAAGATAAGAAACTTTGTTTTGTTTTCAATAGTTCGATTTCCTTTTCTATTTCTGATGCTCTGGTCTTCAAACCTTCAACCTTAGGTCTCTTATCATTCAACTTCGATTCTCTATCATCAATTTTAATTTTAATTTTCTCCAATCTATCTTGATTTGATCTTTCAATTTTTTGTTCATGTTTGAAACTTTCTCTAATCTCATTCAAATTTGCCGATTTCTCGTAAATCTGTTTAGATATGTCATCCAAGGTAGAAGAGTATTGTGATTGATCAATATCTAGTAATTTCAATTCATGCCTAATGGCGTTTTTTTGGTTGTTTAGTTCAACAACAAGGTTCTCTCTCTTCTCTAAATCAGCAGCAAATCTATGGGAATCATCAACAGATGTTTGATACTTACTATCAATCTCTTCAATGGAGTTAGTGATTTCGTTCAATTCACGATCATATAAAATGAACTCATAGACTTTTCTATCTTTCTCTAGGCTTTGGAAAACCTTCAATTCATCCTTCTCAGAATCTAAATCTGATAATCTTTCTTGAATAAATTCTAACATTTCATCAATCTTATCCCTTTGGTTTTTGGTTTTAGTCATTTCTTTCTGTGATTCTTTCAACTTGTTCTCAAACACTTTAGCACCTGCAACTTCTTTCAATAAATTCAATCTTTCTGAGTCTTTGGCATTAGTCAATGAAGTAATACGGCCTTGAGGAACAATATAATATGGATTTGATTTGGAGAACCCAGCACTTTCTAACAATTGCATGATATCTTGTCTGGTTGATGATTTGTAATCTAATGAATAGTCATCCTTTTTCAAACCGATAGTTCTTCTAATGACGACCTCATCTTTATTTATAGGAAATCTACCATCTGTGTTATCAAAGACAATCTCCACATAAGCGGAAAGAACTGTACCAGAACCTTCATGAATCAAACCTTGTCTTTCTTCCTTGGACATACGAGTGTATTGGTCACTCAACACGAATCTAATAGCAGCAAAGAAGTTTGATTTACCAGAACCATTTCTTCCCACGACAACATTGTGGCCCGGTGAGATGTCGTCAATGACGGTGGTGTTCTTGTAGGTCTTGAACCCCTGGATGACGATACGCTTGATGTGCATAGTGTCAGCTGATCGGTAACCTCTGGTGGAAGCTGGTGTTTACTGTGGTTTTGATCTTTCTTTTTAGTCGCGTCAGTTTAGACTTTTCGCGTCATGCACGTGACCGAATTGCTATTACATAATCGATTTCCAAAGTTGAGCTTGATCCCAACAAAAAAGGCCCAAACGTCAACAAAAATATTTGGGAGTTTTATGCAGGCCATCGCTTCCATGCTTCTGATATAAAACGACAACAAACGCCAGCAAAAACATCACCGACTTCAATTGCAAGAACCCAACCACAACCCGCCAGTTTCCCGCCACAATGCGTCCAGAAACTGAACAAGAGCTCGCTCACATTCTTTTGACCGAGCTATTGGCCTACCAATTCGCCAGTCCTGTCAGATGGATCGAAACCCAAGATGTCTTCTTGAAAGACTACAACACTGAAAGAGTTGTTGAAATCGGTCCTTCGCCAACACTAGCTGGTATGGCTAACAGAACCATCAAGGCCAAGTACGAATCCTACGATGCTGCTTTGTCCTTGCAAAGAGAAGTTTTGTGTTACGCTAAGGATGCTAAGGAGATCTACTACACTCCAGACCCAGCTGATTTAGCTGCTGCCGAAGCTGCTCCAGCCGAATCCACTCCTGCTGCTGCTTCTTCTTCTGCGCCAGCTGCTGCCGCTGCACCTGCTGCTGCTCCATCTGGTCCAGTCGCTGAAATTCCAGATGAACCGGTCAAGGCTTCATTATTGTTACATGTCTTAGTTGCCCAAAAGTTGAAGAAAGCTTTAGACCAAATCCCACTATCAAAGGCCATTAAAGATTTAGTCAATGGTAAATCCACTGTTCAAAATGAAATTCTAGGTGATTTAGGTAAAGAATTCGGTGCCACCCCAGAAAAGCCAGAAGAAACCCCATTAGAAGAATTAGCTGAACAATTCCAAGAAACCTTTGCTGGTCAATTGGGTAAACAATCTTCTTCTTTGATCGCCAGATTAATGTCATCTAAAATGCCAGGTGGTTTCTCCGTTGCTACTGCTAGAAAATACTTGCAATCAAGATGGGGTTTAGGTGCTGGTAGACAAGATTCTGTCTTATTAATTGCCTTGACTCAAGAACCTGCTGCTCGTTTAGCTTCTGAAGGTGACGCTAAAGCCTACTTTGATGGTGTTGCTCAGAAATACGCTTCAATTGCTAACATTACTTTAGCTTCTGCTGCTGCTGGCGGTGCTTCTTCAGGTAGTGCCGGTGGTGCTACCATTGATGCTGCTGCTTTCGAAGAATTGACTAAAGATAACAAGGTCTTAGCTAAACAACAGTTACAAGTCTTAGCTCGTTACTTGAAATTGGATTTGAACAAAGGTAATAAAGCTGCTGAAGAACAAAAAGACAACTTAAAAGCTTTACAAGATCAATTAGATGTCTTAAATAATGAATTAGGTGATTACTTCATTGATGGTATTAATTCTTCATTCTCAAGAAAGAAGGCTAGAGTTTATGATTCATCTTGGAATTGGTCAAGACAATCATTGTTGACTTTATACTTTGAAATAATTCATGGTTTGTTAAAACGTGTTGACAGAGAATTAGTTTCTGAAGCTATTAACATTATGAACCGTTCAAACAACTCTTTGATTAAATTTATGGAATACCATATCAACAAAGCTGATGAATCTAAAGGTGAAAACTATGCGTTGGCTAAGGAATTAGGTAACCAATTGATTGAAAACTGTAAACAAGTTTTGAACTTAGATCCAGTTTACAAAGATATTTCTTACCCATTAGGTCCAAAAACCACTGTTGATCACAAAGGTAACATCAAATACTCTGAAGAACCAAGAGAAAACGTTCGTAAATTACAACAATACGTTTTTGAAATGTCTCAAGGTTCAGAAGTTACTAGATCTGCTCAACCAACCATTGCTCAAGATTTGACTAAAGCTTACAAAGCTATTTCCAAACAAGCTGAATTATCAAAAGATACTAAATTTGAATTTGAAAAACTATACGGTGAATTGATTAAATTCTTAGAATCTTCTAAAGAAATTGAAATCAACAAGAACACTACTTTAGCTGGTTCAAATGAAGATAACTTAGATTCTGATTCTACCAAAGAAGTTGCCTCATTACCAACCAACTCATCAATTTCAAACCCAGTTTCTAAATTGATCCCACCTGAAACCATCCCATTCTTACACTTGAAGAAGAGATTACCAGATGACTCATGGGCTTATGACCGTAACTTAACTTCTGCTTATTTGGATGGTTTGGAACAAGCTGCCGTTAACGGTGTTTCATTCAAAGACAAATCCGTCTTGATCACTGGTGCCGGTGCTGGTTCTATTGGTGCAGAAATCTTGAAAGGTTTGATCCAGGGTGGTGCTAATGTTATTTTAACCACTTCAAGATTCTCCAAGAAGGTTACTGAATACTATCAAGAAATTTATGCTACTTATGGTGCTAGAGGTTCTTCATTGGTTGTTGTTCCATTCAACCAAGGTTCCAAGCAAGATGTTAAAGCTTTAGTTGATTACATCTATGATGATGTTAAGAAAGATGGTTTGGGTTGGGATTTGGATGCTATTATTCCATTTGCTGCTATTCCAGAAAATGGTATTGAAATGAACCAAATTGATTCTAAATCAGAATTAGCTCATCGTATCATGTTGACCAATTTGTTAAGAATCTTAGGTGAAGTTAAAGACCATAAAGCTGCTAGAGGTATTGAAACTAGACCAGCTCAAGTTATCTTACCATTATCTCCAAACCATGGTACTTTCGGCTCTGATGGTTTATACTCTGAATCTAAATTGTCATTAGAAACTTTGTTCAACAGATGGCATTCAGAAGGTTGGTCTAACCAATTGACCATTTGTGGTGCAATTATTGGTTGGACCAGAGGTACTGGTTTAATGAGTGCTAACAACATCATTTCTGAAGGTATTGAAAAATTAGGTGTTAGAACCTTCTCTCAATCAGAAATGGGTTTCAACATCTTAGGTTTATTGACTCCAGAAGTTACTGAATTATGTCAAAAATCTCCAGTTTGGGCTGATTTGAATGGTGGTTTACAATTCGTTACTCAATTGAAAGAGAAGACCAATGATTTAAGAAGAGAAATCATGGAAACTTCTGATATCAGAAAAGCTGTCTCCATTGAAACTGCTATTGAACATAAAGTTGTTAATGGTGAAAACGCTGATGCTCCATTTGCTAAGACTGCTATCAATCCAAGAGCTAACATGAAATTCGATTTCCCAACTTTGAAACCATATGAAGAAATCAAGAAGATTGCTCCAGAGTTAGAAGGTTTGCTAAACTTAGAGAAAGTTGTTGTTGTTACTGGTTTCTCAGAAGTTGGTCCATGGGGTTCTTCAAGAACTAGATGGGAAATGGAAGCTTATGGTGAATTCTCATTAGAAGGTTGTATTGAAATCGCCTGGATTATGGGTTTGATTAAATACCACAATGGTAACTTGAAAGGTAGACCATACACTGGTTGGGTTGATGCTAAGACCAATGAGCCTGTTGAAGACAAAGATGTTAAGCCTAAATATGAAGCACATATCTTAGATCACTGTGGTATCAGATTAATTGAACCAGAATTATTTAATGGTTACAACCCAAACAAGAAAGAATTCGTTCAAGAAGTTGTCTTAGAAGAAGATTTAGCTGAATTTGAAGCTTCAAAAGAAACTGCCGAACATTTCAAGTTAGAACATGGTGATAAAGTTGAAATTCAAGAAAATTCTGAAACTGGTGAATACACTGTTACATTATTGAAAGGTGCTTCATTGTTTATTCCAAAGGCTTTGAAATTCGACCGTTTAGTTGCTGGTCAAATTCCAACTGGTTGGAATGCTAGAAGATATGGTATTCCAGAAGATACTATTTCTCAAGTTGATCCGATCACCTTATATGTTTTGGTTTCTACTTGTGAAGCCTTCATTTCTGCTGGTATTACTGATCCTTATGAATTATACAAATACATCCATGTTTCCGAATTAGGTAACTGTTCTGGTTCTGGTATGGGTGGTGTTTCCGCTTTACGTGGAATGTTCAAAGATCGTTACAAAGATCAACCAGTTCAAAATGATATCTTACAAGAATCTTTCATCAATACTATGTCTGCTTGGGTTAATATGTTATTATTATCATCATCTGGTCCAATCAAGACTCCAGTTGGTGCTTGCGCTACTGCGGTTGAATCTTTAGAATTAGGTTTCGAAACTATTGTTTCTGGAAAAGCTAAGGTTTGTATTGTCGGTGGTTATGATGATTTCCAAGAAGAAGGTTCTTATGAATTCGGTAACATGAATGCTACTTCCAACTCATTAGATGAATTTGAACATGGTAGAACTCCATCAGAAATGTCAAGACCTGCAACTACCACTAGAAATGGTTTCATGGAATCTCAAGGTTCTGGTTTACAAATCATTATGAATGCCAAATTAGCTGTTGAAATGGGTGTTCCAATTTATGGTATTTTAGGTTTGACTGCTACTGCTACTGATAGGATTGGTAGATCTGTTCCAGCTCCAGGTAAAGGTATTTTGACCACTGCCAGAGAACATCATGGTGATTTGAAATACAACACTTCATTATTGGACATTTCCTACAGAAGACGTCAAGTTGAAAGAAGAGTTAAAGAAGTCAAATCATGGATTGATTCTGAATATGAATACTTACAAGAGTTAGCTCAAGCTTTGCCAAAAGAAGAACAAGGCGCTTACATTTCTGAAAGAGTTCAAGAAATTCAAGAAGAAGCTCAAAAACAAATTGCTCAAGCTAAAGATTACTATGGTAACTTCTTCCATGTTAACAACCCAAGAATTGCTCCAATTAGAGGTGCTTTAGCCACTTTTGGTTTAACTGTTGATGATATTGATGTTTGTTCATTACATGGTACTTCTACTAAAGCCAACGATAAGAATGAATCTGCTACTTTGAACAAGATGTTTGAGCATTTAGGTAGATCTGAAGGTAACCCAGCCTTAGCTGTTTTCCAAAAATACTTAACTGGTCATCCAAAGGGTGCTGCTGGTGCCTGGATGTTCAATGGTGGTCTACAAATCTTAAACTCTGGTATTGTCCCAGGTAACAGAAATGCTGATAACATTGATAAGGTTTTGGAAGAATTTCAATACTTGTTGTTCCCATCTAAATCAATCAAGACTGATGGTGTTAAAGCCGTCTCAGTTACTTCATTTGGTTTCGGTCAAAAAGGTGCTCAAGCTATTGCTATTAACAGTGATTACTTATTTGCTGTCTTATCTAAAGAAGAATATGAAGCTTATGCTGCTAAATTCAATGAAAGACACCACAAGGCTTACTCTCATTTCCACAAGTCATTTGTCAACAACTCATTGTTCAAGGTTAAAGATCATGCACCATACTCTGATGAATTACAAAACCCAGTGTATTTGGATCCATTAGCCAGAGTTTCTCAAACTAAGAAAGGTGGTTTAGAATATTCTGCTAAAGATGTTCAAAAATCAGTCCTATATGTTTCTGATGCTTCCAAAGATACTTCCAGAATCTTAAGTCAATTGACTTCTGAAGCTGGTGCAAAGAACGTTGGTGTTGATGTTGAATTGATTTCATCCATCAATATTGATAATGAAACCTTTATTGAAAGAAACTTCACTGAAGCTGAAATCAAATACTGTAAATCAGCACCATCTCCACAATCATCATTTGCTGGTACTTGGTCTGCTAAGGAAGCTGTTTTCAAAGCTTTAGGTGTTGCTTCTAAAGGTGCTGGTGCTCAATTGAAAGATATTGAAATCTTGAGAGATTCTAATGGTGCCCCACAAGTTGAATTACATGGCGATGCTAAGAAAGCTTCCCCATCTGGTACTATCAAAGTGAGCATCAGTCACGATGATTTCCAAAGTGTTGCTGTCGCCATTTTAAACTAGGTTTTGATCACCTTTTAGTTATTTAATTTATATTTTGGTTACTCTTTGACTACATGTAGATTTCTTATCAAAATAATAGTACAATTACAACTAGGATACAGAAATCATATATAACAGAACTCCAAGGGTCTCTTCATGCTTCTTCGTTGGAGGAGGCACTAGCTTGTGCAAGTGCTTGGATTGATTCATCATTGGTTGGATTCATATCATCACTGCCTTGCTCTTGAGCGAACAAGTTGGCTTCTAACTGTTGTGCGACTTGTTGGTAAGAAGCGTTGGCATCTGGAGCAGAAGCCTGAGCAGCAACTGCAGTGATGGTAGCTTCAGTATTGTGAGCATCAGCATTGGCTTTGGCAATATTCTTCTTTCTGGATCTACAATTGGAACAGACTTTATGATTCTTGTCAGTGTTTTCCAATTGTTTAGCACAACGGTTACAACATCCACGCTCCTCCAGCATTCTTCTTCTTGTCTTATCATTCGTTCTGCACCTAGTACACACTTTGTACTCAGTAGAATCATTAAGACCAGAACAATGAACACATTTACCATTCTCATATCTGCTGGCCTTTCTACTTCTCAAGCTCAAACGACATGGAGGACATAACACGTACTGGGCTTGATCTGCAGGAATTGAAACACCACATCTTCTACAAGCACCTGGCTTTTCCTTTGTCTTCTGTTGCCATCTTCTTGAACGTTCTCTCTGTAACTCTCTGCAATGTGGACATAGTTTGAAGGACTTCCCACTTAGATCGACTGGAAATTCTTTCTTGCATCTGGTACATTCATTTCTATCCAATGAAGCACTAACATTATCAAAAGCTTCACGGGTGGCTTTTGGACCAGTAATACCGGAAACGATACCAACTCCAACATTCAAATCAGGATCAACAGCAAATGATCTGTGTGCAGCAGATTTAGGAAGAACCTTAGTGTCTTTGGTGTCTGTTTGTTTATGGTCTTGGTCTTCCTTACCATTATTTTCTGATGAGTCACTGTGTGCTGACTTATCAGCTTTCTCCTTTTCCTCAATGGCACGGGAGATCACTTCGGCTGTCTTTGAGTCCATTTCTGTCACTTGTTTCAAACTGTGGGGCGATCTTTTGGCGATGAGCTTGGTGGTTATGAGATCGATGTACAAAACAGTGGTTATGAGGTTATGAAGAGGTTATGAAATTTGGGGCGAAGTTTTTTCAAAAGCGTAAACAAATCGCACTAAGCATCACATCGGCGGTGTGGAGATATAGTTTATGCTGGGAATGTATTACATAATCACAATACTAGTAACTAGTAGTACACACATACATACATACAGAATCAATCATCAAACATATAATCCCAATTTATCCTCCGTTTCCTGTTTCAAAGTATTCTTGTCAAAAAACACTTGTTTTTGATCCGTTTCTTTTCCTTCAACCAACTGCTCCTACTCCAGTCTTTATAGCACCCTTGATTCGTTGTACAGGCTCAATGAAGGCTCTATCAATCGTTACAGGTGTGTTCTTCAATCCCGTAATTGGCTTCTTGGCTGCTTTCATTGCAAGTTCTTTCTTTCTCATTTCTTTCTTATCTACCTCTCCACTGATGAACTTGATTGGATCTGAGGGTGGGGAATTTCTTGATATTCTCTGTATCGCCACGGCATCTTGGTCTTGTGACGGTCCTTCACTATTGGATAATTGACTAACGACCTTCACTTTCTGTTCTTCCTTATTGTCAATGAAGTCTTTGAAATGTTGGAATGGATCACTGCGTGAGATTCTCTTATTACGGACGTTGTAAGGGCTATGCTCTTCTTGTTTGGTATTAGGTATTGGAGTTTTGATTGTTGCCTCAAGATTTAACTCAAGCTTCTCCCTTAGGCCTGTATTCTCGTTCATGACGGAGAAGATATTGTCCAATTCTTGCTGTTCAAACTGAATTTCTTCTGGTTGATGACCTTTTTCAGTAGACTGGTCAGTGTAAAGATATTCAGTGCCTGGCCCTATCTGTTCCTCCTCTTCATTAGCTGGGATGGTCTCATCATCCTGTGCAAATTCCTCCTCCTCTTCAGCATCACTCTCTGGCTCATCATCCCCCTCCTCGTATTCGTCGTCTTCCTCATGATCATTTTTATCATGGTCTTCACTGCCTTCCTCTTTACCAGTCAGCTCTTCATCATAAGAGTTATTATCACCATGGGTCTTATCTTCATCAGAATCACCAGAGTTCTGATTTCCATCATCAAAATAAACAGTTAAATCCTCAAGTCTAGTAGAGGCTTTGCCTTGATTGGAAACTGCAGCATAGATCTCAGGAAACTGATTTCTCTCTGGAAAATGCTTCTCATGATTGTTAGCAACTGGGGAGTTAGCATAAATCATATCTGGTAAATCACCAATCAAAGGCTGTGATAGGCCTCCCTTCTTCACTGGCTGCTCTAACTTGAATCTCAGCCAATGAATCTTCTAATGTGGTTTGAACATTTTCTAATTGTTGATCAGGTTTGTATGATGAATATGTCTGAGGACCACTATGGTGACTATTGCCGTTGTTGTAAGTTTGTGGAGAAGAATTTTCAGATTCAGTGGTTTCTGGCTCAACAGTTCCTTCGGATGAGAAAGCTTCTCCCTTTCCATAATCTTTTAAGACACTATCACGACCAGCACTTAAGGTAATAAGGTAGTTGTTTTCTGATAGATCATCAACTGGTTTGGCATTGGTTTCGACCACTTCCTCAGACTCTTCAAATTCGTCGTCGTTGTCAATATTTTCAGTATCTTCACTTTCTTTTTCAGAACCTTCTTCCTCTTTATTTTCTTCTTCTTGGCCCTCGTCTTCCTCGTCCTCTTCATTATCCTGATCTTCATCATATTCATCATGAACACCAAAGTATCTAAATCCATAATTTGCAACAAAATGCTCATCATTACCATTCAACCCATCATCAACTTGATGATCACTTAGTCTCTCTAAACAGGTACCCCAAAAATGATCCCTTGCACTGAAAAACCTACCAAATGGGCAAATATCAACAAGACAACCAACCAATGATGGGCTGTTCTCACAAATACATCTGAAATCAGCATGATCCTTTTCACACAATCTTGAAATGACCTGAGTACATGCCAAAAAACACGCTGGCGGTGTTGCTAATGAACCAAATACTAAAAATGACCTAGCTAAGATGACTTTTAAAGAAACCATTGTTATTGTTTGCGTAGATCTGAAGATTTGTTGATTAAGTCCCTCAAACAGGCTGAAGTCATTAAAGTTTAACTCTGATCGAACAAACGAGTTTTCACACAATTCTCAGAAATACTCAAATCTAAAGGATCTCTCTACATTGTAGCTTTTGTGGATCGATTGCAAAAATAGTGGGTTTTATTTGACACAAAAAATGATTGACCACAAAACTGATCATTTTAATTTCTCGGAAGTTTCCATAAGCAATCACAAATCCGATCCATAGTTCAATTTTTGTGACCTTAGGCCTATGATACTATCATCCTTACATGGCCAGTCCTGTTGCAGTGGGTGTTATACCTGGTATGTTCAAAAAAAAAATCCAGATTTCAACAAAAAAAAGTGTAAAAAAATGCTCCACGGCAGGTTCGAACTGTCGACCTTCAGATATCCCTTTGATATGAGACTGACGCTCTACCGACTGAGCTAGTGGAGCACTAATACCATAAAAAAGTCGCGTTGCAACCAGATTGGGGAGAATTCAGTTGACCATCAACTGAGTTTATAGTTACACCAATATGTCCTTAGCTTGAACGCTACTGGCTAACCTCTCGTATACTAAATCCTAGAACTTCACCAATATTGATACATAACCTGTATCATTAGAAATAATAAGTATAAATTGCACACGAATAATGTGCGCAATCTGATATAATGTAAATGGATACCATCTTGAAAATGAAATGGGAATAAGTGATAAATGGAGACCTATGAAAGGCAGAATCAAGGTAAAAGGGAAAAGGTAGAAAGGTAAAAGGTAGAAAGGGAAAAGGTGGAGATTCAGCCAGTAATTGACTGAAACTCGGTCAATAGAGCAAGATCAATATCTGTAGTATCGAGTATGTTGATTCTTTTGGGAAACAAAATACCCAATAATGGCATTCAGTTCCTTCCTAGAAAGGACCGTCTGTGGTTTGGGAGAATGTGAGTAACGTCTCTGTTGGCGTATATCCCAAATAAGTTCAATGTATTTAGACATATCCCAGTAGTGTGATATATCTCGAGTGAGAGTCTGACATAATTCTGCTAGTGTGACTGGGGGTTTTCTGTTGGTGAGTTGATCCCATATGAATTGAGAGATTGGACACTCAGTAAACAAATGTTCTAGTGTTTCGAGGGTATCGGTGTTAAGACACAAGCAACATGATGTGAGATGTTTATGTGGAAACGCTGGATTGGGGGTCTTCGAAAAATGAAACTGGTGGTCATAGTGGCCGAGTGAAAATCTGTGAAGAGGTTCCAAGAAACCTGGTTTCGTAGTCTGCACCTTGTAAATTGTGGTCCAGTAACGTTCCCAATTATCTTTGATATGGCATTCAGCTGGTAGATGGGGTGGAGTTCTAACAATCACGGGATGGCAAGCGGACTTGACTTTTTTGTTGTAATGTTTGAATGATTCCAGTGACAATGGTTCATCTTCGATGTCACGAATCTTCTTGTTAAGATCTGTTCTGGCTTCGGTAAGAGCATTAACAAATGCGGTTGATGCATGTTGACTGGTTGGCAAAGTCTTCAGTTTAAGATCTGATTCAGTTGAGATGGAATGAGTGACATGGAACCATGCTTCGATCCATTTGATTTCACGTTCTGAAAAGTGATTTGCAAGTTTCAGTGGTTGTCTATGGCTGTAGACTGGGTTGGAACTTGGTAACACTGTTGATATCAATTCAAATGTATTGTATGTAGT